>CM064533.1:29744066-30080732 GCA_032716605.1 Paralithodes platypus
CTCCTTTATACACCCATAAGAAAATTCATACACACATAAGAAAACAAAATACTTATTGAAACTTTTTGCTGTCTTCCAAAGCTTTTAGATCTGTAGTATGAACACAAACAATAATGATAGGTTGTCGTGCCGTATATTTCATATGAATTCTTGTATATTATTAATGTCGTGTTTCTAATATCGGTATGTGTAGTGTAGATGTATACTTTCCAACCCATATTGTTGTATATTATTAATGTCTTGTTTCTAATATCGGTATGTGTAGTGTAGATGTATACTTTCCAACCCATATTGTATATTATTAATGTCTTGTTTCTAATATCGTTATATGTATTGTAGATGTATACTTTCCAACCCATATTGTTGTATATTATTAATGTCTTGTTTCTAATATCGTTATATGTATTGTAGATGTATACTTTCCAACCCATATTGTTGTATATTATTAATGTCTTGTTTCTAATATCGTTATATGTATTGTAGATGTATACTTTCCAACCCATATTGTTGTATATTATTAATGTCTTGTTTTAATATCGTTATGTGTATTGTACATGTATACTGTCCAACCCATATTGTTGTATATTATTAATGTCTTGTTTCTATATCGTTATATGTATTGTAGATGTATACTTTGCAACCCATATTGTTGTATATTATTAATGTCTTGTTTCTAATATCGGTTATGTGTAGTGTAGATGTATACTTTCCAACCCATATTGTTGTATATTATTAATGTCTTGTTTCTAATATCGTTATGTGTATTGTAGATGTATACTTTCCAACCCATATTGTTGTATATTATTAATGTCTTGTTTCTAATATCGTTATATGTATTGTAGATGTATACTTTCCAACCCATATTGTTGTATATTATTAATGTCTTGTTTCTAATATCGTTATATGTATTGTAGATGTATACTTTCCAACCCATATTGTTGTATATTATTAATGTCTTGTTTCTAATATCGTTATATGTATTGTAGATGTATACTTTCCAACCCATATTGTTGTTATTTTCAGTCTACTTCAAATCTCTTAGCCTAATAGTCAGACAAGTTTGCAGTTCGAGTTGCATTGTATAAGAATGTGTACATTAAAGTTTTAAGGAAATTATGCAATCCAGTAAATGTTTGTTATTATGAACAGGCTCTTAAAGTAGTTTTTTGTAGTTAAGCCTAACACAAAATTATGATTTTAGGAGTTTAACGTGGACATACCGGCATGTAATACATGAAATCCGATAGTCAAAATTATGTGAAATGCATAGGCCTTTTTTTTTGTTTTTTGCTAGCATTATATAAATCGATCTGGGTGTTCATTATCTCTCGATACCTTCACCTGACCAGGTCAGATCGACGAGTCGAGTAATTTAGCCAAGTGAGATGAGTTCTAATATCTACTTAGTTCTACTGATGACTGATATATACAGTATATGATTGATTGTAAATTCCCTGAAACAGTCCAAGAAATAATAACAAACATTATATAGATATACTTGTCATGAAGGAGTCTATAATGGGTTTTGCTTGCATTCATCAAAATGAGTAAATTTGGAGAGAAATTATAACATACTTGAGATAACTGACACAGGGATACTAAATTGTGTAAGGAAATTGAGTAATGCTAATTATAATATTATAGAAAGTTTTGCTTAATACATATACAAATAGATGTTTGCAATCATAAGTTGAATAATTTGTGCAAATAATTATAACAAAAACAGACATTCAAGTTTAGGAAGCTTGAAAACTTAAATGAAAGATATAGTTAATTGATTAACTTAACCGATTAACTTTTATAATTAACTTAACCTAACTAGTTAATTCCCATATTAGAATTAGCTTAACTTAACTTAGTTGATAAAATACTAAAATTCACTTAACTTAACTAGTTAATTTAATGAGTTAATCGACCCAACTCTGATATATATATACAGGTATATATATTAAAGAATACAAATAATATATATTTCTTATTGTTGGCAGCATTTAGATACTCGTTTAACATTGGTATCGGCATTATTATGATTCCCATATGGATGATATGGGCTGGGTGTGAATGGGAGCTGCCTCGTGTGAGCTGCATGGCCTTACGTAGTTTCCTGCGATCTTATGTTCTTATGTTCTTAACATTAACTGATACAGTTTGCCGGATACATTAACTGATACAGTTTGCCGGATACATTAACTGATACAGTTTGCCGGATACATTAACTGATACAGTTTGCCGGATACATTAACTGATACAGTTTGCCGGATACATTAACTGATACAGTTTGCCGGATACATTAACTGATACAGTTTGCCGGATACATATGTACATTGAATTCTGACACTACCTATAAATAGGATGGATGAGAAAATAACTCCGGGCAAACAATTACCATTGGAAGCTTCCTTAATTTTCCTAACGACTCCACTCCTAGTCCCTAATGTCCTATCATTCCTATTATTGTCTGCATATCCATATATATTCATATAATTGCATGAACACTAATTGGCATACAATAAAAACATTAATTTAAGATTGTTAAGAGAAATATACAAATTTACTCTCTCTCTATCTATCAATTTATCTATCTATCTATCTATCTATCTCTCTCTCTCTCTCTCTATATATATATATATATATATATATATATATGTATTATATATATGCATATACTGTTATATATAATATATATATATATATAATATATATATATATATATCAGTAATATATATATATAGATATATATATATATATATAAGTATATATCCGGTATATACAGTATAGTACTGTATATATATAAATATATATATATATACATATATATATATATATATATATATTATATATAAGAAAATAAGAACAAAAGAGGTATCTGCCTTGTGTGGGCCAACCCGCTTTCTGTAGACTCCCATTTTCTTATGTTCTTATGTAAGAAAATGGGAGTTTGGAGAAATCCGATCGGCCCACATAAGGCAGATCTCTCTCACTCCCAACCTCAATTACAAGGCCTAATTAGAGGCCCAGCTCACAAATACCATGAGGACCGACCTCACCAAAACGGTCAGAGGTCAGAAAACGGGGTCTGCAGAGCGCTGATTGCCCCACATGCAGCAGATTCCCCTCACACCCAACCCATCTCGTCCATTTGCCTATCTAATTTTATCTTATCTATCGTTCTTGAATCCACTATATCACTTTGTAGCCTATTCCACCTACTGTATCTACAACTCTGTTACCAAACCAATATTTGCATATATATTTTCTGAAACGAAAAATATCTAATTTTGGGAGCAGTCAAATGTGGTATCCCCCAGGGATCTGCATTGGGTCCTCTGCTGTTTGTTATATACATAAATGACCTTGATTTAGGTATAACTAGTAGGATAAGTAAATTCGCAGACTATACCAAAATGGGTAGAACAATAGATTCAGAATTGGCAGTAAATTGGCAGATGAATTTTAACATTGACAAATGCAATGTATTAAAGATAGAGAAGATGAATAATACATAAATTTGCTAATATAGAATTAGAAAACTCAGACTGTGAGAAAGATCTAGGTGTGTTTGTTAGCAATGATTTGAAACCTAGAAAACAGTGCATTAGGCTAGCGTTCGTAACAAGACAAACAGGATTCTCGGGTTTATGTCTAGGAGTGTGAGTAACAGAACTTCTGATGTTATCTTAAAACTTTACTTGTCATTAGTGAGACCCCATATGGATTATGCTGTTCAATTTTGGTGTCCTTATTACAGAATGGACATACTGTATATTCCTTGGAGAGAGTACAGCGTAGAATGACATAAATGATCCATAATATAAGAAATTTTCAATATGAAGAAACGTTGAAGAAATTAGGCTTACATTCGTTAGAGAGACGCAGAGTTAGAGGGGATATGATAGAGGTGTTCAAGTGTGTTAGTGGGATTAATAAAGGGGACATGAAAGATGTACAGAAGCTCAGTGATAACAAAATAACTCGAACAAATTGTTTCAAATTAGATAAACTTCATTTCATGAAAGATATAGACAAATATTGATTGGTAACAGAGTTGTAGATATGTGGAATAGGCTACCAAATGCTATAGTGGGATCAAGACATACTTCAGAGATTGACATGTACGTGTGAATTACAATACCAGCCCTCACATCTCCGACAATAAGCGGCATAATTATAACCAACAAGATTTCCCAAATCACAAAATAGGAGGAAGGAAGGATCTCTATGTTTTCGAAAGTTTCTTACTATCTCTCTCTCTCTCTCTCTCTCTCTCTCTCTCTCTCTATATATCTATATATATATATATAATATTATATATATATTCATATATATATTTATATATATAATATCTATATACCGGTATATATAAATATATATATATATAATATATATATATAATATATATCTTATATATATATATATATATATATATATATTATATATATTAACTATATATTATATATATTATATATATATATATAGATATATTTATATAATATATATATATTATATATCTGTCTACCTATATATTTTTTATTTCTATATTCCAACATATCTATCTATCCATCCATCCTTCTTAGTAGGGGTAATTAACTTCTTCACACCTTGGGTCAATAAGCAGACCACACACACACACACACACACACAGAGAGAGAGAGAGAGAGAGAGAGAGAGAGAGAGAGAGAGAGAGAGAGAGAGAGAGAGAGAGAGAGAGAGAGAGAGAGAGAGAGAGAGAGAGAGATATGTGAATAGTAGATACATTATTTCCTATTATATAACATAACTATAGCGATTTCTCGACTCATACGCTATATCAGATTAGTATACCGGTATAGCTAGTATATAGCTGGACGAGATAGGTTGGGTGTGAGGAGGATCTGCCGGTTGTGGGCCAATCGGCGCTCTACAGACCCCCATTATCTGACTTCTGACCGTTTTGGTGAGGTCAGTCCTCATGGTATTATTGAGCTGGGCCTATGATTAGGCGTTGTAATTGGGGTTGGGTGTGACAGGGATCTGCCTTGTGTGGGCCCATTGGCTTTCTGCAGATTGCCATTTTCTTATGTTCTTAAGAACGATTGAGAGCTTAAGAAAAAAATAGATAGGCATATGGACGAGATGGGTTGGGTGTGGGCCAATCGGCGCTCTGCAGACCCCATTGTCTGACCTCTGACCGGTTTGGTGAGGTCGGCTCTCATGGTATTAATGAACTGGGACTATAATTAGGCCTTGGTGTGAGAGGGATCTGCCTTGTGTGTGCCAATCGGATTTCTGCAGACTCCCATTTTCTTATTTGTTCGAGTTCTTTCGCAATCACTGAGCTTTAGTACATCTTTCATGTCCCCTGTATTAATCCCACTAACCCACTTGAACACCTCTATATATAATATATAATCATGTCCCCTTTAACTCTGCGTCTCTCTAACGAATGTAAGCCTAATGTCTTCAACCTATCTTCATATGAAAGATTTGATAGATTTATAATATTATGGATATTTTTTGTCATTCTGCGTTGTACTTTCTCGTATACTTTCTTCGCATATCTGGTTTAATTTGTGTTTATGATAAAATATATCAGAGCTTAAATACATGACATAAACCTCGGATAAGCTATTCATCATTTCATCTGAAGATGGGGAACTTAAATTATGTTATTGTTAGGTTTATTGGTATTATCCATTAACTCTCTCTCCCTCATATATATATATACAGAGTTGGGGCGATTAACTCATTAAATTAACAAAGAGAATAAGCAATGCTCTTGTTAGTATTTTAATAAATTACGATTGATAATAATTATGTAGGACTTTTGAGGTTAGAGTATTTGACATGGAATATATACAGGAATCAGTGCACCGGTACAGGCTATTTCCGGAAATTTCCGATCGACAGTTATGTTTGTGGCAGCACTATGAGGCGCTATTATGTATATAATTGACAACTATACTGAGTTTGAATGATATAATGACCATGATCTACATTCTAATAATAACATATATTTATAAGCTTCCAAGATTAACAATAGATATTGCAGAATATAGTTGCCCAGAAAAGTGGCCGGGGAAAGGTGACTGAGTTAATCCTATATAATTATTATACCTTCTCCTCCTACTCTAATCCATCTAGTCGGTCACGTCATTAGTCTCCTCACACACTAAAACACAGGACATTCCTAGTTGTACAATGCTTCACTAGTATTGTTATATATTTTTGTTATGATTTGCTCCTTGAATATGAGCTATATATACTCTCTCTCTCTCTCTCTCATATGGAAGTCTTATACTGTATATACTGAATGGGTCAGACAAGACAATGTGGTTTAAAACAAAATGCTTAGCCTCAACATTACACAGAGTTAGTAATATCAATATGATGAATAGTTAACCAAATAATCTGAAGATAGTTAAATTAAGTTAAGTCCGGAAATGAGATATCACAAATTATTCATAGCATTATTTTATTATGAATGGACAACATTTTGTCGTCAACATAATACACAGAATTTGCATCCTTTATAAGCCATTTTAGAGTGTGGGAGGGTAACAAACTTAAAAGTGTGGGCGAAAAGACTTCAAGGTGTGGGCGAACGAACTTCATTGTTTGGGCGAAAAAATTCCTAGTGTGGGCGAAAAGACTTGTGGGCGAATAGACCGTAAACCCCTATCATATCTTAAATGATTTAATATACGGTACCGAATGAAATAGTTAGGTCGCATTATTTTATTTTACTATTAGGCGATCTTATTCAAAATAGGAAGGACGTCTATCCGTTATAGTGCTTCAAACCATCTCAATGAACCTCCCTATAAAAGACCTCCGTCTACGTATTGTGAAACACCTGTTATCCTCCGGCAAATTGAGGGGTGAGTGAGAGTGGGTTGTGAATGAGGGAGGATACTTGTTTTTCATAATACGTGTTGCTAGCCCCAAGCGCGCTAGCAACTGTGGCTTTCAACCATCCGACACATCCCCTTTTATTTATGTACATCAAACATGTTAAAAACAAATAAGGTCAAATAAAGTTTATATTTATGCCCTACCTCACACAGTGGCATGGCCCAGTCGTACTGAGCTCATGACGCTGGTGGCATTGCCCCGGAGGATAGCCTTAGCTAACATGACCCTTCCTAAGTAGTACAAAGCCGTCTAAATATATTTGAAATATAAAACACACATTACCGGTACTGCAATATATATACATATATATATATATATAAATAATTTATAGTGTATATATATAATACGTGTAGACCTATGTGTGTCAAAATAAACGAACACTTCCCTGTAGTGGGTAGAGAGCAATTTGTATCCGTATCTTTACTGCATAGATGATATTTTTTTTACATAGATTTACATAGATACACTGGCCACACAGATCTTACGATCCCTACGAGGTGACCAGGACTTAATCCTAATAGAGATAGCAACCCTAAGAGAAAGTGGAAGGAAAGGATAGCTAAGATGAAGGCTCTCTCCCCACCCTCCGCTCCCTCCGGCAATATGCCGTACATGAAAATAGTTAGAAGTGAATAACCTTGCAGGGCTTGGAAATCGCCTGAAGGAATTTATAGTATAGTTAGAAATGGAAAGGAAAAGGCATCCACACCTTCACCTTTTTTTTTTTTTTTTTTTTTTTCAACTGAAAACGTTTTCATTTCCGCCAGGTTCTCTTATCAGTGATCAGCTTCTACTGCAGACCAACTTTTCTGTGATATGTGTCTAACCTTTTTTTAAATGTGTATATCGAGTCACTGTCAATAACTTCATTAGGGAGCTTATTCCACTCATTAATAATACTGTGGGTGAAGAAATTTTTAGTTATGTCTAGGTTCGCTTTCCTGCCTGTTAGTTTTAATTTGTTTCCTCTTGTGGAACCTTCTTTTGGCTATCTTAAATAGATTATTAGAATTTACGTTACTAAAGCCTTTTAGTATCTTAAAACACTCTATCAGCTGTCCCCTTATTCTCCGTTTCTTAGGCGAAAACAGGTCGAGTTCTCTTAATCTCTCATTGTATGGCTTATTTCTAAGGGAAGGGATCAACTTTGTTGCTCTACGCTGAACGGATTCTAGTTTCTCTATGTCTTTTTTTAAGTAGGGAGACCAAAACTGCACAGCATACTCCAGATGTGGCCTCACAATACTTTTATATAGTGGTACAACTATGTGTTTACTATGACAATGAAAATTTCTTTTAATGAAACCTAGCGCTCTATTTGCTTTGTTAGATGCTGCGGTGCATTGGCTTGTAGATTTTAGATTTTCATTGATAAGCACTCCTAGGTCTTTTATCTGTGATACGCTCTTTATCTTTTCTCCATTCATATGGTATTCGTATTTGTTGTTTCGGGAGCCTATTTGTAGTATCAGGCATTTGTTTACGTTAAAGGGCATCTGCCAATTTTCTGACCACTCTGATATCTTGTTTAATCTGATTGCAGGCTACTTCTATCGCTTTCTGATATTATTGCATTTCCTATTTTAGTGTCATCGGCGAATTTGGAAATTATGTTATTAATGGCGTTGTCTAAATCATTAATATATATTATGAATAATAATGGGCCCAGAACTGAACCCTGTGGGACTCCACTAGTCACCGGAGTCCATTCTGATTCCACTCCATTAATAATTACTCTTTGTTTTCTTTCGCTTAACCAATTCCTTATCCAATTAAGTGTGTTGCCTTGTATTCCTAGATTCTCGACCTTCTGAAGTAATTTATTATGAGGGACCTTGTCGAAGGCCTTCTGGAAGTCCAAGTACACTATATCAAGACTTGGTAAAATCATTAATCTTAAATAGGTTGTCATAAAATTCGATAAGGTTCGTTAGGCATGATTTTTTTGCTCTGAAGCCGTGTTGACTATTATTAATAAGATTATTATTCTCTATGAAAAGTACAAGTTCGTCTCTTATAATTGATTCTAATAGTTTTACAATAACGGAAGTTAAGCTAATGGGTCTGTAATTCCCTGGTTGTTTTTTATCTCCCTTTTTAAATATTGGTGTAATATTCGCTTTCTTCCAGTCAGTGGGTAATTGTCCATGTTGGAGTGACATGTTAAACATTTTGGTTAGGGGTTCGGCAACTTCATCTTTGACCATTTTTAGGATTTTAGGGATGAATAGGTCTGGGCCGGGAGATTTATTTATTTTCAGTAATTCAATCAGTCTAGTGACGCTTGATTGGCTAATTTTGAAGTCAGGGAGCACAATGTTGCTTGTTTGATTAGTAGCTTGTGGAGTGTTCGTGTTGGCAGCAGTGGTAAACACGGAGCTGAAATAATTGTTAAGTGTAGAGGCTATGTCTTTGCTATCTGTTTCTAGAACACCTTGAGTGTTAAGTATGGGTCCTATCCCGCTTTTGATTTGTTTGCTACTGTTAATGTATCTGTAAAATTGCTTAGGATTAGTTTTACTATCTTTAGCTATGCTTATTTCATAATTCCTCTTTGCTGTTTTTATTAGTGATTTTACTTTTCTTTTGGCGGCCAGGTATTGCTTACATATGGTATTATTCTTTGTTTCTCTCTTTAAGTTGTATAAACGATTTATTTCCCTAATTGCTCTACTGATATTTATGTCGTACCATAGGGGTTTGTTTATTTTCTTACTGTGTCTTTTACGCATTGGGATATGTTTCTTTTGAGCACTCATGAATATTTCTTTAAATCTTTCCCATGTATCGTCAATGTTGGTGAGACCTTCGAGATGCAGATTAATATCTTTTAGGTAATTTCTTAGGCTATTGAAGTCTGCCATATTATAGTTGGGAATAAAAGTTTCACTAGTGCTGTTTGTGTGCGACATATTAATTTGGAGCCTGACGATATTATGATCACAATTAGATATTAATTCCCCAACTTCTAAGTCAGAAATTAAATTTTCGTGGGTCGTTATTACTAGGTCTAAAATATTATCTCCCCTCGTGGGTTTCTGGACTAATTGATATAAGAAGTTATCTTTAATAAATTCGGGTCATTTTTTCTGATGCATGGCCAGACCCTTTTACATCTCCCCAATGAATATTAGGAAGATTAAAATCGCCTATGATAAGGGTTTCTTTTGTTGATAGAGTTTTTTCTAAATTATTGTATAGGTCTATATCCTCTTGATAGGTATGAGTTGGACGACGATATACGACAACCACATTAATGTCTATATCCTTGTTATTAATTTTTACACATAACAGTTCTGAGTTATTAGAAGGAATTTGAACCTCAAGTGAGCATATATTTTCTTTTATATACAGTAATACACCTCCTCCTCTCTTACCTACTCTGTCCTTGTGATATAGTTTATAGGAATTGATCTGATATTCGTGTGTGAAATCGATATTGTTGGTGTCTATATAAGTTTCTGTTATCGCAATTATATCTATTTCTTCATTTAGTAACATAATTCTTAGTTCGTCAATCTTATTTCGTAGACTTCTGGCATTAAAATACATTAATTTGATTGCTTGTTTATTCTCTCTCGATCTTTTGTAAGTGGGGGAATCCGACAGCAATGACACGTTCGGTGGTTGGAGAGAGTTTAATAGTTTTTTTGTTCGGGTAAAGAGTGATTGAGTCGTACGGAAAATCTAGGTGATGGTACGGGTGGAGCAGCGGGAGTTTGGTGATTGAGGGTAGGGGGTGAAGGCGTAATGGAATAAAGGGGAGGGGAGGGGGGTGCGAGAGAGGGACGCAGCGGGGTTTGGAGGCGAGGAGAAGGGAGTTTGGGAAAAGGTATGGGGTAAGACCTTGGGGAAGGATTAGGAAGAATTAGGTTCTCTGAGAGAGTAGGGTGGCTTATCAGGCTTTTCTTTGTCCTGTCAGAGTTTGAAGGGGATTTGTGAGAAGACTGGTGATTATCCCTAGTTTTCTCGTGGGCGTTGTACACAGCTGCATTTAATTTCGCAGCTAGCCACGTGGAACCAGTGTGGGAGAGATGAATTCCATCTCGCTTGAAAAATTCCATTTTCCCTTTTACTTCATTAAATGGGCTAATGAATGCGACTTGCTGTTGGATGCAGAGTTGATTTAGGGACTCGTTGATGTCATTGGCCCTGAGATTACTGTAACTGTTTTCTTTCATGCGGGGAGGGATTCCTAGTATGATACAATTTTTAGTTTTATTTTTTGCTTCTTGGATGAGTGTTTCATATTTGGTCATTATTTGTTTGCTACTTGTGTTACCCCCGTCGTAGGCATCGTTACTCCCTACACTGAGAACTAGGCAAGTACTTTGTTTGATTTGGGACTTCTTGATGTCGTTGGTGATGTGGGTAATTTTAGCACCTGGTATGACTTTGACGGATCTTTTACCTGGTGCTAATGTAGCCCATTGGGCCCCCTGTCCACGTGAGAGCGAGTCACTAACTATTTGTGACTTTATTTCATTTTTGCTAACCAGTGTAGCCTTGGACTCTTGATACGGTTTTCTTTTCGTTACTTTACTTTTGTGTGCATTGTCTGCACCTGCGGCCTCATCTGTACTGTTACCTAGTACATCATATCTGTTAGCAAGGGGGATTGTGATTATCTTTGGGGCAGTCTGTTTTGTTTTATTTCCTCTGACTACCTGGAAGGCAGCTCTAGAATCAGCCTGCGGGTGCGAAATGGGGATGTTTTGTTTGTTAAGGTTGGGGCTGTTACGTTGCTCTTTGAGTAAACATATTTCTTGTTTTAGTTCGCTCACTTCTCCTTTGTATGCCTCTAGAGAGAGAGAGAGAGAGGTGCGAGAAAGTATTAGAGCCATAAAAGGTAGCCACCAGGGGAGCCTATAGGTGTGTGTTGTGGAGAGAGAGAGAGAGAGAAAGTATTAGAGCCATAAAAGGTAGCCACCAGGGGAGCCTATAGGTGTGTGTTGTGGAGAGAGAGAGAGAGAGAGAGAGAGGTGCGAGAAAGTATTAGAGCCATAAAAGGTAGCCACCAGGGGAGCCTATAGGTGTGTGTTGTGGAGAGAGAGAGAGAGAGAGAGAGAGAGAGAGAGAGAGAGAGAGAGAGAGAGAGAGAGAGTAATAATAATAATAACAATAATAATAATAATAAATAATAATAAGTTTATTTCCACCAATAGTTGTTATTCTTGTTACATTATTTACAATATATACAATATGTATTGGAGAATGTTTGCCTAAGAGGCGAACCCTGTTACATGTTTACAGTTAATATTGAACTGCCCATCCTTATGTTAGTATAAACAATTACATACATACATTGTTAGAGAAGAGAAGAGGGAGGTGATCGAGTTGTGGAGGCCAGGGGTGGGGGATGCAGGTGTGGGTTATTTGGGCCAGGTCAGGTCAGGTCAGGTCAGGGAAGGGGGGGTGGGGGGAGATGAGAGAGAAGTATGTATATTTAGGGAGAGTGATAGCAATAGTATTAATAGTTTTAATGATTATACTAATATCAATTATATTAATACAATAGTAATAGTTATATGTCTCAATAATAATAATAATAATAATAATAATAATAATAATAATGATAACAATAAATACAAATATAATTATATGGATGGATTGATAGACATTGTAGAGATGTGTGCATAAAATTATATACCCGCATACATATATACCCGTACATACACACACACATACACACACACGTGTAAACATATACTTATATATACATAATTATGTATATGCATATACACTTACATACAGTATATACATATAGACGCATACTTACAAACATCGTATACATAAAGTTAGCTACATAAACTAATTTGAGGCAGGCGAAGGAGGGTTGGGGAGGGTGAGGATGGGAAGGGGAGAAGGGGATTTAATATGTCAGAAAAAGGATAAGTGTGTGTGTGTGTGGGGGGGGGGGGGCCCCCCCGGGGGGAGCTTATCGCCCGAAGAAGGGGGGGGGGAAGAAAGAAAGAAAGAAAGAGAGAGAGAGAGAGAGAGAGAGAGAGAGAGAGAGAGAGAGAGAGAGAGAGAGAGAGAATAAATATTGTAGTATGCAATTTCTTATTGTAGTTATTTATGTAGGCTATTAATTTTTGTCGAGGAGTACACTCTGCAGTCTTAAATTAAGGGTTGTTAAATAATCTCTACCCTGATCACCTCCTAAACCTCTCTACTGTAAACAATGTCATAAATAGCTCCACAAGACAACAATTTAATCTCTACGTTCCCAAGGTTAAAGCACACATTGGTATAAGATCTCTTTGAGTAGGGGGACCAAAACTTTGGAACTCTCTATCTCCGTATGTCAAAGAGGCTAACTCATTAACACTCCATGAGCGGCTAGGTCGGTAACTTCTACTACCTGCCAAGCGGGTAGTTTTATCCTAAACGAGCTTATTTCCGTGCTCTTTTTCATGCATAAACAAGAGCCAGAGCGCAATACAATTATGTATCCCTGAAAGGGCGATAATTGAGCTTTCCATTGACACCAGCCCATCCTTCTACGACCACGCGTTCTCTTGCAACGATCGTGCAACACGAAGGAAAAATTCCTAAAATACGGTAATTTCCTTACATAATTCCCTGTGTAGCGAGGTAGTGAGTGTGGATGTGTGTGGAGGGGAGAGCAGTTGTCGCGCGGGAGCTGTGCCGAACGGTCAGAGCCGACCTACGCTCCTCCCACCGCTCGTCTCTCTCTCAGAGCCAACTATTGCTCAAAATTGCACACCGCCTCAAGTCGGTCCCCGCCACATAGTCCTTGGTTTTCTAGACCGACTTAAGGCGGGCCCCGCTAAAGAGGGGTTAAGTATTTGAAGATAGCAACCCCTGTGTCATGGAATATTTTATCTCTTATAGATAGCCATTTTAAATCTTTTATAATATGGGTCACATGGTCGTATATTTGGCTGTACCGTATACAATTTTAGCAGCGAAATTTTTGAGATTTTGAGCAAAAGAGTAATGTTTGATGAGCTCCATATAATATTGCAATAATTTAAAATGCTTAACACAAGTGATTGTACAATGATTTTGCGGGTTCCTTGGTCAAAATAGTCCTTAATTCTACTTAAAAACATTAGTATTCCCATTACTTTTTTGTTTACTTCACTAATATGTATGTCAAATGCCATATATCTGTCTATATATACGCCAAGATTTTTTACATATGTGGTAGGTTGGATTGTGCTGTCGTGGAGTCGTATTTTGGTGTTGCTTGGTATTTTAGATATTAATTGATGTGTCCCTATAAATATGCATTGAGTTTTGATAGCGTTCATCTTTAATCCGTTCTTGAGAAAATATTGGTTTGCCTTGCGTAACGTTTCTTCAGTTTTATTTATAATAGTGTCAAGCTCGTTAATCAAGTCACTGTGAAGACACTGAGTGTCACCAGCGTATTGTATTAATGTGCAATCATTAATGTTTTCAGACATGTCGTTTGCAAATATAATGAATAATAATGGGCCTAATATTGAGCCCTGGGGGACGCCATATTTTACTTTTAGTTTTGAGGAGATGGTGTTATTTAAACAGACTGACTGTGTTCTTTTGTTTAAATAGCTGTCAAACCAAAACTTATCTATACCGAGCTTATGAAGTTTACTTAGTAGGATGGCGTGGCTGACGCTATCGAATGCCTTAGAGAGGTCGCATAGGGTTAATAGGGATATTCGTTTATTGTCCATGTTGTAGATTATGTTTGTGATTGCCGTGACGGCTGTTTCGGTAGATAATTTAGGTCGAAAGCCGTGTTGGTTGTTAGAGAGAAGTTTGTTAGACTCTAAAAACGTTGTTAGTTGTATTGCAACAATTTTTTTCGAGTATTTTAGAGAAAATGGATAGAATGGAGATTGGACGATAGTTGCCAGTGTTGTTTTTATCTCCATTTTTAAATAGAGGGGTGACTACTGCATGTTTCCATATTGTAGGGGAAGACGCCAGTAACAATAGAGGTGTTTATGATGAATGTCTTTAGTGACCATGGGAGCACATAAATCTAGACTTTTGGTAATGACTGATGTTAATATATTAACTTGTTCGTTTACGTTATACGTGTTAAGTATATTATCTAGGTTATTGACTTCACTAAGTATTTGCGAGCAGAAGGTGTCCTTGTCGTATTGGCTTAAATCTCGAAGAGTCTTTATGGTGGGTGAACACTTAGGCTTACTAATATTAACTGTAGTGGTTATGAGATCATGATCTGCGATAGAATGGGGTATTACGTCAGAGTTCAGTGCTAGGTCGGGTTTGTTTGTAATGATTATATCAAGTAGGGTGGCAGATATAGGAGTGATTCTAGTTGGTTTATTTATGAGTTTTGATAATTTATTAGTTTTAATGATACGGGACAGTTTACTGTTGTTCTGGAGAAGATCGTCATTTAGATCACCAAGGACAAAGATTGGCTTTTTTCACATGCTCATTAACTGTAGGACATCAACAATGTAATCGAAGGAGTTAGAATGAGCCTTGGGATGTCTGTACATGCAACCTATTATCACTGAAGGTAATTTTCTGCACTGAACTTTGATCCATAAGTCCTCTATTCCAGGTTGTTGTGTTATGTTTGTTTCAATTTTATCAGAGTTTAGGGACTGTTTAACATAAATACAAACTCCTGAGCCGCGGCCGTTATCACATCTGTATATAGTGTAATTTGATACTCACATAGGCGTCAGGGGTGTGGGGAGATTACCAAGTTTCACTGATGTACAGAATGTCTATATATCTTTCATTTGTTAACCCTTGTCTAGCGGCGCCGGACTTAAGTCGGTCTAGAGAACCATGGACTATGTGGCGGGGACTGACTTCAGGCGGTGTGCAATTCTGAGCAATATTTGGTTCTGAGAGAGAGACGAGCGGTGGGAGGAGCGTAGGTCGGCTCTGACTGTTCGGCACGGCTCTCGCGCCAGCACTGGGCCCAGCTCCACACACACCCACACTCACTGCCTCGCTACACAGGGAATTATGTAAGGAAATTACCGTATTTTAGGGATTTTTCCTTCGTCTTGCACGATCGTTGCAAGCGAACGCGTGGTCGTAGAAGGATGGTTCTGGTGTCATTGGAAAGCTCAATTATCGCCCTTTCAGGGATACATAATTGTATTACACTCTGGCTCTTGTTTATGCATGAAAAAGAGCATGGAAACAAGGTCGTTTAGAGTAAAACCACCCGCTTGGCGGGTAGTAGAAGTTACTAACGGGCCCGCTCGTAAGGCGTTAATATCTTTACTTCTTCTAAATTTGCTAGTAATGATTGAGCATTAATATGTTCGATAGTGAGTAAATACTTTATGAATGAACAGTCGGCTTGGTCCTCATCACCACACTCCTAATCACTGTAGTGTTCACATAATTTACTCCTATGACCTATAGTTTATGACATTTGCCGCATTTAACCTTGTGATCGAAACGGCAGTTTGATTGGCGGTGGTTGAATTCGCCACAGTGGAAACAACCAATTTTTCTGTAGTTTTGGGGTTCACTGTATCGGAGGAGGGGTGGGTATTCATCGTCGTATGAATGGGGATTTCTAGGGTAAGGAGGAGGGGGTTGAGGGTGGTATCTGGTGGTGTTGGGGGAGGGAAAGTGGGAGGGGTAGTGATAGTGAGGAGTATAGTGGGGAGAGGGTGATGACCATGACCCTCGTGGTGGTGAGGAGGGGCTTGGGTGGTGAGCGGCAGAGTTGCCAGGTCTGCATGAGCTCTTCTCGCCCAATTCCACCCAAAAAGTCGCCCAATCCGTCGAAAGTACCCCCTACCCCTTCGTTTTTTTACCATTTTCACCCCACTTTTTCTTGACAAATATTGTATTTTTGTTTATTTTTTTTTTATTTTTTTAATGACAGGGTTTTAATTGACCACTTGCGAGTTTCAGGCTATAAGGAAGTTGGAGCCATAAACATTGATAATCAACAGAATTATCACCTAAATTGCGGTTGTAGTGCTTCTATGAATATATAAAGCCCAATTCAACATGCTTTTCATCCATTAGATATCTACATTATTATTGAATTTCTGTTTGATATCGATGTTTAGGCTATGGCTCCAACTTCCTTATAGTCTGAAACTCGCAAGTGATCAAATTATACTTAACCTATACCTATATTTATATATTTTCTAAAACAAAATGTAGCCTATTCAATCTCTCTCTCGAGATGGGTTGGGAGTGAAAGGGATCTGTCATGATGGTACAATAGGCTCTCTGCAGACTCCCGTTTTCGTATGTTCTTATTTTTCTCTCTGCTGCACTAAGCAATCTCGAGCTCTCTTTCCACTTCGAGCATCTCCCGAAATGGACCAGCGAGGTCATTGAGATATTAACAATACTTTGTAACTCTCTCTCTCCCTAGTTGAAGTAGGATTTAGGACTGTTTTAAACTAATATGAATTCTGGACCCTCCCTAAGTGCCCCCAACCTTTAACGGGTGCATGCTAATTGCTATATAGTCCCGCCCACGGTCTTAAGAAGCCAGATCAGAGAACAAGCCAATATCGACCAATTCCACATAGCACAAAAAACTTAGTTTCCCCTGTTCGACTATAGTCCCCTGCCTACAATGAAGCAACTTGGTTGAGCCTGAGAACTTTCAGTCTTCTACTGTACTTCTCACTTCTCAACTTGTTCTTCCTCTGTCCAATTGCTCTTCTTTCCTACTTTACTCCAGCCATCTGGTCTGGTCTGCCTCACGGCTATCAGCTAGTGTATGTAGGCTACCTATTTTATCCTTGTCATTGTAGGCTAAATTTCATGTTTATTAGATAGATATGATTTTGATACCATTGGTGCATTTATATATAATTAATTAATGAAAATGTAAACGAAAATACTGATTTTTATGCCTAAAATACGAAATATACAAAAAGTCGCCCAAAAAGTCGCACATTTTAGTCAAAGTCGCCCGCAAGAAGCCAGAAGGGAAAGGTACATGTGGTAGAAATATGAAAGCTATAGGTGCAGTCGTTTCGCTGCTACAATTTTTTTCGGCGAGTCCGTATATATACGGACCTGGCACTGGGCGTGACAAGACCCAAGTCCGTATAGGCAATCAGCGGGTGCATCTAGCCATACCCATACTCCACTGCACTTTATTGTCAAAGCATTCATCACGAAAATGTCCATTGCATATTATGAAGCTTGTTTTGGGCTTTGCCTCCCACACTCTGGTTCTTTGTATAAACTTCCCCCATTTGTTACAATGGTATGGATCACTTGGAAACTTGTGTAGTGCTATGTTTGGTCCAGGGATGTTGCTACACCCGAAAACAGCACACCTATTCACCATTTTTGCTCTACTTGCTGATGTTTACTTCCCAAATGTTTGCCTGGGCGTACGTCACATCCTCACGTGAGTACTAGTTGCAAGAGGTCGCAATTCAATATCTATTTTTGATTTGTTCTCTAATATTGAAGATTAGTTTTGACAAAGGAGTAGTCAGGTTGATTACTGGAGATCTAAACATCTCTTTAAATACATTATAAATTAATTTTAATTTCGGACGCCCCACCACCTTTAATGAAGGTAAAATGTTCAGCTATAGATTGTGTCCTGCGTGCGTGTGTGTGTGTGTGTATTCCAAGGTTGCCAGCGCACATCACATCTCCAAACTCGCCCAAAAGTAGCCCAATCACCGAATACGCACAACATACAATTTCAGCTATTTTAATCCTATCACACACATTTTCTGATATGTTTATCTTTAACAGCCATGCGTGCATGATACTATGAGTTCCCCAAATATCACAAGGCCTAGTCCCATATAGCCTACTGTATGAGTAGTGGCGTATAAATTATACGCCACTTAATATGTGACACATATTATGTGTCACATCATTTAAATATTAATGAAATACCACATACATTATTATCACAATCATGCACTCATCAAATCTGCATCAATGTCCCAATCCCCCCTCACAATCAATCACTTAATTAGGCTATTCAGTCACCGCCACATAGGCTACCATACATGTATAGTAGGCTACAACCAACAGAAAGCCATGATGAACGTTTGTATGAAATGTAGCCTAGCTACTCAACACTCGACACCTCTACAACTTTAATAATACATAGAACCAGCCCAATTCCGCTTTCCTCAATTTTAGTTAGTTAGGATAATACTTCAGAGGCTATCAACCCCATCACACTGTAAATCAAGAATATCGTTAGAAATGGAAACTCTAAAATCTACGCTTATGAACGAATCCTAACTAGCCCAATGGTGCGAACAAAAGACGACTTTGGCAATATGTGTACGTATATCCCGCCGCGGTCAGCTGACCACCTAAACCTTCGCCCGTGGAATAGGCAGTGTTATCATTTTTTTTGGCCATCATCCTTTTCGAATTTCCTGCATCTCCACGTATGTAATTTGCTGCCACTGTGTTCTATGACATTCTGATTAACATTGATTGATTTCCTGTCACAAGTCTAATAAAAAATATAGCCGGTAACCTATTTAGCAGCCCGATTTGATAGTGGATTATAAATTGGTAACTTAAAACCGCACGATAGCTTGTTTTGTAGGAAAGAAGCTAGTGCGCAGGCACAGACATTCGACCTGCCAAATGCTACAACTACAGAATTATAATACCGTATATTCAGCCAATATCTACTGAAACACGTATTTGTTAGTAACTAAAAAGGAAGTAAATACAATACTTCAATGAGTATTACACATTTCGCCCAGCCTATTACACCACATTAGATGAAACTAAATTTCTAGGTCAGGAAGCTGATATTTATGTATCAAATAATGTTAATTATTATAATTTATATTCACTGCATTAACGAGTATATAACCATCATATTATGAATCTAGTAAAAATATACTACACAACTATGTGTCATAGATAAGTTGCGAACTGTATTAGACCTCTTAAATTACGAAAACCCTCAAAACACCTCAATGGTGCATCACACACGATAGTCATTTGAATAAGACCCCCAGCGCCATCTGGAGTTTTAGTACAGTTTTCTCTCATTGTGCGACAAAGTCGCGGACTTGGCAACTCTGGTGAGCGGGCTGGCGGGGCTGGCTGCGACCTTGGTGGTGTGGTGCCTCGTGGTGTCTTGCTTGTCTATGGTTAGGTTTTGAAGTGCGGTGTTTTCCTGCGATCTGCCACCCTTCATTGTTGGCGTTATTTGTGGAGGGAGAGAGAGAGAGAGAGAGAGAGAGAGAGAGAGAGAGAGAGAGAGAGAGAGAGAGAGAGAGAGAGAGAGAGAGAGAGAGAGAGAGAGAGAGAGAGAGAGAGAGAGAGAGAGAGAGAGAGAGAGAGAGAGAGAGAGAGAGGGAGTAGGGTACCCGTGATCGCTGTACAGGACAATAGATGTGGCAACATGTGGTATTGAGATGCCTTGGTATTGAATTGGCTTGGTATTGAGCTGGTATGGTGATGAAACTGACTGGTGAAGAAAAGGTCTGGTCATGAGATGGCATGGTGTTGAGGTGACTCGTCTTGTTTGTGTGGTGGGAGTAACGGTTTGAGTATTTGAAACAGGTAGAGTAATAGTGAAATGACGGGGTTGGCGAGAACGGGCTCCAGTTCATATAAGGTTGCAAACATCAAAACAAGGAGGGAACGAAGGAAGCCAAGTTTACCCGAGCACCCCATGACCTCAGGAACTTCCCAGATTCTATGGGACACAGATATCTAAGACAGTCACCTCAGTTAAAGGGAAATCCTGATGTCCTATCAGGGCCGCGGTTTCAAAACACACCCGCCAATCACCAGCCCCCATTTGTTCAAACCCCAGATTTGCAGTATAACGAAGAAATGTGTATGCAAATGAAACACCAAAGGCCTGAATGCTACCGGAACAAATGGGACTAAGGAGGCCTATAAATTTTGATGGTCCTGGAGAACCATCTAACCTAATAATAAAAGACAGCCTAGGCGAATTATTACCAAATTAGCCAAAGAGCTCCAATTATGAAGTAATCAGTATAATCATATTCGCATGTATACTAGGTGTGGTGTAATTCGATTTAGGTTGGGTAGATTTGATTTACGTTGGGTAGGTTAGCTAGTTTTAGGCACATTCGGCGAACGAACGGGAGTAACGAGAGAAACACGCGTGTGACGACTTGGGTGTGGAGGTTGTAGTGAGCTCCCGTTGTATTTACTGAGTGTAGTGTTGCTGTGAGAGGTGAATAGATTCAGCCGAGGTCGGTGGTTCGTGTGGGCATCACTGTAGCTGTAGGTCAGATTGGATTGTGGTTTGTGGTCATCACTGTAGCTGTAGGTCAGGTTGGATTGTGGTTTGTGGTCGCAGTTTCTGGAGCGTTGACTGCGCTTGGATGGGGAATAGGCCTAGGCTTTCAGCGCTGCTCTACAGGGATATTCTCACCGTGAGGTAAGGGTGCTAACATTTTGTATTTCAACCACACTAGGCCACGTAACGAACCCCTAGGTGTTCAATAAAATAGCCATTATATGTATGTACCTAATAATAATTCCCCTGTATGTATTAGTTAAGTATTAATCATCACAACGTTATCACAACGTATTACAATATCCCTTTTACCTTGAAGTCCTATAAGCAAGAGATGAGAATTAAGCCAAACATAGTCTCAACGAAATATAAGAAAAGCATGCAAACAACCACTGGGGTAATATCCTTAATTCTGAATAAGAACGGGATATCTAACAGCAGTGGAACAATTGTCTTGCCTTCCCCCCTGCCCTGAGAGCTCGCCGAAGCTGCTATGTGCCCTCCTGAAGTCCGGATCCTGAAGTCCTGATTGTGAGAAGCAGTTCATCCTGAAGTGCTGCCCGATGGATCTACGTTCAACATCGGCCAGACTTTCTCTCAGCCCTCTACCCTCCTTAATTACCCTAAGTGTTTCTGAGTATCTTACGTTGTGATTATTGACGTGAAGGTGAGGTTAAAGTATGTGAATATTACAATGCTTAATTATCTAGAGATCTGTGTCCAAGATCCTTGTCCCTTGCTTATGTGTTAATCCCTCAGAGTTTGTAGTAACTGTTATATAGATCTGTGCCTAAGATCTAAGTGTTCAATTTTGATAATTACTTCCTAGAACGTACCACGCATACGTTACATACTTGTGTTCATAAAACACACTTAGCTCAATACTCACAGACTTTCCTTGTATATGTCTAATTCTATTATGTATGTTATAAGTTGAAGTCAAAGTGTATAACGTGTAATTCCCTTCTTTAACCCACAGAACCCCAGCGACGACAACGTGTCGTTGGCAATGTATGTAACGCTAAACCCCAGCGACGACAACATAAGAACATAAGAACATAAGAAAATGGGAGTCTGCAGAAAGCCGATTGGCCTAAGCAAGGCAGATCCCTGTCCCACACAACCCCAATTACAAAGCCCAATTATAGGCTCAACACTCTAATACCCTGAGGATCATCTTACCAAACCGGTTAGAGATTAACGCAGGATTACGGGGGTCTGCAGAGCGCTGATTGGCCCAACCCGGCTGATCCCCCTTCACACCCAACCCTTCTCGTCCATATGCTTATCCAATTTTTTCTTAAAGCTCCCTATCGTTCTTGATCCCACTATATCACTTGGTAGCCTATTCCACCCATCTACAACTCTGTTACCAAACCAATATTTGCCTATATCTTTTCTGAAACGAAATTTATCTAATTTGAAACCATTGGTACGAGTTCTTTCGCTATCACTGAGCTTTAGTACATTTGTCATGTCCCCTTTGTTAATCCCACTAACCCACTTGAACACCTCTATCATATCCCCTCTAACTCTGCGTCTCTCTAACGAATGTAAACCTAATTTCTTCAACCTTTCTTCATACGGAAAATTTCTAATATTATGGATAATTTTTGTCATTCTACGCTGAATTCTCTCCAATGAATCTATGTCCATTCTGTAATAAGGACACCAAAATTGGACAGCATAATCCATATGGGGTCTCACTAATGACAAGTAAAGTTTTAAGATAACATCAGCAGTTCTGTTACTCACACTCCTAGAGATGAACCCGAGAATCCTGTTTGCCTTATTACGAACGCTTATACACTGTTTTCTAGGCTTCAAATCATTGCTAACAAACACACCTAGATCTTTCTCGCAGTCTGAATTTTCTAATTCTAAATTAGCTAGTTTATATTTAACATTTGTTTGCATCTTCCCTATCTTTAATACCTTGCATTTGTCAATGTTAAACTTCATCTGCCAATTTACTGACCATTCATGTAAGGTATCTAGATCCCTTTGGAGGCACTCTATATCGCTATCTGAATCAATTGATCTCCCCATTTTAGTATCGTCTGCGAATTTACAACGTGTCGTTGTAACACGTTTACACGTTTACAACGTGTCGTCAATGTTAATTACTCCGTTCCTATGGCACCTAGCGGGCTCAGATTTGTATGGGAACTGTGTAAGTATCCCATGCAACCTTGCCGATGGTTGAAAACTCTCAAAGTAAAACCGTGTGCGCGTGAGCGCGCAAAAACATGGTTTTTGGGTGTTTTTGTCTTCAATTTTTTACTCTTGTAAAATCGACTTTCGGGGGATCCGTAGGACCAATTTTTGACCTTTTTGATCGTTTTTTTTTGGTTTTTCCTTCATTCCTAACCCATTCGCTATTGTTTCCGGATTTTTTTTTTTTTTTTCAAAACCTGCCGGTCCCTGGTGGTACATTTATTTATATTTAGCTGGGGCTCAGTGGGTTAAATAACAACCTGTGACCTAGAACCTATGCTCAATTTCACATTTTGTTTACCTCAGTCCCCCCTCGTGAAGAATTGTCATCAATTATCATATTATACTTTCTTCCCGAGATCCTAAATCTACGCTCGTTTGTTTAAGCGTTATTCCTCTTATTGTATGAACTGTATTTATGTTCGCTTGATTATTGATGTAGATAATTTTGATTCTTATCGTCTAGGAATTCTAGTCTTGCATAGATCGATTATCCAATTATTCATCAATCCGAATACACCGCTTCTTGTGTGAATTCTTGACAAGACTCTGTTAACTCGTTCAGATATCTTATTATACCTTTTCGGGTATTTCAATTAGTACAACTTTGTCGTGTACGCCATTTTACCTATAATTAATATTGTATTTAATTATTCGTATGCGCTGATTTTATAGAAAGCGTCTTCAGTATTGTTTAACTACGCTAGTTCTGTTAACTGTACTGTTTACCCATTTTCGCTTAAGAGATATTGATCCTTGATTTGTTCATAATCATAGAGTAAATATTACATCTGAATTCCTCGATCCGATTTAATATTATTGCATATATTGATTGAAGAGACATACGATCAGATCATACTTTTATCAAAGTAAGTTAATAATAAGTTGAATTGTAAAATTAATTTTGTATATCATTCCCCGTAATTTCAACTTCTTCTTCCAAGTATTCAGTTCATAGTCTCATTAATAATAAATAAAATTTCCAAGACCGGAGTAACTAGAATGACCTGAGCTGTTGACCTGGTCATTAGCCACCCCTACCCGGGCTGATCTACCTGCCCACGAGCGCCCCTCATCCCCCGTGAGCGTTTCTCGAACCAACCGTTTCTGCACTTGTTTGAAATCTCAATTCACCTAATTCTCTCCTACTCGGGGAAAATCTGTGTTCTAAAGAATAAGAATACGTTAGACACTCGACTCACATATATATTATTATCAATGGTTGACTCTATGTGTTACATGTTCTTTACAATTAAGTGTATATTTCCTATTATTATATTACCACAATAGGTTATAATTTGTGTTCCTGATTCAAGACTGAATATTTATGCATGCCTTGTGTTACTTCCTGTTCTTTATAATAGTGAAGGTAACTCTCAGTCTTTATTGTGCTTAATACATCTGTGATCTCGGCATAGAAATAATTATGCAACATATTGAGAGTTCAGGAGTATATGATCAGAAACAATAAATACATCAACCCTTTTGCCATTGAATAAATTATATGTGTACAATTACCTGCGTGTTATTATTGAGTTTTGTAGCACCTGATTGAATACATATTTCTGTGATTAAGAACGTGTTAGATGTGTTCCTGTTGAGGAAATTTACAGTCTATAAGTCCATATTTGGATTTTAGTGCAGACTTGATAACGAGATATAAATATTATATCCCGGCATAACACTGGCGGCAGCGGTGTCTCAATACAGCATATCAACACGAGTGTTCTTATTGTAATTTTGTTTTTCTGGTATTCAATTAAAGTGGTCCCATAATTCAACATGGCAGCAATTAGATCTCTTGACATCCCGGCGTTCAAGCCTGAGGACTATGATATATACACATATATGGAAATAGTCAAACCGGTCCTGGACATTATGTTCGGAAACGAGGACGCTTCCAAGATTCATACTATTGTGGTAAAACTAGGGAAGTATGCCACTAAAGTGTCAGGGTATGTGCACGATAATATGCCTGGGTTAACCTGGGCACAGTTTGAAGTCTATGTGAAAGCTGCAATTAATCCAGTATTGGGGCAAACAATAGCCGATAAGAAATTCCACGAAGTCTAATACTCGGGGGATTTGGACGGTACTATTGAACAATTGCAACAGATAGCTTTAACTGCGTTCCCAGAAGAAACCACGGTGCAGAGGAAGAAGATAATATTCAAGGCACTTGTGAGAATTTTGCCTGACCCAGTGGCCGACCACTTCTCAATCGTCGAGTCAACTAATTATGACGCGGATCTGCCTGTGATCAGAAGAATCATGGCACTACGGATGTCCAGGGAACAAACCAAGATTGCAGTGATTAGCAAAGTCACCACTCATCCAACCACCAACACAGCTCCCAAAAGTGGTCCAGTAACTCCTCGTGCAAATGACAAAGCAGAAGATTGGGCCCGGATTCGACCAGCGGATTGGAAGCCCTGTTCCGGACCATGCATGCTGTGGTCATTGAAGAGGTCGTTTAATGAATTGACCAAGAAGAGGACCAGAACTCCAAGTTGGTGGGCGCAGATTCCCTGGATCAAACTGTGTCAGATTGCAACCATAACAGAAGACGGGACGGCAGGCATAGAAGAAAAAATCACCGAAGAAGGAGCTGAACAATATCAGCCTGAAACCCTGGGACCAGAACCACTGGATTTTTAGGCTGCCCCCCCAAACAAATAGTCGTAACCATGGCGGGGGCTCATGACGGGACATCGGATAATGGTCTTCCGGTGTACAAGAAAATCACACTGAATGGGGTGAAAGTTCGACTTCTCATAGATACGGGGGCTTCCCGATCTTGCCTGTTCCTTCCTTTCTTTCGAAAGCATAATTTTTTTTCTCGGACAAATGCAATCTTCTTCCATTATCCTCGTAAGTGCAAACGATCAAGTTATTCCCAATCTTGGTCAAACCCTTCCACTCTATGTAAACACCCCTCTCCCAAATCACGGAGTTAATCATTCTTTCGTGATTTATGATCCCAGTGAGACTAAATACGATGGTTATTTAGGCCTCGACCTTCTGTTCTGATATCCTTGAGTGCCTCAATAGATTGCAGGCACCAGACTTTAACTTTTAGTCCACCTTCCAAACCTGAAAAAAAACCTCCCTTGATACAATTAAGCAGCTCAAATCACAGCCCTTGCTTACCTCTCTCCCCGTCACTGCTGGAACCCAAAGTAATGAACAAATTCTCCCCCTCCAACCTCATATCATCTCTCCAGTAATTATTTCTACCACCATAACAGTCCCTCCACATCATGAAAAATGGATACCTTTAGTACCCACCATAGAAGGAGATGTCTACCAAATCAATTAAATTGCATCAAAATAGCCAACATTTCCGACAAACCAATCACTTTGCCAAAAGGACTTGCCATTGGCGAACTTGAAATGTATTCTGAAGAACTGTCTGTTCCAACAGATTCGTCCCCTTCATATAAAAACCCTCTCCTTGATATTCCTACCAATCTCACTCTTGACCAACAAACTGACCTCAGAAACCTCCTCATTTCCTATCAAGATATTTTCGCTACTTCTAGTCGTGATATGGGGAAAACAGACATGTTACATCACCCCATTCATACCGTAGGGCGGCCTATTAAACAGCCCATCCGGAGGAAAAACCCTATCCAACGACAAGAAGAGGAGAAACGAGTACAAACTATGCTCGCCACAGGTGTAGTCAAGGCATCCACAAGCCGGTAGTACTGGTCCGGAAGAAAGACGGATCCACACGCTTCTGCATTGATTACAGGCAGCTCAACGACGCCACCATCAAGGACGCCACACCACTTCCATGAATTGACGACTCTCTGGATTCATTGCTTGGGGCAAAGTGGTTCACCACTCTGGACCTATAAGCAGGATATTGGCAAGTTCCAGTATTGCCAGAACACCAGCGAAAGACAGCTTTCTCCACCAGCCAAGGCCGACTGTATGAGTTCACCGTTTTGTCATTTGGTCTGTGCAATGGCCCAGCTATGTTTTCCAGGTTAATGGAATCAGTACTGCAAGGACTCACCTGGGAGAACTGTCTTGCATACTTAGATGACATTATCGTTTTCGGGAAAACCTGGGCCGAACATTTACAGCGACTGAAGCAAGTTTTCCAAAGAATCAGAGATGCTAGCCTTAAACTTAAGCCATCCAAATGTACTCTGGCTAAGAATAAAGTAAATTTTCTGGGGCATATTGTCTCAGAACAAGGGATAACACCAGACCCCAGTAAACTAGAAGCTATAAGTAAAATCACCCCTCCCACTAACGTTAAAGGTGTACGAGATTTTCTCGGGTTAGCCTCATACTACAGAAGATTTGTTAAAAATTTCGCCTCCATTGCCAAACCTTTACATGACCTCACCAAAAAAAGAAGAACCTTTCAAGTGGACTGATGAACGTCTTCAAGCCTTTAACGATCTCAAGGATAAACTAGTAGCATCTCCAGTGGTCTCCTTTCCAGATTATACCCGGCCATTCCGGTTATATACTGATGTGTCACAATTCGGAATCGGTGCCATTCTAGGTCAAACACGAGATGGAAAAGAGCACATAATTGCTTGTGCAAGCCGCACACTCAATCCGGCAGAAGTAAATTATCCTGTCACAAAACGGGAGCGCCTGGATATGGTATGGGCCCTCCAATACTTCAAAGCGTACGTGGCCGGAGTCAAGGTCACAGTAATTATGGACCACCACGCCCTTCAATGGCTCCGTAAGTCTGACACAAAAAATGCTCTGACAGTCAGGTGGAGAGAATCGCTAGAAGAGTTTGATATAGACATTGTTTATCGCCCAGGGAAACTTCATACTAATGCGGATGCTTTTTCTCGCCTGCCCATCAATTCCTTCCAAGATGACCTTCAACACGACGAGAAGCCACACCCAATACTGGCCATTCATCATCAAGATTCCTTGGATGACAGCCAGCAAGAGCTGTTACATTCATTCCAACGACAAGAGAAACCTGATTGGATGCCATGCAAGATATTCACTCAATTGACCAGACGAGGTGATAACTTGTTCACCATTGATGGCAAAATCATCATCACTCCACAAGCTGCCCTATCTACCATGCACTCTATCCATATGGACAATGGAATTAATCTTGCCCAACGGAAACTTATCACCACGTTTCAACAGGTATACTGGACTCCATCCCCGTATATAACTGCCAAGCGCATCACTGAAGCTTGCAAAGCATGTGCATTAGGCAAGGATAGAACCCGCACAGCTGGTCCTGCAGGGAAATTAGTCGCCTCTAAGCCATGGCAATTACTTTCAGTTGATTCATGGGCCCCATGGAGGGTAATCAGGGATTTAAGTATATAATCACCTTTGTCGACACTTACTCTAAATATGTCGTCGCTTGCCCGGCAAAAGAACATTCAGCCATAGCCGTTGCAGAAACCCTTATTCAACATGTGTTTCCATATTTTGGGTTACCCGATGCTATTCATTCTGACAATGCACCTGAATTCACCAGTCACATATGGTCTCAATTATCACAAATGTGTGGTTTCAAGATAAGCCATTCCTCTCCATACTGGCCTCAAGGGAACTCAATATGCAAGAGAAGTCATAGGACCATCGCCAACCAAATCCGGACCAGACTACAACAAATGGACTCCAAAGATTGGCCAAGCCAGGTGAAAATTGTGCAATGGGGAATCAACACACGCCCTCGAGAAGACGGGATTTCACCTCATGAACGGGTTTTTGGAGTAACACCATTACTACTTCCTCTCCGTCATCTAGCTGCCCCGTATGAGCCCTCCTCCAACTTCGATCATTCATTAGTTCATCTAAAAAACCGTCTCCGTCAAATCCAATATGTCCAAGATCTACAGCCAGATGAGACTCCCAAAGCCAGTCCTCATTGTGTCGGCGATCTAGTTATGATTGCTCAATTACCTGTGTCGACCAAACTCAAACCAAGATTTAAAGGTCCCTTCGAAATTTTAACTGTACCAAATTGCTACCAGGTTACAGTTAATTATTTTGGTGAGTCGTGCACATACCGTAACAGACATGTCCGTAGATTTCAGCCCATTGATGCGAATATGATTATGCTTGCATCTCCTAATCAGAATGACATATTGCCTGCATCTAATAATCAAAACTTGGGATCCACAGAACCTGCATCTCCTGTCATCAACCTTCCTGTGACACCTACACCCAGAAAGAAAACTCTTCCAGACTCACACCCTCTACCACCACCTGCCACGCCCCCTTTGCCACAACGGACACGGCCTATTGTTTACACTCCTATTCCTTCTTTGCCTACGCGCATTGTCTCGGCTCCTCCTCTACTACTTTCCCAAGCTATTTCTAGACCACTTTCCTTGTCTGTGCTTCCTTCTCCATCTATCAGCCTACCTATCTATTCTGAGTCACCTAGTACTCTACCTACTACCCCTGCTGTCGATAACATTCCTAATCTGAGCACTCTGCCTATCTCTACCCCTCCACAGTTATCCTAGCCTATCGCTAATATTCCTAATCTTAGCACTCTGCCTGTATCGACTCCTCCACAACTACCTGTTCCTCTTACCAGAAAATCCTCTATTCCTGTTACCTATGTCTCTAAACTTAAGACTCCAGCTCCATCTGTCTCTCATTCCTTCAGTAAACCATCTTATTCCCTTCCTCCTCCACCTCTTTCATCCCCTTCAATTCGGCCTCGACCTAACCTACACAACACGCCACCACATGCTTCTACTTCTACCTCCACACCCTCCCCTCAATCATGTATCAATAAACCTCCTCTAATCCCTACCTACTCTAACCCTAAATGTACAAGATCTGGTCGACGTGTGATACCACCTCAACGATGGGCTCCAACCTTCCGGCCTACATACCGACGGCGGGGCCATCCAAAACCTACCTTGCCACCGCCACACCTGTCCACCCCATCAAGTGCAACGTCCAGGTTACCTGATGGACGCACGACCTCATCAGTGCACACTCCACCAGCCTCCACTGTTCGGGTCACTACTCCTCCAGCCCCTGCAGTGACCAGAACCTCTCCCAGCGCCTCTACTACTACATCGCCTTCTACTGCGCCTACATCAGCCATGAAAATCAACCACGTCATGGTGTCGAATGGTGTGAAGACATCGCCTGTCAAGTCCCCTCTTCATTTGGTGCAACTGGCTTCAGAGGCACAACAACCCCTTCATGTCCACATGGCCATGGACATCTCCAAGCCTGCAGATGTCCCGACTACGATGTGGTTCCTGACGATGCAGAACCTGTCACCCGTCCTCAACACTTCCACAACTCGGTCATATGTCTTGAAATCGCGAGGTCGCGATTCTTTATACGCCGACGGTGGTGAAATGACAGGGTTGGCGAGAACGGGCTCCAGTTCATATAAGGTTGCAAACATCAAAACAAGGAGGGAACGAAGGAAGCCAAGTTTACCCGAGCACCCCATGACCTCAGGAACTTCCCAGATTCTATGGGACACAGGATATCTAGGACAGTCACCCCAGTTAAAGGGAAATCCTGATGTCCTATCAGGGCCGTGGTTTCAAAACACACCCGCCAATCACCAGCCCTCGTTTGTTCAAACCCCAGATTTGCAGTATAACGAAGAAATGTTTATGCAAATGAAACACCAAAGGCCTGAATGCTACCGGAACAAATGGGACTAAGGAGGCCTATAAATTATGATCGGCCTAGAGAACCATCTAACCTAATAATAAAAGACAGCCTAGGCGAATTATTACCAAATTGGCCAAAGAGCTCCAATTATGAAGTAATCAGTATAATAATTTTCGTATGTATACTGTATTCAGTTTAAAAAGGGCCTCCAGCAATTAACAGCCTTCGAACTATCTCACTTGACAATGTTTACTACCACAGATCCTTCTTAAACTGAACAAAATCGTCTTTATCTAGCTAGAAAGATATAATAAACACGTCACCGGTACAGAAGGAGTTAAAGGGGGGGGGGGGGGGGGGCAGGCGTGTTTATTTGCTTAGGTATTTATCTTTTTATTATTTTCTAGTTTCCTCCTTGGACCTCCATCAAGCTTTAAAAACTTCCTCAGGTTCCCCCTTCGAGATAAGATTGTACATTTTTCGGAAGCCTCCAAAATTTCAGGCTCACTATCGCTCGCCAGGAATATAATCGACACCTAAATGGCAGGAAAGGTCATAATGTTGACAGAGAAATGGGGCGAAAGGTCTTAAAATCGACAATGTAATGGGGCGAACGTGTTCATATCTCAAAACTAATGGGGCTAAACATGAGGGAGAAGGGGGTCTAGAAAATGGCATACCTTCCTTTAACCCAGCCAGCCATGGAGTCGCCGAGACAACTAAAAAACGACTAGAGTAATCGAGCTAATATGTCCACCATTTGGGAAAAGTCAGTCAAGGAATAGATGTGGAGATTTACAGCCGATTTGCTCTAGATCTTTTTGAGTTACATATGATAAGAGTTCATGATTCCTCTCCAACTTAAGTGAATAGACTAGGTTGCTTACATTGATTGCTTGGTGCTACAGGGGTGAGGGGGTACGTGGTTGTGTTTTGATTGGTGGGAGTGCTGTGTGTGTGTGATTAGAGAATGTGGTATGTGTATGCGTATGTGTGTGTGTGTATGTATGTGTGTTGCTGACATTGATCGCTTGGTGCTGCAGGGGTGAGGGGGTACGTGGTTGTGTTTTGGTTGGTGGTAGTGCTGTGTGTGTGTGTTTTGGTTGGTGGTATGGGCTGTGTGTGTGTGTTTTGGTTGGTGGTATGGGCTGTGTGTGTGTGTTTTGGTTGGTGGTATGGGCTGTGTGTGAGTGTTTTGGTTGGTGGTATGGGCTGTGTGTGAGTGTTTAGAGATGGTGGTATGGGCTGTGTGTGAGCGTTTAGAGATGGTGGTATGGGCTGTGTGTGAGTGTTTAGAGATGGTGGTATGGGCTGTGTGTGAGTGTTTAGAGAGGGTAGGGCTGTGTGTGAGTGTTTAGAGATGGTGGTATGGGCTGTGTGTGAGTGTTTAGAGATGGTGGTATGGGCTGTGTGTGAGTGTTTAGAGAGAGTGGTATGGGCTGTGTGTGAGTGTTTAGAGATGGTGGTATGGGCTGTGTGTGTGAGTGTTTAGAGAGGGTGGTATGGGCTGTGTGTGAGTGTTTAGAGATGGTGGTATGGGCTGTGTGTGAGTGTTTAGAGATGGTGGTATGGGCTGTGTGTGAGTGTTTAGAGATGGTGGTAGGGGTTGTGTGTGAGTGTTTAGAGATGGTGGTATGGGCTTTGTGTGAGTGTTTAGAGAGGGTGGTATGGGCTGTGTGTGAGTGTTTAGAGATGGTGGTATGGGCTGTGTGTGAGTGTTTAGAGATGGTGGTATGGGCTGTGTGTGAGTGTTTAGAGATGGTGGTATGGGCTGTGTGTGAGTGTTTAGAGAGGGTGGTATGGATTGTGTGTGAGTGTTTAGAGATGGTGGTATGGGCTGTGTGTGAGTGTTTAGAGATGGTGGTATGGGCTGTGTGTGAGTGTTTATAGATGGTGGTATGGGCTGTGTGTGAGTGTTTAGAGAGGGTGGTATGGGCTGTGTGTGAGTGTTTAGAGATGGTGGTATGGGCTGTGTGTGAGTGTTTAGAGAGGGTGGTATGGGCTGTGTGTGAGTGTTTAGAGATGGTGGTATGGGCTGTGTGTGAGTGTTTAGAGAGGGTGGTATGGGCTGTGTGTGAGTGTTTAGAGAGGGTGGTATGGGCTGTGTGTGAGTGTTTAGAGAGGGTGGTATGGGCTGTGTGTGAGTGTTTAAAGAGGGTGGTATGGGCTGTGTGTGAGTGTTTAGAGATGGTGGTATGGGCTGTGTGTGAGTGTTTAGAAAGGGTGGTATGGGCTGTGTGTGTGTTTGTGGTTAGGGTGGTGGTATGCGTGTGTTTGTTTAGAGATGGTGGTAGGTGTGTGTGTGTATGTGTGTTGTGTTGTGTTGTGGTATTCTCTCACACTGACTATAGCCCATTCATTATAGGTAGGCCAAAGCATCTTGACCAATAACTTCAAAAGCTAGAACATGACTAAATTAAACGATCTAATATTTATACAATTTGGGAAGGGTCAGACAGGGAATAGGTGTGTAAAAGTACATCCTATATGCTCTAGCCCTTTTTGAGTTACAGAGGTTAGGGTTCACGATTTGTAGCCTACCTATTTGGAACAAGGTACAGCAACTGGTGATAGTGCTATGTGTGGGTGCATATATATAGTGATGTGTGTGTGTGTGTGTGTGTGTGGTGTGTGTATGTTTGTGTGTGTGTGTGTGGTGTGTGTGGTGTGTGTGTGTGTGTGTGTGGTGTGTGTGTGTGTGTGTGTGTGGTGTGTGTGTGTGTGTGTGTGGTGTGTGTGTGTGTGTGTGTGGCGTGTGTGTGTGGTGTGTGTGTGTGTGTGCGTGCGTGTGTGTGTGTGTGTTGTACATTATCTCACCTTAACTGGTACTAGTGTTGTGTGTGTGTGTGTGTGTGTGTGTGTGTTGTACATTATCTCACCTTAGCTGGTACTAGTATTGTGTGTGTGTGTGTGTTGTACATTATCTCACCTTAGCTGGTATTAGTGTTGTGTGTGTGTGTGTTTAGAGATAGTGGTATGTGTGTGTGTGTGTGTTGTAAATTATCTCACCTTAGCTGGTACTAGTGTTGTGTGTGTGTGTGTGTTGTACATTATCTCACCTTAGCTGGTTTATAGTGGTGTGTGTGTGTGTGTTTAGAGATAGTGGTATGTGTGTGTGTGTGTGTTGTACATTATCTCACCTTAGCTGGTACTAGTGTTGTGTGTGCGTGTGATTACAGACAGTGATGTGCGTGTGTGTGTGTGTGTTTAGAGATAGTGGTATGTGTGTGTGTGTGTGTGTGTGTGTGTGTGTGTGTGTGCGTGTGATTACAGACAGTGATGTGTGTGCATGGTATGATGACGAGTGTTGAATATACACACATGTAAGCATGAATATGCTGGATGTAAGCATGAATATGCTGGATGTAAGCATGAATATGCTGGATGTAAGCATGAATATGCTGGATGTAAGCATGAATATGCTGGATGTAAGCATGAATATGCTGGGTGTAAGCATGAATATGCTGGGTGTAAGCATGAATATGCTGGATGTAAGCATGAATATGCTGGGTGTAAGCATGAATATGCTGGGTGTAAGCATGAATATGCTGGGTGTAAGCATGAATATGCTGGATGTAAGCATGAATATGCTGGGTGTAAGCATGAATATGCTGGATGTAAGCATGAATATGCTGGGTGTAAGCATGAATATGCTGGGTGTAAGCATGAATATGCTGGGTGTAAGCATGAATATGCTGGGTGTAAGCATGAATATGCTGGATGTAAGCATGAATATGCTGGGTGTAAGCATGAATATGCTGGATGTAAGCATGAATATGCTGGGTGTAAGCATGAATATGCTGGGTGTAAGCATGAATATGCTGGGTGTAAGCATGAATATGCTGGATGTAAGCATGAATATGCTGGGTGTAAGCATGAATATGCTGGGTGTAAGCATGAATATGCTGGGTGTAAGCATGAATATGCTGGGTGTAAGCATGAATATGCTGGATGTAAGCATGAATATGCTGGGTGTAAGCATGAATATGCTGGATGTAAGCATGAATATGCTGGATGTAAGCATGAATATGCTGGATGTAAGCATGAATATGCTGGATGTAAGCATGAATATGCTGGATGTAAGCATGAATATGCTGGGTGTAAGCATGAATATGCTGGATGTAAGCATGAATATGCTGGGTGTAAGCATGAATATGCTGGGTGTAAGCATGAATATGCTGGGTGTAAGCATGAATATGCTGGATGTAAGCATGAATATGCTGGGTGTAAGCATGAATATGCTGGGTGTAAGCATGAATATGCTGGGTGTAAGCATGAATATGCTGGATGTAAGCATGAATATGCTGGATGTAAGCATGAATATGCTGGGTGTAAGCATGAATATGCTGGGTGTAAGCATGAATATGCTGGGTGTAAGCATGAATATGCTGGGTGTAAGCATGAATATGCTGGATGTAAGCATGAATATGCTGGGTGTAAGCATGAATATGCTGGATGTAAGCATGAATATGCTGGGTGTAAGCATGAATATGCTGGATGTAAGCATGAATATGCTGGATGTAAGCATGAATATGCTGGATGTAAGCATGAATATGCTGGATGTAAGCATGAATATGCTGGGTGTAAGCATGAATATGCTGGGTGTAAGCATGAATATGCTGGATGTAAGCATGAATATGCTGGGTGTAAGCATGAATATGCTGGGTGTAAGCATGAATATGCTGGGTGTAAGCATGAATATGCTGGGTGTAAGCATGAATATGCTGGGTGTAAGCATGAATATGCTGGGTGTAAGCATGAATATGCTGGGTGTAAGCATGAATATGCTGGGTGTAAGCATGAATATGCTGGATGTAAGCATGAATATGCTGGGTGTAAGCATGAATATGCTGGGTGTAAGCATGAATATGCTGGGTGTAAGCATGAATATGCTGGGTGTAAGCATGAATATGCTGGATGTAAGCATGAATATGCTGGGTGTAAGCATGAATATGCTGGGTGTAAGCATGAATATGCTGGATGTAAGCATGAATATGCTGGGTGTAAGCATGAATATGCTGGGTGTAAGCATGAATATGCTGGGTGTAAGCATGAATATGCTGGGTGTAAGCATGAATATGCTGGGTGTAAGCATGAATATTTATAAATTATTTACATACATTTACATAGCTACTCTTTCCACATAGACCTTACGATTCAAGCGAAGTGCTCAGGACATAACCCATTCAGTACCGGTGACGTCATTTTCCTTATATTCTGGTAGCTATTAGATTATTTTCGTCAGCTTAGGAAGGGCCTCTAACAAGTAGAAGGGTATAGACTATCTCAATTAATTCCTTTAGCAACAACACATCCGTCCTAAGTTAAATATAATCGTCTAATAGTTGCCAGAATATGATGAAAAGGACGTACCGTTACTGAATGGGTTAATGCTAGTTATAACAATTGAACCCCAAGTAAAGAAAATGTGGAAGCAAAGGATAGCACAACAGAAGGCTCTCTCCCCACTATCACCCAACATAGTTAATATCACACTGTATTTTCTTAACCACCGCTGTACCGGTAACGTATGTTTAAATATATTCTAGTTAAATTTTGAAGATTTTGTGTAGTTAAAGAAAGATCTGTGGTAGTAAAAAGGGTTATTTTGTGTAGTTAAAGAAAGATCTGTGGTAGTAAAAAGGGTTATTTTGTGTAGTTAAAGAAAGATCTGTGGTAGTAAAAAGGGTTATTTTGTGTAGTTAAAGAAAGATCTGTGGTAGTAAAAAGGGTTATTTTGTGTAGTTAAAGAAAGATCTGTGGTAGTAAAAAGGGTTATTTTGTGTAGTTAAAGAAAGATCTGTGGTAGTAAAAAGGGTTATTTTGTGTAGTTAAAGAAAGATCTGTGGTAGTAAAAAGGGTTATTTTGTGTAGTTAAAGAAAGATCTGTGGTAGTAAAAAGGGTTATTTTAAGTGAGATAGTACGAAAAGTGTTAATTGCTGGAGGTCCTTTTTTAAACTGAACATCGTCTAATAGTAGCCAGAGCAAAGATAAAATGAAGGCACCGGTACTGAAGGGGTTAATATAGAATATATAACTAAGTATTACAAACAGAGAAAACAACAACAATATATATATATATATATACATATATATATATATATATATATATATATATATCGGTATATATATATATATATATATATATATATATATATATATATATATATATATATATATCAAAATGAGTACAGTATTGCCAATTTATTATGTAAATAGAATTTCAATTCAGTTATAAACGTTGTTATATGCCAATTACGGTATCAAGAGGCCTAGTATGTACCTGGGCCTCTTATGTAATGCTTTATTTCATGACCTCTAACCTCTGTAACTCACAAACGACTAGAGTAATCGAGCTAATATTATGTCCACCATTTGGGAAGAGTCAGTCAAGGAATAGAGGTGGAAATTTACAGCCAATTTTCTCTAGCCCTTTTTGAGTTACAGAGGATAAAGGTCATTATTTCTTGCCTACTTACAGTGAATAGACTATAGTAGATATAAACACTTGCAACCGTGGCAGCTCAATGGTGACGGATCTACTCAGATGACTGAGGAATTCACCCAGCTAAAGTGGCCCTATCAAACTATAATACTACACCCAAACGCTGTCTGCTCAATACAGACTATAATGTTACTACAATATATTACTTAACCCCTTCTGTACCGGCGACGTTTGTTTAACTTTTTAATCTATCTACTATTACACGATATAATTTAGCTTCAAAAGGGCCTCCAGCAATATACAAGCTGCGAACTCTCTTACTTAACCCTTTTTACTACCACAGATCCTTCTTAAACTGCACAAAACCGTCTACAAATAGCTAGAACACAATTAATAACACGTCGCCGGTACAGTAGGGGTTAAACATTATTATAATACTACTTTCCCAAACCATCTCACCAATAAAATATACTATGTTTCCCAGCCAAAACTGCCTTATTACTATATACTGGCGGATCTGATTTAGGCAGGTGTAGGCTCTTGAAGGGGTAGTACTCGCTTTTTGGGTCTATTTATCAACTCTGCGTAAGCAGAGTTTGGTATCGCCCCCCCGTATAGTGGGTACCACCGGAAAAAAATGTGTCGTCGTAGTAGTAGTGCTGATGATAGTAATGATGATAGTGACTAGTAGTGATGATGGTGACCCATAGCACAGTTGGGTATGCCGTTTAGATTTTGGGCAAAACGGCACGTCTACTTTATGTATATATTCCTTTATCTATTGGTTTCCTCGCTAGACCTCCATCAAGCTTAAAAAAACACCCCCTAGGAGCCTAGACCCTCTTTCAAGATAAATTTGTACATTTTTCCCGGCCAAAGGCCGGTTCCTTCTATAATTACAGGCTCGCTATCGATCGCCAGGAAAAAATCAACACCTAAATGGCACGAAAGGTCTTAATATTGGCAAAGAAATAGGGCGAAAGGTCTCAAAATCACCAAACTAACGGAATAAACGTCTTAAAATCTCAAAACAAATATGCTAAACATGAGGGAGAATGGGGTCCATAAAAAGCGAGTACTGCCCCCTTAACTCTAGTGGAGGTACTTTACTTAGAACATAAATGCAAAGGACAACGTATGAAGAGCAGTGTACATGAGGAATAATACAATTACAATAATGATTGGCCTTATGATTAAGAGGTTACAGACATATACAGTATATATATATATATATATATATATATATATATATATATATATATATATATATATATACACAAAGTAGAACCTGCAGAGAAAAATTGACATATAAGTGTATAAATGAATATAAGGAATATTGGTAGTGTGGTAATGAATGGTGTAAAGGTGGATGTTGTGTTAAAGAATTAGTTTACAGTGATAGCTATACCTCTACCTATCAAGGCATAATCGTCTTGGGAGTATGATGTATAACTATCTCTGATATGAGTAGTAAGGGGACAGAGTCTGTCCTGTTTAAGTCAGGACTAGAAGGGACCATCAAGGGAAGATCGACTGTAAAGTGAGTTCTATACTATATGTTTTTCTGGCGTGGTAGGATCGGCTGGTTCAGGGGTACGAGATCTTGGGATGGTGACAATCCTGTCTCTGTGTGTAGGCACAAGGTGTTGGGGTTGGACTGTCTGGGGTGGCTCCATCGTCTGCTGCTGCTGTGACTTGTCTCTCTTTGCTGGCTTTGGGAAGCGCCAGTGAGGTCTTTGAAAGCAACTGAGATTGAGTCTTTGGAATCACCCTGGAGGTCTTGGAAAGCACCTTTGTGGCCTTGGTAATCGCCTAGTCAGTCTTGGGAAGCACTGAGTTTCCGGCCTTTGGAAGCACCATTCCGGTCTTGGGAAGCATCATTAGTTAAGTCTTTTATCAGGCCTTGGGAAGCACCTCTACAAAAAGTTAGGTCTTGGAAAGCATTATTATCTCGTCCTTGGGAAGCGTCAAGGAGCTTAGGAGGAGCGTAGCCACCGAATAGCTCCCTCATTTGGTCTCATTTGGTATTCTTTACTTTTCTTATGCTCCTCTCGGTGGTCTTTGGTGTTTGGTTTACAAGATCAGCCTATGTCAGGTGGCGGGAGGTCCAGATCAGCTGAACTCGTCCAGCTGATCGCCGAGAATGCCAACTACGTTATATATTAGTATTTTTTTCTGGATTTTAATAGAATTATATGGATATTGACCATATACATATTACAGTATATTCATGCCAAGTTATGACCCTGCATTAATCTTCGTTTTTTCGTTCATTCCTCTAGTTCCCCTTTAAGAAGCAATTACGTGAAGGGGTTAAGAGGGTAGTACTTGGTTTTTGGTCTATATATTTATTAATTTATTTAGTTTTGAGTTTCCTCGCTAGACCTCCATCAAGCTTAAAATAGCACACCCTAGACCTCTTTCAAGATAAGTTTGTACATTTTTCGGTAGACAAATTTCCCGGCCAAAGGCCGGTTTCTTCTAAAATTACAGGCTCGCTTTCGTTCGCCAGGAAAAAATAAACACCTAAATGGAACGAAAGGTTTTAACATTGACGAAGAAATGGGGCGAAAGGTCTTAAAGCCGACAAACTAACGGCACGACAATCTTAAAACCCCAAAACTAATATGCTAAACATGAGGGAGAAGGGGGTCCATAAAAAGCGAGTACTACCCCCTTAAGAAGAAAATATTGGAGACACCAAACAGTTTCTTGTCATCCATCAACACAAGAGGAAACAGCTGTGGCACTAGACCGGATTGAGGAAAAAACAAAAGACAAAAAGTTCAAGTAGAGCGACTGCACTGTAAAACTAGTGCGTGGTGAATGGAATATATATATATATATATATATATATATATATACATGGTGTCCAAGGAGGAAAGGGCATAACTTTGGGAAATGATAAAACAAGATATTCTAAACCTAAAATGTTCTATAACAAAAAGTCCAAATCTCAATCGTTAAGAAGATATCGAACGTTTTATATAGTGTCCTCCCCCGCCTCACTGTAATGGACTCTTCCATGTCAGATATATTCCAACTGGTCCAAAGTGAGCTATTATATCTATAATCATTTTGCAACTTAGAGAATTATAATATCTTCACAATTTTTTTTTTTTTTTTTTTTTTAAAGAGACAATGAACGGAGGAAGGAAAAACACAGATAAAACAAAAAGGTCCATGTGCCTAAAGGCATCCTCCATTCATAAAATATTTGTAAAGGTGTATGGTGTTACATGTATGATATGTAGTGGGAAGAGTAGTGTTTTATGGATAGAGGATAGCGATGTAGGGCAATGTCGTGAAGTTGGATGTGTATGTTATATAAAGAGGGTTTTCCTGATACCCCTGATGTGTGAGGCAGAAAGATATGTATCCAGCTACCAAGGCCTGGGAGAAAAAATGGAATTCAGGCTATTCCCTGAGTCTCCCGAAACCTTGGCGGTAGTACTTCCCTGGGCGGGGCTGCCTACCCCTACTACCTACAAAATAATTGCAGTTAGATGGAGGTGTGGTAGGTACTAGGACAGCTAGGCCACCCTTATGGGGAAATACTGAAGAAAATGCAATTTTCAACATGCAATATCTCTTTACTGGTTGAGAATTGGAATATTTCTTATAGAACATTTTAGGCTTAGAATATTTTGTTTTATAATTTCCCAAAGTTATGCCCTTTCCTCCTGGGACACCCTGTATATATATATATATATATATATATATATATATATATATATATATATATATATATATATATATAACTATAGCAACATTGGTACACATTTTAAGGGTTAAAGATTGAACTCATTTTAGGAGGTGTCATTATTTTGGCAATCATTGTGGAACACATAATATTCAATATTTATGCGTTCAAACAACCTGAAGAAAGTGTTCATATTTTAACACAACTATTATTACACATTTATTATGCGTGCCGTTTGTTACAGTGCTGTCTTTTATATTGCACGCATGATGTTTACAATGCAGTCAAATTAAAGCGATAAAATATTTTCCTGAATGATCACAAAACGACGATTCATGTGTTATTGCTACGTATACTATCTGCTGCGACATTTTGCTGGAGTACTGATATTTTTGTTTAATTATTATTGGAACTTTTGATTGCTATCGAGCAATGAATTTTTAGTTTATCCCCTAGAATAAAAAAACATCCATCTCAGACTCCCGTCAAGCTAAATGCGTAAATTATTCGAAAGAAATTTTTTACGGCCGAAGGCCAGTTTCACCTAAAGTGCAAGCTCGTATCGCTCGCCGAGAAAAAGAATGACAATAGATGGGGTGAAATGTCCTATAATCGCGAAAACAATCAGGTGAAATGCCTTAAAATCTCCAAACAAATGGAGTGAAACGGGGGGGGGGGGGCTAAAACGACCGTCCTCGCACCAGGTATGGTTGAGTTAATGTTACTATCCTTGTTGATATTCAAGTTACGTAAGAGTGACAACATCTCTGTGTCTTCACCTATTGTTAAGGTCAGGTCTTACTCTTTGTTTGGCCTTGATACCATAACTCGATCAAGAAGAAGGAAGTGATGAAGGATAGTGGGATCTGCTTCAGGGTTTGGGCAGAGACAAGGTACAGGAGGTGAATCAGAGGACAGCTGTAGTGACTGTGGTATAGTTTAGATTGCTATGTTTTGCTATGGACTTGGCGATAATATGTAATATGCGAACAGCTCAGACTGCATCCTGAGTACCTTTGTCAAAAGTCGTTGCTTTCCAGATAGTGTGGGCTTCATGCAGCCTTTGTTAATCGGCGAAATTTGTGCTGGAGATTGGCGGTATCTCCGATTTTGCCAGACAATGATTTTTTTTTTGCCTAGGGTGATACTCGCTTGGTAATACTAGCAGCGATTTTTGGACGAATATCCACTGCCTTACTTGTTTCCTATGTGTATGGAGCAGACAAAATGCAAAGTTGCCTGTATAAAGTGTCTCCTCAATAATTGAAAGAGTGATAGAGATCCAAATTCAGGTACAGTTTCTTGCACAAGCTTCGTTCCTCTCTGATATCTTATTTATGGAAGTAAAAATAGCATAATTGAATTTGGAGTGCAGTATCTTATTTACTGTATAACAAGGAACTCTCCTAATTCAATAATACTATTTATATTTTCATGATATTAATTTTAAAGAGGGATGGAACTTGTGCAGGGAACTGTACGTTAGAGTTAAAATATCTGGGCACACGGAGCTTGAAGCAGTTTAAGTCATAGAATGAGAGAAAGATATATTGATGGAGAGAGTTCCAGAGGTTACTTGTTGAGTGGAAGAAAGACTGGGAAAATCGGTCCACTTTTAGGTTAGAGAGTTGGACAGAGTAGGGGTGGCATTGTGTTGAATGGCGTGTGCCACCTTGTCTTCGTAAGGGAGTAGGAATATACTGAGAAAACTCTGAAAAACATTGATTATTGTATTAGTGGCAGTATAGTGACAGAGATGTAACATTGCGGCGTGTAGAGAGAGATTGTAGGGAATTAGTAAGAGGAGGTAAGTTGATGATATGAAATGCTTTTGACTCTACCTTTTCAGGAAGTGTGATAAGGGTGGATCCTCCCCACAAATGAGAACAGTACTCAATACATGGATGCTTCTGTAAAGAGCAAGAAGCTGTGTGGGAGTATAATACTCACAAAAACGGTTGAGCACACCTAACTTCTGGGAAGCTGTTTTAGCAAGAGTGGTAATATGGTCTTTCCAAAAAAGGTCAGAAATAATACCAAGAATATTGAGAGAAGACGAAGGGTTGATTTGTGTGTTGTTGAAGAGTAAGGAATAGTCATGTGGACAGGTAAATAAATGGAGAAATTGGTTTTGGAAGCATTGAAAGCAACACAGCAACCAGGTTTTCCCTTCCCCAATCAGAAGATATGTGTGCTATGGCCTCATCACGGGTGTTTTGATGAGACTGCATGATGGGCTGTTGTGGAAATTGGCATATGAGTGGATAGGATTAGAGGTACAGTTGAAATCATATATAAATATTAGAAATAGAACTGAAGGTGTAGGACAGAACCCTGACGGACACTGGTGTTGATAGTTTGAACAGGTGAGCGGTGGTTGTCCGCAACCGCAGCTATGGAACGATCAGAAAGGAAATTTGGGATAAAGGCGCAGCTAGAAGGACAGAAACCGAGGGATGGTATTTTGGATTTGTGTGGTCTATTAATAGCATTGGATATGTTTAGCACAATAGAAAAAAGTATCACCGATGTCCCAAAAGGAGGGTGACCAAGAGTTAGTCAGATAAGAAAAGAGATCACCAGTAGAGCTGCCTTTAAGGAAACCATACTGGTGATCAGAAAGTAAGCTATGTTAACCCTTATTTAGCGGGCTAGGCGGTTTATTTATATGTACCGCCCAGCGGGGTGTTTTTAGCCAAAATAGGGCTGTTTACGTGATCATTTTCATGCCTAAATAAGACCCAGAACGTAAAACAAGTATCTATCCCTGAAAGGGCATAAACAGAGCTTTCGAATGACACCATAACGATCCTTTTATGATGGCTAGTTTTCTTGCAACAACCGTGCAACGCGAGTGCAAAAAGCATGTAATTAGGCACTTTCCCCATACAATTCCGTATATAGCGAGTGAGAGAGGGAGGGAGGAGGTGGGATTCGTGTCAGTAGGTTCGCCACGGTGGTCTGGAGCAGTCATACGCTCGCTACTCTCCTGCCACCACTTGTCTCTCTCTCTCAGCAACATTACGTGCTGAAATTGCCACACGACCTATGTCGCGCACCGCCACATAGTCCAGATTTATTTAACTCGACTTATGTTGCGCCCCGACACTTAGGGGTTAAAGGACATGCTTACACATTTTTGAAATATCCCTTTGAGGATCGTCACACATTTTATTTGTTTCTTCTGGCTAATATTAGACGATTTAATATAACTTAGGAAAGACCTGTAGCAATCATGGGGGTAAAGACAATCTCAATTACCCTTTTGATTCATACAGACCCCTCACTTACTTAATAAAATTTTCAAATAATAGCCAGAATAAACTGTAAAAATGTGTCATAATCTTCAAGGGGTGAAGAATATAGTTGCAAACTTTTGATATGCAAGATGTGCGAACAATTGGACGAAAGTTTGAGGTTTGAGAGCGGTCACTCTTCGGCGAGACAGGTTGAATGAGAAAAAATAAAACTGCCAGCAAGATGTGCAGATGTTAGAGTAAAAACAGAAATAGAAGAGTTTGCCTAGGCAGGAAGTCAGCACACAAAAACAGTTTTTGAGCACAACAGGAGGAACACCATCTGGTCCATATGCCTTCTTAGTGCTAAGCCCAGAGAGAACCGAAAAACCGTTCTTGGAAGAGATTACAACAGTAGGCATAAGTAAGAGTGAGGGGGGTGGATTAGGGAGGAATAGCATCGGAATCATTCAAGGTAGAGTTTAGAGTGATAGTGTGAGCAAAAAGTATATTGTTGTAGAGGTCTTTGACTCGATGCCAGAAAGATTGGGAAGAGCCACAGCCAGAAAGTTCAATATATTACATATTAATGAATAAGTTCTTAGCAAGTCGAAGAACACATTTGGTTTGCTTCCAAGCAAAAGCATAGAGCGTAAACAATTTTGTAGGTTGAAGGCAATGGTTGTGTTTGAATGCTTCCCCCATATTGCAGACAGCAGTAGAACTAACATGTGTAAACCAAGATTTTTTTTGCGTTAGACGGAGAGAAAGATAATAGAATGCATGCCTCCATGCCCAAGATGATTACCTCGTCCATGTGTTCAGCACAATCCAAGGGTTCCCGGCCACGGAAGCAAAAATAATTCCATGGGTAATCAAAGAAGTACTGCCGAAGAGGCTACCAGTCGGCAGCGCCAAAATGCCACAAGCGCCATCGGCTGAGAGGATCGGATAACCGCTCTGGGGAGACAGGACAGGTCACAGCGATAAGGTTATGATCGGAGGTGCCCAATGAAGAGAAAATATTTACCATATAATCAGAAGGATTAGAGGTTAGAAAAAAGTCAAAGATGTTGGGCAAATCTGCAGGGCAATCAGGGATATGAGTAGGGTACTTAACGCACTGCTGTAGGTAATTTAGTCAGTTAGTCAGTGAAATGAGAGGAGCCATTGGCGGTGGTTAATATTGAAATATATTAAGATGGAGATTTCTGAGAAAGGTAAGATTGATGGGATTTATTCCACTGTAGAATTCAGATATCCTAAGCATAGAAGTAGGGGACAGATAGACAGCACAGAAATATTTAATTTGAAAATGACAAGGAAAGTCTGAGTCCGAGTATTGAGAATTCAGATAAGTTGAAGTCGGGAACACAAGAGCAAGTGAGCAAGTGAGCAAGTTCGGCCTTTAGCTTGGAAACTAGGTTAGAGAGAGTAGGAGGAGACTGATAAGGGACTGCTAATAGTTGCTTCAGACACCTGAGTCTCGGTGCAGAAAAAGAAGATCAGGTTTGTTGGAGGACAGGTGGTATTCAACAGATGAAAAGTTAGAGGAAAGGCCGCGAATATTGCAAAAGTTGATAGTGAAAGTGACAGGTTGTGGTCCAGAGCATGTGAGGTAATAACAGCTGCACACAGTCTTATCTCAGTGGTGGGTGTTTTCAGGATCAACTCGTTACGGTTCGGTTTATTGCGGTAAATCAAATCAGGTTAACATAGTTCATTGACAGAAAGCAAAATGAATTATGGGGGTCACCTGCTTTTATCTCTCCTGTTCTCTCTTTCTATGGCTTGTATCCATTCAGCCTACTATATTAAGAAATTTATCCCCATCCAGGTGTCGATTTCTTTCTGGCGAGCGATAGTGAGCCAGCATTGTATGGAGAAATCCGGCTTCGCCGGAGACATTTCTCTATCAAAAAATGTACAAATTTAGCCTGCCGTCAAAATTCTTAAAACAAATATGCTGGCTCGCAACCGCTCGCCAGGAAAAAATCGACACCTAGATGGGGATATACGTATTAAAACAGTAGGCTGAATGGGGCCGAATGGATACAACCCAGAGAGAGAGAGGGAGAGAGAGAAAACAACAAAATACAAGGTGGGCCCCCTTAAGGATGAAAATAGCCCATCCCTCCACATGAACCCTACCTGGACCTACTGTAGAACCTACCTGGACCTACTGTAGAACCTACCTGGACCTACTGTAGAACCTACCTGGACCTACTGTAGAACCTACCTGGACCTACTGTAGAACCTACCTGGACCTACTGTAGAACCTACCTGGACCTACTGTAGAACCTACCTGGACCTACTGTAGAACCTACCTGGACCTACTGTAGAACCTACCTGGACCTACTGTAGAACCTACCTGGACCTACTGTAGAACCTACCTGGACCTACTGTAGAACCTACCTGGACCTACTGTAGAACCTACCTGGACCTACTGTAGAACCGGTACTCGGACAAAAACGAGACTGACCAGTTATGTTAAGGGTAGATGGCTTGTTTGTATGGTCCCCCTTCTTCCTCATATTTAGCCCTATTAGTTTTCAGATTTTAAGACGTTCGGCCCATTAGTTTGGCGCTTTTAACACCTTTAGGTCCATTTCGTTGTCATTTTTAATACCTGTCGTGCCATTTAGGTGTCGATTTTATTCCTGGCGAGTGATAGCGAGCCTGTAATTACAAGAGGAACCCGCAAAAATGTACACATTTATCTAGAAGGGGTGTCTAGGAGGTGTTATCTAGAAGGGGTGTCTAGGAGGTGTTTATCTAGAAGGGGTGTCTAGGAGGTGTTTATCTAGAAGGGGTGTCTAGGAGGTGTTTTTCTAAGTTTGAGGGCGGGATAGGGAGAAAACTAAAATATATATACAAAGAATAAATAAATGAGCAAATGAATCCAGCCCGTTCCCCTTAACCTTCAATTCACGCGCCTCTCTCACGTGCTGTTGGGTCCACTATAATAGTTGTGTTTCACGGCCACGCGCCTCTCTCACGTGCTGTTGGGTCCACTATAATAGTTGTGTTTCACGGCCACGCGCCTCTCACGTGCTGTTGGGTCTGCTATAATAGTTGTGTTTCACGGCCACGCGCCTCTCACGTGCTGTTGGGTCCGCTATAATAGTTGTGTTTCACGGCCACGCGCCTCTCACGTGCTGTTGGGTCCACTATAATAGTTGTGTTTTACGGCCACGCGCCTCTCACGTGCTGTTGGGTCCGCTATAATAGTTGTGTTTCACGGCCACGCGCCTCTCACGTGCTGTTGGGTCCACTATAATAGTTGTGTTTCACGGCCACGCGCCTCTCACGTGCTGTTGGGTCCGCTATAATAGTTGTGTTTCACGGCCACGCGCCTCTCACGTGCTGTTGGGTCCGCTATAATAGTTGTGTTTCATGGCCACGCGCCTCTCACGTGCTGTTGGGTCCGCTATAATAGTTGTGTTTCACGGCCACGCGCCTCTCACGTGCTGTTGGGTCCGCTATAATAGTTGTGTTTCACGGCCACGCGCCTCTCACGTGCTGTTGGGTCCGCTATAATAGTTGTGTTTCACGGCCACGCGCCTCTCACGTGCTGTTGGGTCCGCTATAATAGTTGTGTTTCACGGCCACGCGCCTCTCACGTGCTGTTGGGTCCGCTATAATAGTTGTGTTTCACGGCCACGCGCCTCTCACGTGCTGTTGGGTCCGCTATAATAGTTGTGTTTCACGGCCACGCGCCTCTCACGTGCTGTTGGGTCCGCTATAATAGTTGTGTTTCACGGCCACGCGCCTCTCACGTGCTGTTGGGTCCGCTATAATAGTTGTGTTTCACGGCCACGCGCCTCTCACGTGCTGTTGGGTCCGCTATAATAGTTGTGTTTCACGGCCACGCGCCTCTCACGTGCTGTTGGGTCCGCTATAATTTTTTTTTTTTTTTTTTTTTTTTTGGTGTTGTTTATATACTGTAGCTCAGTGGAGGTTATTGGGAACCCGCTGTGTAAAACCGGTATCACACGAGCGCTTTTTCCTTCAAATTTTTTCCTCAACACTGGTCTGGCAGCTTGTGAGGTAAATTTTTCAATAATTATGTCACCTAAAGCAATCTATCATCAGTCGAATTTCTGATACCAATGTAAAATATCTCAAAAATGTTGCCAGAAAAATGTCGACCATGGAATATTGAGTATATAAACTCTAGTGTGATACCGGCTTAATGCTCCGGCTGGGCTTTATGATGTCCGGGGCTCGTTGGATAGGATTAGTACACGGTTAACAGAATTACGCTTGCATTCTTAACCCATTGAAGCTCCCACGCGTTTTAGCAGTTTATTTTGGCTATCATTAAACGATTTTATGCAGCTTAGGAAGGATCTGTCGGTATCAAAAAGGGTAAATACTAGGTCAATCAACCCTCTGACCTTCACATACCCTTCCTAATCTGAATAAATCGTCTAATAATTACCAGAAAACAAAACAGAAATGCGTATAGGAGCTTGAAAGGGTTAACCCCTACTGAACCAGCGACGTGTTTTTGGTTTTATTTCAACTGCAGTTAGACTATTTTATGAAGCTTAGGAAGGATATATTATAGTAGCTACAAGGATTAATTGAGATAGTCTGTAGCCTTTTAATTGGTAGATGCCCTTCTTAAGCCGAATACAATCTTTATATATTTGCCAGAATATTTAGAAAAGGGATGTCACCGGTACTTAATGGGTTAAGGGGGCAGTGATTATTTATTGGTCTATTTATTTATTTATTTATTTATTTATTTATTTGATAATAACCTCACTAGACCTCCATCAAGCTTAACCCCCCCCCCCCCCCCCTACCATTCAAGATAAATTTGTACATTTTTCGGTAGAAAAATGTCCCGGCCGAAGGCCGATTCCTTCTAAAATTACAGGCTCGCTATCGCTCGCCAGGAAAAGATCGACATCTAAATGATAAGAAGGGTCTATATATTGACAACGAAATGGGGCAAAAGGTCTTAACCCGTCCTGTAACAGAGATGTCTTTTTTTTATCATATTCTGGCAACTGTTGAACGATGTTATTAAGCTTAGGAAGGACCTCTAGCAATAATAAGGTTTCAAAATACCTCAACCAACCCTTTGAACTATCATAGACCCTTCCTAAATACCTCAACCCACCCTTTGAACTATCATAGACCCTTCCTAAATACCTCAACCCACCCTTTGAACTATCATAGACCCTTCCTAAACTGCATGATATCGTCGTTAATTTAACTAAAATAAAATATAGCACACGTCTCTGGTACTCAAAGGGTTAAAATCGCCAAACTAACGGAACGAACGTCTAAAAACCTCATATGCTAAACATGAGGGAGAAGGGGGTCCAGAAAAAACGAGTACTAACCCCTTAAGATAATTAGGCTTGAATTGTTATCCCCTTCTGTACCGGCGACGAATGTTTATATTATTTTTATTCTATCTATATATAAACGATTTATTCTATCTATATATAAACGATTTATTCTATCTATATATAAACGATTTATTCTATCTATATATAAACGATTGTGTGCAGTACCATACGAAGGATCTGTGGTAGTAAAAAGGGTCAAGTGAGATAGTTCGAAACCTGTTATTTCCTATTATATAGGCCCTTTTTAAGCTGAATACAATAATCACATAGTAGCAGGAATACAATTTAAAAAACGTCGCCGGAACAGAATGTACTTTTCACTTCTCCGCTTGTTCTTCCTCTGTCCAATTGCTCTTCTTTCCTACTTTACTCCAGCTCTGGTCTGGTCTAAAGGGTCATACAATTCTTTCCCTGCGCAATGCATGATTAAGATCGAATACGGGGGAGGGGGAGGGGGGGGGGGGGGTGTTAGTGTACAGTATACCGATTACCATTCCAAGTTTTAAAGGTAACTTAATTTTTCAAGTTATTTCGTTCATTAAACCCTTCTATACCGGCGACATATTTTCAAGTTATTTCGTTCATTAAACCCTTCTATACCGGCGACATATTTTCAAGTTATTTCGTTCATTAAACCCTTCTATACCGGCGACATATTTTCAAGTTATTTCGTTCATTAAACCCTTCTATACCGGCGACATATTTTCAAGTTATTTCGTTCATTAAACCCTTCTATACCGGCGACATATTTTCAAGTTATTTCGTTCATTAAACCCTTCTATACCGGCGACATATTTTCAAGTTATTTCGTTCATTAAACCCTTCTATACCGGCGACATATTTTCAAGTTATTTCGTTCATTAAACCCTTCTATACCGGCGACATATTTTCAAGTTATTTCGTTCATTAAACCCTTCTATACCGGCGACATATTTTCAAGTTATTTCGTTCATTAAACCCTTCTATACCGGCGACATATTTTCAAGTTATTTCGTTCATTAAACCCTTCTATACCGGCGACATATTTTCAAGTTATTTCGTTCATTAAACCCTTCTATACCGGCGACATATTTTCAAGTTATTTCGTTCATTAAACCCTTCTATACCGGCGACATATTTTCAAGTTATTTCGTTCATTAAACCCTTCTATACCGGCGACATATTTTCAAGTTATTTCGTTCATTAAACCCTTCTATACCGGCGACATATTTTCAAGTTATTTCGTTCATTAAACCCTTCTATACCGGCGACATATTTTCAAGTTATTTCGTTCATTAAACCCTTCTATACCGGCGACATATTTTCAAGTTATTTCGTTCATTAAACCCTTCTATACCGGCGACATATTTTCAAGTTATTTCGTTCATTAAACCCTTCTATACCGGCGACATATTTTTCAAGTTATTTCGTTCATTAAACCCTTCTATACCGGCGACATATTTTTCAAGTTATTTCGTTCATTAAACCCTTCTATACCGGCGACATATTTTTCAAGTTATTTCGTTCATTAAACCCTTCTATACCGGCGACATATTTTTCAAGTTATTTCGTTCATTAAACCCTTCTATACCGGCGACATATTTTTCAAGTTATTTCGTTCATTAAACCCTTCTATACCGGCGACATATTTTTCAAGTTATTTCGTTCATTAAACCCTTCTATACCGGCGACATATTTTTCAAGTTATTTCGTTCATTAAACCCTTCTATACCGGCGACATATTTTCAAGTTATTTCGTTCATTAAACCCTTCTATACCGGCGACATATTTTTCAAGTTATTTCGTTCATTAAACCCTTCTATACCGGCGACATATTTTTCAAGTTATTTCGTTCATTAAACCCTTCTATACCGGCGACATATTTTTCAAGTTATTTCGTTCATTAAACCCTTCTATACCGGCGACATATTTTTCAAGTTATTTCGTTCATTAAACCCTTCTATACCGGCGACATATTTTTCAAGTTATTTCGTTCATTAAACCCTTCTATACCGGCGACATATTTTTCAAGTTATTTCGTTCATTAAACCCTTCTATACCGGCGACATATTTTTTTCCTGGATTTCAGCTAAATATAGACAGTTTTATGAAGCTGAGGATGGATATGTGATTATGTGGTAGTTAAAAGGATTAATTGAGATAGTTGGTAGACTTTTAATTGGTAGACGACCTTTCTAAGCATAATAAAATGGTGCCAATGTAGCTGAAATAAAATATAATATATGTCATCGGTAAAGAAGAGTTTAACCCTTTCATTACTATGATTTTGTTCCCGCTTATACTCGGTTCTGAATGGCTCTCTAGAAATCAAAGGGGAACACACTATCTCGATTAACCTTTTGACTTCCAAAATTGCATCCTGCTCTGTATAACATCGGCTAGAGTCAGGGATTCCCAAACATCGGCTAGAGTCAGGGATTCCCAAACTCTGTATAACATCGGCTAGAGTCAGGGATTCCCAAACTCTGTATAACATCGGCTAGAGTCAGGGATTCCCAAACTCTGTATAACATCGGCTAGAGTCAGGGATTCCCAAACTCTGTATAACATCGGCTAGAGTCAGGGATTCCCAAACTCTTCAGCTCATTGACCCCTTAATGAAGCTTCAAATTATTCATCGACCCCCAAACATTTAAAAATAAGAATAATATAATATGTTATGAAATAAGAACCGTATTACATGCATATTATATTAAAATAAATATGTGGACTTACAGTATAGTAGTACCTTAATATGTGGACTTACAGTATAGTAGTACCTTAATATTAGTAGTAGTAGTAGAGTCAATGTCTGCATTCTTTATTCATGCAGAGTTTAGTAAAATTTGCCAGAACGTCCCGGACTTCCCAAACTTGACTACTTCCTTTAACGTGACGATAGTGCGTTGTTATATGTGCGATTAGTTTGCTTGGGAAACAGATTAACTTGCTCATGTAGTAATGTACACCCTATGTGGTGGATTGTGTTCTTTTATTTAATAATTTTCATTTTAGCAAGCGTTGTTTCCACATAGCGATTTTGATAATTTAATTTGACTTTATATTGTCCTTGTCCCAATTTTGGTTTGTTTAGTTTGCAAGTTTTACATTTTAATTTTGTATTTCCAAGTCAAATTTATAAGAATCCACTCAGGCACTTGCATTTCCTCCATGTCTTCAAAGCGCACTTTAAAGTCTTCAATCAATTTGGCCAGGTGTGCTATGTATGTTTCTATGTCATCTTCTTAAATGCTTTCACTTTCTCCCAACTGTTGTAAGTTCGAAAAGTACTGAAAATCCCTATGTGCCATTGACGCTTTAAACAAGCCTAGTTTGCCTTAGAAGCCCAGTAGAATTGTCCTGGCCTGAATAATGGTAACATCTTTACCCTGCAGACGTTTCTGTACCTCAATAAACTTTGAATATACTGTAGGTCTGCCAAATAGAACAGAGCATTCTACATCTTTTTAGCTTTTCACATAGAGATGGGTCTACAACTCTACATCTTTTGAAACGTTCCTCACCTAGCCATTCATAGACCCTTTAGCCATTTATCGACCCCCTTTCGACCCCTGGCGATTCATTGACCCCTTGGATGGTCGATATCGACCCCTGGGGGTCGATATCGACCACTTTGGGAACCCCTGGGCTAGATACAGCCAGAATAAAGGGTTAACCACATTGCGAAAGGAAGGCATTGTTTGAGAATGCAAGCGTTAGAGTCATATAAGCAGTAAAAAACCAAGAGTCTAAAAATGGTATGAAAAAGGTACAGTCTAGATGATTGGGTATATTGATAGTGATTTAAACCCTTCTGTACCGGTGCCGTCCTTTTGACATTATTTTGGCTACTATTAGACGATTTTATTCAGTTCATAACGGGCCTCTAGCAATGAACAGACTTCGTGCTATCTCATTTAACCCTTTTTACTACCACAGATCCCTCTTAAACTACACACAATCGTCCAAATATAACTAGAATAACATACAAAAAACATCACCGGTACAGAAGGGGTTAACCTTTCTAACTAGTTACCGTTCTAATAATACCACCAATCTACCTGTAATGGGGTACACTACTATGGACACATTACATACCCTTTACATACTTTACCTGCCACTACAGTCTATATTACCTACTAACTATCTTGCGCAAGGTTTGGGGCTATTACGATATTTGGTTGTATTATTGAGGGTTTTTATTATTCCAGCCATTTTCGAGCAACGTATTATTAGTTGGCTCTCTAAGCTAAGAAAAACCGTAAACACGCTTTCCCAGACCCCAATGAAACTATATAATCGCACCCCCTTCAAGCTAAATATACCGTCCAAAGGCCGTTTTCTCCTAAATTGCAGTCTCGTTATTACTCACCCAACACAAATCGACACCTGAATGGGATGAAACCTCTTATATTCGCCAAACTAATGAGGTGCAACATCTGAATATCTCCGAACTAATGGAGTGAACCAAGGAGGTTTACCACAGGCCCAACTGGAGCTGCCAGCTATGGTTGATGGGTGACTTTCAAACCTTGACCCACCAAATGTCTCCCTATCACATACGCTGTCAAAGATAAAGGCAAGTCTTGGATAAAGGTATAAAGATGGCATATAAGATAAATTAGTATATTGATATATATACCTTTCTAACCTCATATATATACAGTATATATATATATATATATATATATATATATATATATATATATATATTGTTACGAACTGGCACTCGGGTACACAAGGGCTCTCAATCAGGACTCGAATACGGCTCGCTGCCACAACGGAAACACACGATCCCAACCCCTGAGTACTGCCAGCCGAACAAAAAACACCAATACCCTCCAGAGTTCAATCTGCTATAACGGGGTATACAAGGACTCGGTACTAGTGTTCAACAACAGACTAATAAAGAGACAGGAATTATCTAGTCTGGTCAACAATCAAACAATGAAGTAAGAAACAACAACACCAAAGAATAGTGTTGGCCAAAGCCGAAGTAATCCACCCTTGACTATGAAGTTAAGAAGTCCACCACCCTCTACTTCGGATCGGCACTATTACGTTACGTACATTAATAGTCCTTAAGCATCGAGCAAGGAATCTTCTGAAAAAAGTTAGATGCTTCTCGGATGCTCGTAAGAAGTACGTATCTGATTTTGAACAGTAATTCAATAAGCAAAAACACTGGCAATTAAATACTATTAAAGGCTTAAATTGGCATAAGAATAATTAAAAGAATATGCAATAGTAAATGGCAAACATTAAAAGGAAGTACTCCGCAAATTCAACGGCAATAGCCTACTCGGATTGTGCTCGTGGGCCACTAATCACTAAAGTAGCCAAGCTTGCAACACATGAAATCAATAGTGCATAAACAATATCATACATAAGGAAAGCTTCAATACTATTCTGTATCTACTAATCGAGTAAAGTCTAGCTGGGGTACTGTGGGCAAAAGGTAGCAGTGACTGAGCAAAAACGGCTTGTAGCCTAGCGAAGTCCTCACGACTGTTTAAAGTATTACGTTAAAACTAACAAGTGCACTTTGAGAAATCCAGATCCCTTGTATCTGGTTTTCTCCCGGCTCCTCGTAACACAGAAAAGCCTTACCCCAGTCTAGCATTACCTAGACTAGCAGAAAACAGGAATAATAATAATAACACACAGGGAAATGTATATACAAGTGCAACAAACATAAATCAATCCTATTCTAAGTTAACCCTTCCAAAATAGGCTATCTAATAGGCAAGTATCTCGTGAGAACTCAAGCGATAATACGTTGGCTGACTAGCTCTGCACCAACGGGACCATGGAAGTTAAACAGGGCAGGGAAAAGAGGAAATAAGAATGTAAGGTAGTAGAGAAAGTTCACATCAGTCAGAAGAATATAAATAGTTAGCAAGGGAAATGAGAAGTCGCTCTGCCTAATGAGTTCTGATGAAAAAATGGCTAGACTTCCTTTTTATACCCGGCCCTCTAGTGAGCCCAACGTGAACTACTAAGGACCGCCCACTGACAACCATTACGTAATTTCTCTCTCTCCTCTGGGATACACAAAGGCTCCCCTACACTGAGGGAGGGAGGAGTGCTAGTGAGTTAGGCCTACCTCCTGCCTGGCGTACCCACTGACACCTAACTGTGGCTGTTTCTCTTCCCATCATTACAAATAAGTTTTACACACAATACTTATAACTAATGATATAAAATAGAACTCGTTGACTCAGATGAAAACAAAATACATATTCATAATACTTATAGTACAACGGCTCACACAAACTAAGTTAGGAAACTCTACATAGACTACAGCCAAAGTTCCTGCCCTGACGATCCTAGCGAGAGTGGGGCATGACTAGGCGTTCTGTACAGCATGCTCACACGTGGACATGCGTCACACCTCCCCCAAGATTTTACTCGCTCAACCCTGAGCTAAAATCTGACAAACACAGAACCCCATCAAGCCCCCCACACCCAGCGACCGCATGGCACTAAAACAAAGCTGAGTTTATCACCAAAACACATCTTATTATTAAAAAAAAATCACATTTTATAACTCCTCCCAACAATAGCAAAAAGACACACTATCATGCTCCCAGAGCGAGCTTACAGCAGCTCAGCCGTTTGATAGTTCGTGGACTACTCAAACTCTATAGGCTATGACAAACTTATACGATTACCTATATCAAAAGAAAGAGTTTTATATGATTTTTATATTTTAATATGTTTTTTCCCGACTGCACTATAAGGGCAGCCTCTTTTCCTCCACTCAAACCCACACACCTGTGATAGCCTACGACTGATCATCCACCCTTGATAAACAATCCGCGATCACATTGTCACATCCAGCAATATGACGGATGTCCAGGTTATACTCCTGCAACATCAAAGACCACCTGGTCAGTCTCATATTGCGATTGTGAAATTGATTCAGGAATCTCAAAGGGTGATGATCAGTGTAGATAACCACGACTGGGCCATAGGCTGGAACATACACCTCGAAGTGCCTGAGCGACAGCACAATCGCCAGTAATTCCTTTTCTATTGTAGAATAGTTCTTTTGTGCAGCATTGAACTTCTTAGAAAAGAAACTTACTGGGTGTTCCACACCTTCATTGTCTGTCTGTAGCAAGACGGCACCAGCCCCTACACCACTAGCATCTGTTGCCAGCTGAAAACGCCTGTTAAAGTCTGGGGCCCTGAGTATCGGGTGAGTACATAGCAAATGTTTCACCAAAGTGAAAGCCTTTTCACACTCAGGTGCCCACAAAACCTTTTTGTCTTTAGATAACAAATCTGTGAGAGGTGCCAACACCGTTGAGTAACCTTTTATGAAGCGTCTGTAGTAGCCTATCATACCCAAGAATCTCATAACCTGCTTCTTGGTTGTTGGGTGCGGAAATTTATTGATAGCCTGTACCTTGTTCTGAGGAGGGCACACCTGTCCCCTTCCCACTACAAACCCAAGGTACTGCACAGTGGCTTTTACGAAGTCACACTTTGCCAAATTTACTACCAGACCTGCTTCACTAAGTTTCCGGAACAAGGTCTCAAGGTGCTCACAATGGCTCTCAAAGTCGTCATCATAAATGATTACATCGTCCAAATATACGGTGCAATTTGGAATGTCCTTTACAATTTCATTCATCAGGTTCTGAAACGTTGCTGGTGCATTCTTAAGTCCGTAAGGCATAACATTGCACCGGTAGGTACTCCCGTCCACAACAAAACCACATACCTCTTTAGCACGCTCGGAGAAAGGTACTTGCCAGTAACCTTTTACTAAATCTACTTTAGACAAAAAACGAGCATTACCAATTTTGTCAACACTATCATCAACCCGAGGAAGAGGATATGGGTTAGTTGGAGTCAAACCGTTTAACCTACGGAAATCAATACAAAAGCGTACCTTGCCATCTGGCTTAGGCTGCAGTGTTACGGGGGAAGTCCACTTAACTGTGCCTTTCTCTATCAACCCTCTACCGAGCATATACTCCAACTCATCCCTCAGAGCTGGTAGTTTTATGGGGGGCACACGGTACGGGATTGACTTAAAGGGTATATGGTCCCCCACGTCAACATCATGCATAGCCTGAGTAGTGAGGCCTGGGTGTTCAGCAAATACAGTGCGGTATGAACCGAACAACTGACGGATAGCATCAAACTGCGGCTCAGGTAAATGAACTATAGCCTCGTCAGCCCTTAGGCTCGAGTTCCCCGCCCACTGATCCGCTGAAACATGTTGATCCCAGCTATCCTCCTCCGAAGCTTGACTGTCCCCCTCTCCTTCTCCACCACGGCCGCAACAAGCCAACACAGGGACAGTGAGAGGCTCAGAGGGGTGCCTCACATACTCTTTAATAAGGTTCACGTGACATAACTGGTTCTTTTTCCTCCTGTCTGGAGTGGCAACAAGGTAATCTAAGTCTGAAATTTTTTCTACAATTTTATAAGGTCCAGTGTGCTTCGCAGAGAGGGGGTTACCAACCAAAGGCAACAAAATTAATACCTCTTGTCCTACAGTGAACTTCCGGAGCCTCACTTTGCGATCATACCTGTCCTTCATCAAAGCTTGTGATTCTGTCAAATTTCTACCTGCCATTTCCAGACTCTTAAGCATGCGCTCACGGCTTTCAAGCACATACTTTAATAATGGACAAGGCTGCACAGTCCCCTCCCAAATTTCTTTCAGCATGTTAAGGGGGCCCCTGACACGGTGTCCAAAAATCAGCTCGTTTGGACTAAATCCCAGGCTCTCACCAGGTACCTCCCGAGCAGCAAACAGCACATAAGGCAATCCAAGATCCCAATCCATACCGTTGTCAGCACAATAACACCTGAGCATGCTTTTAAGTGTAGCATGCCACCGCTCAAGCACCCCTTGACTCTCAGGGTGATACGCTGACGATACTACTGCTCGTATCCCATGCTGTTGCATTGTTTGCTTGAACATGTTGGAGGTGAAATTAGATCCCTGATCATACTGAATCTCCTCCGGGTACCCGTACCTTGAGAAGTACCACAACAAGTTACTGACTACCGTCTTAGCCATTCCATTTTTCATAGGGTATGCATCGGGGTATCTAGTGGCAACATCCATTATGGTTAACAAAAATTTATTTCCCGCCTTAGTGGGAGGGAGTGGACCAACCATGTCAACAATAATTTTAAAAAGGGTGGCCCAATCACAGGAATAGGGTGTAACGGAGCCTTAGGAATAACTTGGTTCGGTTTCCCGACACGTTGACAAATATCACATGAGTTTATCCATGACTGCACATGAGACTTCATCCCCGGCCACCAAAACAATTTCCCCAAAGCCGCCACCGTTTTCTTGGCACCCAAATGTCCTGATAATGGAGAATCATGAGCCAACCTAAGCAAACTTTCCCTGCAGCCCTCTGGCACGACCAGCTGGTCAACTGTACCTGATCCGCTCTCCCAGTTCCTTTTAGGATCTTGATATCGGTGGTATAAAATTCCATTAAAGAAAAAAAAAATCCCCTGCCTTTGCATCCCTATCTTCTTCTAACTCCACAGCCCCATTGGTACACTGCAAAACCTCTGGATCCTCTAATTGCAACTTTCGAATGTCTGTGGGAGCCAACATGTCTAACTGCTTGGTCAACAACTCATGCCCTCCCCCAACATCCAACTTAGACATCCGGTTTTCTCGCTGCAGGTAACGGTGCTGTCTCTGAGTCTCTGCCTCCTCCACTACTTTATCAACTGTGTTAGGCACTGGAGTTACAACAGACTCGGTCAAAGGTCCTGCTATTGGGTCTTTTGGGAGAGCCACTGGTTCTAAACTCTTCAAACTTTTCCCAGCCTTCCGCTTCTCCTTAATTCCCTTCCTCCGCTGTTCTGTGGCCTGGGAAATAGGCTGTGATACCTTAAATGCTTGGGAACGAGTTACCACACATGCCATCTGTTGGTGTTGACAACTCACTACCCACTCTTGTTCCTCCCTACTCACGTCGGCCGGCCTCTCGGCAACCACTAAGGGTGGAACTTCTAAAGTAGGCACCGCAAAGTCGTTGCCGAGAAGAAGGTCGACGCCCTCCACTGGCAATTTCTCAACGATCCCAACATCTAAGTCCTTAATCACACCATCAACTTCCAGCTCCACTCGAGCCAACGGGTATGACCTGGTCGCATTAATACCCTGAACAACAACCATCCGTGCCGTATTAATTGGTCGCCCCGTGAAATTCTTCAAAAGTGTCTGTGAAGCTCCAGTATCACGCAAAACTTCCACCTTATGCTGGCAACCCGCCCAACTTACCCTACCGGTCCCTCTATGGGCGCAAAAGACATCACGGACAGGGGACGAGCCTTCCTGAGTCTTATACATAGCCTGTGACCCTGCCGCTGGCAAACTACCCTGGGTAAATCCAGACGACATTTCAGCCACACCTATGCTGCGCACCAAAGACACGGCTGCAGTTGGCGGCTTACTAGGACAAGATTTTGCATAATGCCCCTTCTTTCTACAATGAAAACATTCCACTTCCCCTATCGGTCTCTTCCGATGAGGGGCGGAGTTCTGACCCTTCTGTAATGGGACGGCTGTAGTCTTTGGTTCAGTCCTGGTATCTTGGCTTTTAAACTGAGGTTTATATTTATAGTGATTGTCCTGAGCTCGAGGGTTTGGAGTATCGCGCCCCTTGGGAACTGCATCAACACGCTTTACAGATTCACATCCCCTGATTAGCGACAACCTGAGGTCAGCCATCTCAGCTGCCTCTTGAAGAGTTCTTGGGTTCTTTTCTTTAATAGTTAAAGTCATTTCTGCACCAGTACACTTATAAAACTGCTCGAGCAGAAACAGCTCAGTCAACTGTTCTGCCGTCTCAGCTTTCTCAGAACGTGTCCAGTTTTTAAGTGCATCTTTTAAGTCCCGGGCATGTTCAAGAAAGGTCGCCTCCCTAGTCTTTGTAACACCCCGAAACTTCAATCGATATGTTTCCGGTTGCAACTCGTATGCCCGTAGGACAGCTCTCTTCAATTCTGGGTAGTCAATGCAAGACTCTAAAGGCAGTGCATCATAAGCCTTCAGACCCTTACCCGTAAGTCTTGAGGAGACTAGAGCTGCCCACTTCTCTTCAGGCCAATTGTGCTCCCTACACTTCTTCTCAAAACGATTAAAAAATTCTGTGACTTCAGTTTCACTAAATACCGGCACCAATTTGACTAAGTGGGCCAAGGACTGTTCTCTTACATGGCCCTCACGGCCCATCCGAGTCCCTGTCGACTCTGCATGAGTCTTATCTAAATCTAATTTAGCACAATATTTCTCTGAGTCGTACCTAAGCTCAGCCTCATGCCTCCTGGTCTCATCCTCCTGCCTCCTAACCTCAATCTCATGCCTCCTGGTCTCATCCTCCTGCCTCCTGGTCTCATCCTCCTGCTTCCTAGCCTCAATCTCCTGCTTCCTAGCCTCAATCTTAGCAAGCTCAAGTCTAAATACCATATCTGGAGACAGGCAGGAAGAGGGAGCTGCCACTACTGAAGGAGGGGGGTCAAAAACTGGGGAACCACCACGTGCACCACCCGAGGGCACTCCAATCTGCCAATTCTCATCCCTCTGTGGGAGAGTGCTAACCTCCTGTAACTGAGTGGACGGCACTGTGGGAGTCGAGTGAGAGGGGATCTGGGGAGGAACCCCCCCAAACGCCCTCTCCTCCGAAACCCCATGTCGCCCACGCAACACCCAGGAAATCAGCTCCCCCTTGGACATCCCTGCTACATTGGAAATGCCCAAAACCTTGGCTATCAGGTGCAAGCCACAAACATCCACCCCAGTCAGCCTCTCCTCCGTCACGTGGTACCGCTTACTCACAAAAATTCTAGCATCCTCCTCACTGGTTACTAACGGCACACCTTCAAATGACATCTCTCGCTCATCGTCAGTGCTAATGCACGACATACTGAAGTCCACAAAAAAATTCTCGAGACAAAAGTGTTAAACTTCCTATGCAAGCACTAATTACTAAATTAACTGGAGTCTCTTAAATGCTTTACTAATTGCCATACAAAAAAAAAAATCTTCAATATGCACGCTAAAATACAAACAAACAAATGTTGTACAACTCTGCAAAAATTTATACTGTTCACAAAATCCTAAGCAAGGTCGCCATTTGTTACGAACTGGCACTCGGGTACACAAGGGCTCTCAATCAGGACTCGAATACGGCTCGCTGCCACAACGGAAACACACGATCCCAACCCCTGAGTACTGCCAGCCGAACAAAAACCACCAATTCCCTCCAGAATTCAATCTGCTATAACGGGGTATACAAGAACTCGGTACTAGTGTTCAACAACAGACTAATAAAGAGACAGGAATTATCTAGTCTGGTCAACAATCAAACAATGAAGTAAGAAACAACAACACCAAAGAATAGTGTTGGCCGAAGCCGAAGTAATCCACCCTTGACTATGAACTTAAGAAGTCCACCACCCTCTACTTCGGATCGGCACTATTACGTTACGTACATTAATAGTCCTTAAGCATCGAGCAAGGAATCTTCTGAAAAAAGTTAGATGCTTCTCGGATGCTCGTAAGAAGTACGTATCTGATTTTGAACAGTAATTCAATAAGCAAAAACACTGGCAATTAAATAATATTAAAGGCTTAAATTGGCACAAGAATAATTAAAAGAATATGCAATAGTAAATGGCAAACATTAAAAGGAAGTACTCCGCAAATGCAACGGCAATAGCCTACTGCTATTCTCCTACCGCTAACCTCCCCGTGGCGTAACTGATAGCGCGTCTGGCTCACAACCAGAAGGTCCCGGGTTCGCGACCCGGGCGGGGAAGAGACATTTGGGCAAGTCTCTTAATGGTGTAGCCTCTGTTCACCTAGCAGTAAAAATAGGAACCTGGTATAAGTGGACGAAGTTGTGACGTCCCATCTGGGGTTGGTGATCGGTTACAAGGTGAGATGGGTATCGTACTGGTCAACCTAAGCTACTAGTCAACCTAAGCCTTCGGGTGAGACTGGTACCGTAGTGAGAATGGTACCCTACAGATTAACCCTAAGCCTTCGTTTCCAGATGTCGCCAATTGGCTAAAACACAGACTACACACACATCCACAGCCATTCCAACGATACATAAACACTTAACATGCATTTCACGCAATACATTCCCAGTTAAGGAGGCGCGATAATAATGAGCTTAGCTCGCATTGCGTGGATTCCCCTTGACGAACAAGTAACTGAGAGTAACTCGGATTGTGCTCGTGGGCCACTAATCACTAAAGTAGCCAAGCTTGCAACACATGAAATCAATAGTGCATAAACAATATCATACATAAGGAAAGCTTCAATACTATTCTGTATCTACTAATCGAGTAAAGTCTAGCTGGGGTACTGTGGGCAAAAGGTAGCAGTGACTGAGCAAAAACGGCTTGTAGCCTAGCGAAGTCCTCACGACTGTTTAAAGTATTACGTTAAAACTAACAAGTGCACTTTGAGAAATCCAGATCCCTTGTATCTGGTTTTCTCCCGGCTCCTTGACAAAGTAAAAACAAACTGTTAATAAAATACAGGGTGGTTAGGCTCTTGCCCTCACGCACTGTATATTATAAACTCAACACAGTCAGCCGCGAAGACAACCTAGGCTTCACTGAACCGAAACGAGTATGCAGGTTTATCGCTTAACCACTGCATCAAACAACAACTCGTAACACAGAAAAGCCTTACCCCAGTCTAGCATTACTTAGACTAGCAGAAAACAGGAATAATAATAATAACACACAGGGAAATGTATATACAGGTGCAACAAACATAAATCAATCCTATTCTAAGTTAACCCTTCCAAAATAGGCTATCTAATAGGCAAGTATCTCGTGAGAACTCAAGTGATAATACGTTGGCTGACTAGCTCTGCACCAACGGGACCATGGAAGTTAAACAGGGCAGAGAAAAGAGGAAATTAGAATGTAAGGTAGTAGAGAAAGTTCCCACCAGTCAGAAGAATATAAATAGTTAGCAAGGGAAATGAGAAGTCGCTCTGCCTAATGAGTTCTGATGAAAAAATGGCTAGACTTCCCTTTTATACCCGGCCCTCTAGTGAGCCCAACGTGAACTACTAAGGACCGCCCACTGACAATCATTACGTAATTTCTCTCTCTCCTCTGGGATACACAAAGGCTCCCCTAGCACTGAGGGAGGGAGGAGTGCTAGTGAGTTAGGCCTACCTCCTGCCTGGCGTACCCACTGACACCTAACTGTGGCTGTTTCTCTTCCCATCATTACAAATAAGTTTTAAACACAATACTTATAACTAATGATATAAAATAGAACTCGTTGACTCAGATGAAAACAAAATACATATTCATAATACTTATAGTACAACAGCTCACACGAAGTAAGTTAGGAAACTCTACATAGACTACAGCCAAAGTTCCTGCCCTGACGATCCTAGCGAGAGTGGGGCATGACTAGGCGTTCTGTACAGCATGCTCACACGTGGACATGCGTCACAATATATATATATATACAAATCCTTCCAAACATAACACGAAACAGTGGATGCGAACCCATGTGGCCAACTGTACGTTCAGGGTGTTCATTAGTCCTGCAGTTCACAAGAGCCCACTGTAAACATTGAACACATAGTAACTGTACATCCAGGGTGTTCATTAGTCCTGCAGTTCACAAAAGCCCACTGTAAACATTGAACACATAGTAACTGTACATTCAGGGTGTTCATTAGTCCTGCAGTTCACAAGAGCCCACTGTAAACATAGAACACATAGTAACTGTACGTCCAGGGTGTTCATTAGTCCTGCAGTTCACAAGAGCCCACTGTAAACATTGAACACATAGTAACTGTACATTCAGGGTGTTCATTAGTCCTGCAGTTCACAAGAGCCCACTGTAAACATAGAACACATAGTAACTGTACGTCCAGGGTGTTCATTAGTCCTGCAGTTCACAAGAGCCCACTGTAAACATTGAACACATAGTAACTGTGCGTCCAGGGTGTTCATTAGTCCTGCAGTTCACAAGAGCCCACTGTAAACATTGAACACATAGTAACTGTACGTCCAGGGTGTTCATTAGTCCTGCAGTTCACAAGAGCCCACTGTAAACATAGAACACATAGTAACTGTACGTCCAGGGTGTTCATTAGTCCTGCAGTTCACAAGAGCCCACTGTAAACATTGAACACATAGTAACTGTACATCCAGGGTGTTCATTAGTCCTGCAGTTCACAAGAGCCCACTGTAAACATTGAACACATAGTAACTGTACGTCCAGGGTGTTCATTAGTCCTGCAGTTCACAAGAGCCCACTGTAAACATAGAACACATAGTAACTGTACGTCCAGGGTGTTCATTAGTCCTGCAGTTCACAAGAGCCCACTGTAAACATTGAACACATAGTAACTATACGTTCAGGGTGTTTATTAGTCCTGCAGTTCACAAGAGCCCACTGTAAACATTGAACACATAGTAACTGTACGTCCAGGGTGTTCATTAGTCCTGAAGTTCACAAGAGCCCACTGTAAACATTAAACACATAGTAACTGTACGTTCAGGGTGTTCATTAGTCCTGCAGTTCACAAGAGCCCACTGTAAACATAGAACACATAGTAACTGTACATTCAGGGTGTTCATTAGTCCTGCAGTTCACAAGAGCCCTCTGTAAACATAGAACACATAGTAACTGTACGTCCAGGGTGTTCATTAGTCCTGCAGTTCACAAGAGCCCACTGTAAACATAGAACACATAGTAACTCTACATTCAGGGTGTTCATTAGTCCTGCAGTTCACAAGAGCCCACTGTAAACATAGAACACATAGTAACTGTACGTTCAGGGTGTTCATTAGTCCTGCAGTTCACAAGAGCCCACTGTAAACATAGAACACATAGTAACTGTACGTTCAGGGTGTTCATTAGTCCTGCAGTTCAGAAGAGCCCACTGTAAACATTAAACACATAGTAACTGTACGTTCAGGGTGTTCAGTCCTGCAGTTCACAAGAGCCCACTGTAAACATTGAACACATAGTAACTGTACGTTCAGGGCGTTCATTAGTCCTGCAGTTCACAAGAGCCCACTGTAAACATAGAACACATAGTAACTGTACGTTCAGGGTGTTCATTAGTCCTGCAGTTCACAAGAGCCCACTGTAAACATTGAACACATAGTAACTGTACGTCCAAGGTGTTCATTAGTCCTGCAGTTCACAAGAGCCCACTGTAAACATAGAATACATAGTAACTGTATGTTCAGGGTGTTCATTAGTCCTGCAGTTCACAAGAGCCCACTGTAAACATTGAACACATAGTAACTGTACGTCCAGGGTGTTCATTAGTCCTGCAGTTCACAAGAGCCCACTGTAAAAATTGAACACATAGTAACTGTACGTTCAGGGTGTTCATTAGTCCTGCAGTTCACAAGAGCCCACTGTAAACATTAAAACATTAAACACATAGTAACTGTACGTTCAGGGTGTTCATTAGTCCTGCAGTTCACAAGAGTACACTGTAAACATTGAACACATAGTAACTGTAACAAACAATGGTACACATAAATACTGTTCTTCCATTTATCTAGTCAACATAGAAACACCTACCATGTGCATCATTTTGGTATCATTAAAGGGGGATAAGACATTTTTCTGGACCTTCTTTTCTCATGTTTAGCCCCACTAGTTTTGAGATTTTAAGACGTTTGGCCCATTAGTTTGGCGATTTTAACACCTTTGTCTCCATTTCGTTGTCGATTTTAAGACCTATCGTGCCATTTAGGTGTTGATTTTTTCCTGGTGAGCGATAGTGAGCCTGTAATAATATGAGGAACCGGACTTCGGCTTGATGAAGGTCTAGCGAGAAAAATATAAAATAAATATATATATATATAAATAAATAGACCCCCCAAAACAAATAAAATAAATACAACACTGTCCCCTTTTAAGGTATATTGATTGTAATAAGCTCATCTTACTCCAGTCAGAAAGGCCAGAATTTACTAATTTCTTGGCTTGCTGTAGCTCGCCCAGAAAAATATACACCTGAATAGGGCAACACGTCTAATAATCGCCAAACAAACGGGGCGAAATGTCTTGAAACGGGGCGAAATAGAGGGAGAAAAACAAACAAACTCCCATGATATAGATAGTGTTAAGGGGGATGGATGTATTTTTGGTCTATTTATTAATCTATTTCTTGTTTTTTTAGTTTCCTAGCTAGAACTCCATCATGCTTAAATAACTCCTACAATTACAGGCTTGCTATCGCTCGCCAGGATACAATGGACACCTAAATGGCACGAAGTCCTAATATTGACAAAGAAACGGGGTGAAATTTCTTAAAAACGCCAAACTAATGGAAAAAACGTATTAAAATCTCAAAACTAATGGTGTTAAACCTGAGGGAGAAGGGAGTCCCTAAAAAGCCCCCCATCATCTCCCCTAAAGGCACTATCTCTTATCATTGAATGTTTATCTTATCTATTATCGGTACAGTCACCCATAAAAGTATATGGCACCACGCTTGTTGATATTTAGACTCATACAACCACTCTTAGATATTTGCCCCTGTAGCACGATGACGTATTTCCTCTCTATTCTGGTTACAATTAAACAATTCACTCTATATTAGGTAATTACTATTTCAATATATCATCTGAATAACATAGGAACTTCTTAAATTGCATAACATAGTCTAATGTTAGCCATAATTTAAGGTAAAATATCATCATCGTACTAGAGGGGTTAAAGGTAAAATAAATGTAAGTCTATCTATCAATCTATCTATTGCCGGACGCCGTGATCCCCGAAGGGGTGGCTACGAACGAAACGCCTCTATGCACCTCTATCCCCAGTCAGTTGACACCCCTCCTCCCATCCAGCACCGCTTTCATGCATATACTTCATAATTCCATCCTTCCATCTCTCTCTCGCTATACATCTCCCTCTCCGTCCTTCCACCTCACTCTCGTACACTCTCTTAGTCATACTCTCGCTTCTCATACGTTCCACATGGCCAAACCATCTCAAGGTGTTCCTTTTCACACTTTCCAGCACATCTACATCCACACCACACCGCTCTCGTACTTCCTCATTCGTCTGTCTATTCCTCCATGTAACTCCACACGCACTTCTCAAGTAACTCATTTCCACCCCTCTCACTCTTGGTTTTTGTCTCTATAACAACGTCCATGCTTCGCTCTCGTAAGTCAATGTCAGGATTACCACACTGTCATGTAATGACTTCTTTACTTTCAAGCTGACCACCCTATTTCTTGTTACTGCTTTCAGCGTTCCTACAACCCTCTTCCCCTGTTGCACCCTCTCCCCAAGTTCTTCATCCATACTCCCATCGTTACTCAACACACTGCCCAAATACTTAAATGAGCTGACATTCTCCATAGTCTGACCATTTAACCTCACCTCACACTCTGTGATTGCACCCCTTTCAAAGACCATAACCTTACTCTTCCCTGCATTTACCTTCAGATTCTGGTCTTCACACACTGTTCCAAACATATTTACCATACCTGCAACTCCCATTCATTATTGCCCATCAGAACTATATTGTCGGCAAACAGCAGTACAGGCAACTTCCCCTCGCTTCCTTCCCTTATCAGCGGTGCACCAACTTTCACTACACTTCCTTGTATTTCTTTCATGACTCCTTCCATATTTATATTGAACAACCATGGTGACATCACACACCCTTGCTTCAACCCAATATTCAGATAAAAGAACTTGCTCTGTTCATTCTCCACATATACTGATGCCTTTACACCCTCATACATGCTCTTCACTGCTTTCAGCAACTTGCCATCTACTCCGTATATTCTAAGTACTCTCCACAAACCTTCCCTATCAACTCTGTCATAGACTTTCTCCAAGTCCAGAAAGCCAGCGTACAACTTTTGTCCCTTTTCCAGATATTTCTCCACAACACATTTCAGGGCAAAAATGTGGCCTACACATCCTCTTCCCTTCCTAAACCTGCCCTGTTCATCACCTACCCATTTTCCATTCTTGCTCTCACTCTCTCGATCACTACCCTACTGTACATCTTTCCTACTACGCTTAGAAGACATATCCCCCAGTGATTACCACACACTCCTCTTTCCCCTCTACCCTTATACATGGGGACTAGTATGTCTGTCTTCCAGTCATCAGGCACACTTCCCTTCTCCCATGCTAGTTTACACATTTTCCATACCCATTCGATCACTATCTCACCACCATACCTCAGCATTTCCCCATACACTCCATCTATTCCTGATGCTTCACCATCTTCACTCTTTTCATGACTTCACACACCACTGACCTGATCCCCACCTCCTCCTCCACTAATTCACTTCTTATCCCTCCCGTACCCCATCCAACTATGTTTGCTGGCATTTAATTCCTTACGTTCAACAATTCCAATTTGTTGAAGTACTCCCTCCATCTCTATGACTCTCTCCTGCTTCTCGGCTAACACTCGCCCATTCTTATCTTTCACACCCTTACTACTTCCCTTGCTAACCTCGCTAACTTTCTTGACCTCTTTTCAGAACAGTTTCTTACACTTCCTCCATTTTATATTTAGATTAATTCCAAATTCATATATATATATATCTATATACTATATATATATATATATATATATATATATATATATATATATACATATTATATATATATTATATATATTTAATATATATATATATATATATATATATATATATATATATATATATATATATTAATATATATATATATATATATATATATATATATATATATATATATATATATATAGTAAAGCCAGGTAATAAATTTTCTTTAATACATATGAGGTTGAAAGAAATGGCAATTTCTGCATTGGAAATTTTATTATTCAAAGTTTCCAGGTCTCTGATGAGTTTTCGCTGGGTGGCAGGAAGTAGATGAATGAGATGAGCAAATTCATGGTGGTACAGGCTTACATAAATGTACATGATGATACAGGATATACGACGCGTTTCACTGGACAACCAGCATTATCAAGTAAGGGTAGAATGATATAAAAGGTAAACAGGAAGGGTATATACAGTATAGAGGGTGGAGGATCAGAGGAGGCGAACATCAGGGGGCAAAAGTCTCCTATTGGTGAGTGCAAAGGGGTGCAAGGAGTGCAAAAGGGGGAACCGCTTCATGCAGGCGCACTGGATGCGGGATGGTGTTGGTCGGGTGGCGGGGTCAAAGCTGATTGGCTGCGTGTCGAGGGGCGTGGCCTAAGTTGTGTGGTCCGTGTGGCGCCGGCGGAAGACGAAGCTGAAGGAGGTAGCGCGGGGGGCTGCGTCAAGGGCACCGGGGGGCGAGGAGGGGCATTAGGTCCTGTAGGGTAGTGCCTTTTGGCAGAAGGAAGGATCTGAAGGTCTAGAGTTTGGTTGTTGATGTTAGGATGTAAGGCTTGGATATATAACGCTTCGAGTATAGGTAATCTCCTTGGGTCACTTTCTTTATCGAGTATGGTAGTGTGTTTCTCTAACTCGTTGCGTGTGAGGTGGGGGTGGTTGGGGGTGAGATAGTGGTCTTTGATGGCTCCAGCCTGAAGGTGAAGAGTTAACCGACGTGAAAGACGAGTCTGCGTCATGCCAATATAGGAATGAGGTCCACAGTCCTCATAATTACAGGTATGTTGGTAAATGCCGTGATCGTCGGTCATCGGGCTCTTTATCTTGGTGGAAGCTGGTTTGTTGCGGAGAACGAGGTTGGAGGTCTTGTGGGATTTGTATTAAATTATTAATTTGATTTTGTTTTCCGGGTTGGTTGGGTGGACATGCTTGGAGATTATTTCTTTTAAGACGGCCTCGTTATTTTTGTGTTCAGAGGACATGTAATTGCGGTAGAAGATCTTAATTTCATTGGGGGGGTCAATGTTGGGAGGGCTTTGGGTGTACCATTTTTCAAGATGGTGGGTCATGGTGCTGGAGATGTCAGAGTTGGAGTATCCATTATTCACTAAAACTTGGGATAGTCTTTCTAGTTCCTGGTGGGTGTCGGCCCAGGTAGAGCAGTGCGTGAGGGCTCTCCTTACATAGGCGGAGATGGAGGATAGAAGATAACGGCGGGGGCATTCACTATCGCTGTTGAGGCATTTTCCTGTGTTAGTTGGTTTAGTGTAGACGGTGGTTTTGAACCCATGGTCGTTCAGAGCTACGAGGATGTCGAGGAAGGGGAGTTGTCCATTGTTAGATTTTTCAAAGGTGAAGTTAAGTCCAGAGGAGGTCATGAAGCGACGCTGGAGTTCCTGTAGTTCGTGGAGGTCCTTGATTTGCACGAAGATGTCATCCACGTATCTACAGTAGACGGCGGGTCGTTGGGCAGCTAGGAGCTCTTCCTCGATGGTACCCATAAAAAAGTTCGCAAAAAGGACTCCTAGGGGGCTGCCCATCGCCACACCGTCTATCTGCTTGTACATGTTGCCCCGGGGGCAAAGGAAGGGGGCCTCCTTGGTACACAGCTCCAGTAGTGTTTTCAGGGCCTTCTCCGGGATGTCCAGTGTTGGTGTATCAGGGCAATGGTAGATTCGACGTAGAATCATGTCAATGGTCCTATCCACTGGCACGTTGGTGAACAGGCTTTCTACGTCGAGGGAGGCGATTGTGTGGTTGTTGTTCCGGGGGGCGTCTCGTAAAATTTCCAAGAAATCGTGGGCTGAGTTAAGGTTGTATTGGCTGGGCACGTAAGGGGTGAGGAGGTTGTTCAGGGCCTTGGCGATCTGGTAGGTGGCAGTGGGGATCTGGGAGATGATGGGGTGGAGGGGGTTCCTAGGTTTGTGTGTTTTGATGGTTCCGTACGCATAACCAGGGGTGTATTCTCCGACGAGTTTTTTAAGGTGGACCCCTCCTTGTTTGGCGTTGATGGCGGTGATGGTGGTGTTGGCAGTACGTTTGATTTCGTCGGTTGGGTTGCGGGTGATCTTTTTAAATTTGGTGTTGTCATTTAAGATGACGTCCATTTTTCTAAGATATTCCTCCTTGTCATGAATCACGAGGCAGGAAGCTTTATCCGCACGATGGATGATGATGTTGGGGTTGTCTCTTAATTGTTTGGCAGCTTGGAAGTGTTGTTTGTTGAGGATTTTGCTATGGTGAGTTCCTCTGGTTTTGGCAGCTTCAGCGAGGAGAGTAGGTTGTAGGGCGGGAGTAGTGGTGACCTTGCCATCCTTCTTAAGTCGTAGGATGTCGTCCAGGAGGATTTCCGTTTCTAGGCGTTTCCGGTGTGGACCAGGTTTGGAGCTGTAGTGGCAGTTGAGGCCTTTGTTGAGGAGGTCTTCTTGGTCCAGGGTCAGAATGGTGTTAGTCAGGTTTATGTATCCTTTTGTTGGTTTGGGAAGTTTTATGTTTCCGCCATAAAGACGGGCAAGCTTTTTTATGGTTGTGTTTTTGGCTTGTCTTCTGTGTTGTTCAAGAAGTTGTTCGAGGGCTGTGTTGATTTCGGCTTTGAGGTGGTCTGGACGGGTTTCGTCTTCCCAAATCCGTAGGAGAGCATCTCGTTCTTTACGAAGGTTGTTGGCGAGCTCTCGTTTTTCAATTATTTCATCCTTCACCAGTTCTTCACGAAACTGGAGGGTGCTGGTGCGATGTCTGGCATTCTCGTGAAGTTTTATGTTAGTAAAGCCAGGTAATACATTTTCTTTAATACATACGAGGTTGAAAGAAATGGCAATTTCTGCGTTGGAAATTTTATTATTCAAAGTTTCCAGGTCTCTGATGAGTTTTCACTGGGTGGCAGGAAGTAGATGAATGAGATGAGCAAAATTCATGGTGGTACAGGGTTACATAAATGTACATGATGATACAGGATATACGACGCATTTCACTGGACAACCAGCATTATCAAGTAAGGGTAGAATGATATAAAAGGTAAACAGAAAGGGTATATATAGAGGGTGGAGGATCAGAGGAGGCGAAAATCAGGGGCAAAAGTCTCCTATTGGTGGAGGGGTATTCTAGGAGTGTAAAAGGGGGAACCGCTTCACGCAGGCGCACTGGATGCGGGATGGTGTTGGTCGGGTGGCGGGGTCAAAACTGATTGGCTGCGTGTCGAGGGGCGTGGCCTAAGTTGTGTGGTCCGTGTGGCGCCGGCGGAAGACGAAGTTGAAGGAGGTAGCGCTGGGGGCTGCGTCAAGGGCACTGGGGGGCGAGGAGGGGCGTTAGGTCCTGTAGGGTAGTGCCTTTTGGCAGAAGGAAGGATCTGAAGGTCTAGAGTTTGGTTGTTGATGTTAGGATGTAAGGCTTGGATATATAACGCTTCGAGTATAGGTAATCTCCTTGGGTCACTTTCTTTATCGAGTATGGTGGTGTGTTTCTCTAACTCGTTGCGTGTGAGGTGGGGGTGGTTGGGGGTGAGATTGGTCTTTGATGGCTCCAGCCTGAAGGTGAAGAGTTAACCGACGTGAAAGACGAGTCTGCGTCATGCCAATATAGGAATGAGGTCCACAGTCCTCATAATTACAGGTATGTTGGTAAATGACGTGATCGTCGGTCATCGGGCTCTTTATCTTGGTGGAAGCTGGTTTGTTGCGGAGAACGAGGTTGGAGGTCTTGGGGGATTTGTAATAAATTATTAATTTGATTTTGTTTTCTGGGTTGGTTGGGTGGACATGCTTGGAGATTATTTCTTTTAAGATGGCCTCGTAATTTTTGTGTCCAGAGGACATGTAATTGCGGTAGAAGATCTTAATTTCATTGGGGGGGGGGGGGGGGGTCAATGTTGGGAGGGCTTTGGGTGTACCATTTTTCAAGATGGTGGTTGATGGTGCTGGAGATGTCGGAGTTGGAGTATCCATTATTCACTCCATCTCCGCCTATGTAAGGAGAGCCCTCACGCACTGCTCTACCTGGGCCGACACCCACCAGGAACTAGAAAGACTATCCCAAGTTTTAGTGAATAATGGATACTCCAACTCCGACATCTCCAGCACCATCAACCACCATCTTGAAAAATGGTACACCCAATGCCCTCCCAACATTGACTTCCCCAATGAAATTAAGATCTTCTACCGCAATTACATGTCCTCTGAACACAAAATTGACGAGGCCGTCTTAAAAGAAATAATCTCCAAGCATGTCCACCCAACCAACCCGGAAAACAAAATCAAATTAATAATTTATTACAAATCCCCCAAGACCTCCAACCTCGTTCTCCGCAACAAACCAGCTTCCACCAAGATAAAGAGCCCGATGACCGACGATCACAACATTTACCAACATACCTGTAATTATGAGGACTGTGGACCTCATTCCTATATTGGCATGACGCAGACTCGTCTTTCACGTCGGTTAACTCTTCACCTTCAGGCTGGAGCCATCAAAGACCACTGTCTCACCCCCAACCACCCCCACCTCACACGCAACGAGTTAGAGAAACACACCACCATACTCGATAAAGAAAGTGACCCAAGGAGATTACCTATACTCGAAGCGTTATATATCCAAGCCTTACATCCTAACATCAACAACCAAACTCTAGACCTTCAGATCCTTCCTTCTGCCAAAAGGCACTACCCTACAGGACCTAACGCCCCTCCTCGCCACCCAGTGCCCTTGACGCAGCCCCCCGCGCTACCTCCTTCAGCTTCGTCTTCCGCCGGCGCCACACGGACCACACAACTTAGGCCACGCCCCTCGACACGCAGATAATCAGCTTTGACCCCACCACCCGACCAACACCATCCCGCATCCAGTGCGCCTGCGTGAAGCGGTTCCCCCTTTTGCACTCCTAGAATACTCCTCCACCAATAGGAGACTTTTGCCCCCTGATTTTCGCCTCCTCTGATCCTCCACCCTCTATATATACCCTTCCTGTTTACCTTTTATATCATTCTACCCTTACTTGATAATGCTGGTTGTCCAGTGAAACATGTCGTCGTATATCCTGTATCATCATGTACATTTATGTAACCCTGTACCACCATGAATTTTGCTCATCTCATTCATCTACTTCTTGCCACCCAGCGAAAACTCATCAGAGACCTGGAAACTTTGAATAATAAAATTTCCAATGCAGAAATTGCCATTTCTTTCAACCTCGTATGTATTAAAAAAAAGAAAAGAAAACAAAAGAAAGAAATATATATATATATATATATATGTATATATATATCTATATTTACTGTATATATACATACATATATATATATATATATATATATATATATATATATATATATATTATATTTATATACGGTATATATATATACTGTATATATATATATATATATATATATATATATATATATATATTATATATATATATATATATATATATATATATATATATATAATATATATATATATATATATATATATATATATTAGTAAAGCCAGGTAATAAATTTTCTTTAATACATACGAGGTTGAAAGAAATGGCAATTTCTGCGTTGGAAATTTTATTATTCAAAGTTTCCAGGTCTCTGATGAGTTTTCGCTGGGTGGCAGGAAGTAGATGAAGGAGATGACCAAAATTCATGGTGGTACAGGGTTACATTAATGTACATGATGATAAAGGATATACGACGTGTTTCACTGGACAACCAGCATTATCAAGTAAGGATAGAATTATATAAAAGGTAAACAGGAAGGGTATATATAGAGGGTGGAGGATCAGAGGAGGCAAAAATCATGGGGCAAAAGTCTGCTATTGGTGGAGGGGTATTCTAGGAGAGAGAAAGAGAGAACCGCTTCACGCATGCGCACTGGATGCGGGATGGTGGTCGGTTGGCGGGGTCGAAGCTGGTTGGCTGCGTGTCGAGGGGCGTGGCCTAAGTTCTGTAGTACGTGTGGCGCCTGCGGAAGACGAAGCTGAAGGAGGTAGTGCGGGGAGCTGCGTCAAGGGCACCGCGGTGCGAGGGAGGGTGTTAGGTCCTGTAGGAAAGTGCCTTTTGGCAGAAGGAAGGATCTGAAGGTCCAGAGTTTGGTTGATGATGTTGGGATGTAAGGCTTGGATATATAAAGCTTCGAGTATAGGTAATCTCCTTGGGTCACTTTCTTTATCGAGTATGGTGGTGTGTGTCTCTAACTCGTTGCGTGTGAGGTGGGGGTGGTTAGGGGTGAGATAGTGGTCTTTGATGGCTCCAGCCTGAAGGTGAAGAGTTAACCGACGTGAAAGACGAGTCTGCGTCATACCAATATAGGAATGAGGTCCACAGTCCTCATAATTACAGGTATGTTGGTAAATGACGTGATCGTCGGTCATCGGGCTCTTTATCTTGGTGGAAGCTGGTTTGTTGCGGAGAACGCATATATATATATATATATATATATATAATCAAGTTGGGTATATTCGTAGTGATTTACGTTTGGTTCTTTGATTTAACTGTCTATCCTTATATGGAATTATGTCTTACCAATATTCTGTTGTATTACACTGTTATTACCTTTTTCAGAACTTCTTTATATCAATAATATTGTCAATATGTACAAATGTAATAGGTTAGGATAATTCACAGCAATATACATAAAACATTAATATCAAGAATATCTCACAAATACACGTGAGCTACTAAATGTTTTATACTCCCAGCCGAAATCAAACCACTGACAGTCAGGAAGAGTGTCCATGCTTTAATTCACGCCATGGTTTAGTGGATTAAAGCATGGACACTCGTCCTGACTGCCGGTGGTTCAAGTCCGGCTTGTAGTATAATACATATAACATATACAGATAATATACATGGAAATTCACAGTCCAAATCATATAGGAAGCAAACGTCTATGTTAGGTAGGGCAAGATTGCTTGTAAAGCTCTCATTAATGAACCAGTGAGATGGTGGACACCTGGGGCTGCCGGACTGGGTACACACGTGTTCACCTTCAGGCACACACACATGTATAAACAGAGAGACAGTAAGGAAAAGTCAGGATGGGCTGGGCGGTCACAAAAGGATTAACTAGTAATAAGTATGTGTAGAATATGTAGACTGGGGGCAGAGTAGGAGGAGGAATGCTGTGGGAAGCTTATAACTTCTCTACTGAAATACAGGGGGACGGCAGCTTGGACTAATTCAAAATAGATTAGGCTACAGGGCATGGCACTGGTTTAAACTAGTTTGATCTTACTACACATGGAAATCTTTGGATATTATTATTTTTATGTGTATGAAGGAAAAAAAGGCAGGTTGCCTGAAACGAGTGTTTCCTTCAAAGCCAAAAGAGTGACATACAGCAAAATTCAAGGGACGTTGGGGTCAAGATGCCTGGACACACGAAGTTATAGGATGAAGAAAAGATTGATTGAGGGAGAGTTCCAGAGTTCACTTGTTGAGTAGTAGAAAGACTGAGCAAATTTGCAAATTATTTGGTTGGAGAACTAAATAGAATAGGAGTGGGACTGTGTTGAAAGACGGGTACCTCACACTTGCCACAACGGAAGGGGTATGCACTGTGAGAGCTCTAAAGAACACTGATTGTTGTTATAGCGATAGTAGAGTGAAAGAGATGCAAAACTGTGGCGGGTAGAAAGAGATTGTAGGGAACTACTAAGAGGAATTGAATAGTGCGGCACACTATTCAGGTTCTAGTACTCACAGAGACTGGGGTTGGTCGTACTTCCGGTCGACCTTTGCATTGTATGCCACAGTTGCACATACAGGGAGGGTCTCGCCACTCTTCAGTGCGATGCCTGCTGGGCTCGAACTGCGCATTCCTGGGCCGACCACACCTTAACTTGATGTCTACATACCACAATTACACAACAGGGTTCTCGTCACACTCAGGGAGATGTCTGCTGTGCCCACTAACGATGGGGGTCAACCACACTTCTGGTCGACTTCTGCATACTACAATTGTATTAACGTAGGTCTCATCACACTCAAGGTAGACTTCTGCGCCACAGACTATACTCTCGATTGTCATCTTTCCACTTCCTCAGTGTAGCTATGAGGTCAGCTTCCCACTGTTTGTTGAGCTGGATGAATAGTCCTAAGGAGATAGAGAGATAAAGTACTACGGGGCTTGTAGCTCTTCACAAAACTTCAGGATTATTTTCAGGTCTTGACTTTTAGCAGGTGCTGGGTGGGCTTCCAAAAAATCCTCTCCTACAGGTCGGGACTCGGGGGTGGGGTCTGGGACTACTGTGCTGATGGCAGAGGGGAGGGTGGGAGATGTGGCTGCCGTAGTTGCAGTGAAGAGGGAGGGAAAGAGGATTGTCGACTCGTCGGGAGCCTGACCAATTCTGACTGTGTTGGTGGTGTCCTGGACCTCTTCCTGATCAATTTTTGCATTGTGGCCAAGGGGCCAATCATGGGAGATTTGCCTTTCTGTTTGACCCACCTGCCAATCACAGTTATAATTGTCTTTCTGTTGTCATCTGGGACCTGTCGTGGCTCATGACGCAGGCGTGAAGTAAGCTTCATGGCTAGTGAAATAGGCTCAGTGGCTAGTGTGGGGACTCTGCTCTCAGGGACATGAGGAGGGTTGGACCTGTGACAGCCAGTGCATCGGCTGCAGGTACAGGGTAGGATGCCCAGAATTTAGAGGTCCACAATACTGTATCTGGTGGGGCTGTAGGAATGGGGTAGAAGTGTGCCGTGTGGAGGGCAGCCGTTCAATTTGTACCATAGACAATCTTGTGAAGGGTGGGAGTGTTGCAGGTTGCGTCACAAGGATCGGCGTCATGGGCGTCTTAGCCAGAGTTGTTGCAGGGCTATCTCCGTTGGGACTATTCCCAACAACATCATAAGTGTTTTATTGTGTGGGCTATTTTAAGATAATATTATTGTTATCATATAAGGGATTAAAGTGATAATGCCCAGTAGCCGAATATTGTACTTGGACAGCATTGTAAACTATGTTAAACCTGAAATAGTTAATACTGCATGTATTCAAGGAGGCCACTTGACTTTATTAATACTGCATGTATTCAAGGAGGCCACTTGACTTTATTAATACTGCATGTATTCAAGGAGGCCACTTGACTTTATTTTGGCTAACATCAAGCGATTTTAATCAGCTTTGGAAGATAAAATCCCCCTCCATTGTCTCCCTCCTTCCCCCAACCCCCTATTTTGGAACACCACGAGTCAATCACACGACAATGCAGCTTCGGAACTACTTATGCATGCATGTTGGAGATATGTGCTCTACTGAACTAGTGTGGTAGTGTTAGTTTCGTACCGGTTTGCATTCTCCTCTGATGCACTTTCATATAAAATATATTTCCTTGAAGATTAATTACTGAGCTTACGCATTAATGGCTCGCCGATGCACACTAATCATCGGCCTGTGCCTCGGCGATTACTCGCACATGTAATGCGACGTGCGACCGAAGACTCGTCGAGAGTATACCTGCCACGGGTATACTCCGCACGAGGCGTGCGAGGTGTTGTGCGACGTAGACGAATGCTCGCAAAACACCTTGCCGAGGCTAAAGAGCACCATCGGCGAGGTGGGGAAAAATAAGGATAGTCGACCTGTCAACCCTTTTTTTCCCTGAATTTCAATTAGCACACGTTCGTCTGGCATGGGTGAGGTTAGGTCAAGGGGGGTATATACTGTATAGCGCAGGACAGGTAAAAAAGGTCATTCTGCAGTCTCCAGTCATCTAGTGTACACCAAGCACCAACACTCTCCAGCTATCATTCACCATGCCTCCTAATCCTTGAAAACGCAGAAGAAGGCGACGAAGAAGAGGGCAGCCAGCCCCATGGAATGTGCCAAGTAAGTTGATATTAGTATACAGTATATCATTTGTGAAATACCTAATATATCTTTATGTGTTGTGTAATTAATATTTTTGAGTAAATATTCTTTGGCAAAAATCAAGCTTACAAACGTAATCATGTTGTATTTTTGTGTATGTATTTGTTTGCCCTCAAGGCACTATCTCGTTCCCTTTTCAGCCCAAACCATTGTGCGGTTCTACATCAATATGAGGACGTGGTTCGTCAAGCTTAATAATCAGCCTAGCGGGTCCCATCAACACACCCGCGTGTTATGGGGGCGAAGAGGGGACGGGTAGCCCGTGAACGGGCACCTATAGCGGTGGCAAAGGTAAGCGCTTGCTCTTAAGATTCTATGAAAGTGACCAACTCATATAAATTATGTCGTGTATACAGAAAAGATAGGTAAAAGATAAATATATATATATATATATATATATATATATATATATATATATATATATATATATATATATATATATATATATATATATATATATATATATATATATATATATATATATATGTTAGTAAAACCAGGTAATAAATTTTCTTTAATACATACGCGGTTGAAAGAAATGGCAATTTCTGCTTTGGAAATTTTATTATTCAAAGTTTCCAGGTCTCTGATAGGTTTTCGCTGGGTGGCAGGAATTAGATGAATGAGATGAGCAAAATTCATGGTGGTACAGGGTTACATTAATGTACATGATGATACAGGATATACGACGCGTTTCACTGGACAACCAGCATTATCAAGTAAGGATAGAATGATATACAAGGTAAACAGGAAGGGTATATATAGAGGGTGGAGGATCAGAGGAGGCGAAAATCATGGGGCAAAAGTCTGCTATTGGTGGAGGGGTATTCTAGGAGTGCAAAAGAGATAACCGCTTCACGCAGGCGCACTGGATGCGGGAAGGTGGTGGTCGGTTGGCGGGGTCAAAGCTGATTGGCTGCGTGTCGAGGGGCGTGGCCTAAGTTGCGTAGTACGTGTGGCGCCGGCAGAAGACGAAGCTGAAGGAGGTAGCGCGGGGGGCTGCGTCATGGGCACCGTGGGGGGCGAGGGGGGGCATTAGGTCCTGTAGGATAGTGCCTTTTGGCAGAAGGAAGGATCTGAAGGTCCAGAGTTTGGTTGTTGATGGCATGGCATCCTATATTGGCATGACGCAGACTCGTCCTTCACGTCGGTTAACTCTTCACCTTCAGGCTGGAGCCATCAAAGACCACTATCTCACCCCTAACCACCCCCACCTCACACGCAACGAGTTAGAGAAACACACCACCATACTCGATAAAGAAAGTGACCCAAGGAGATTACCTATACTCAAGCGTTATATATCCAAGCCTTACATCCTAACATCAACAACCAAACTCTGGACCTTCAGATCCTTCCTTCTGCCAAAAGGTACTATCCTACAGGACCTAACGCCCCCCCTTGCCCCCCGGTGCCCATGATGCAGCCCCCCGTGCTACCTCCTTCAGCTTCGTCTTCTGCCGGCGCCACACGTACTACGCAACTTAGGCCACGCCCCTCGACACGCAGCCAATCAGCTTTGACCCCGCCAACCGACCACCACCTTCCCGCATCCAGTGCGCCTGCGTGAAGCGGTTCTCTCTTTTGCACTCCTAGAATACCCCTCCACCAATAGCAGACTTTTGCCCCCTGATTTTCACCTCCTCTGATCCTCCACCCTCTATATATACCCTTCCTGTTTACCTTTTATATCATTTTATCCTTACTTGACAATGCTGGTTGTCCAGTGAAACGCGTCGTATATCCTGTATCATCATATACATTATTGTAACCCTGTACTACCATGAATTTTGCTCATCTCATTCATCTAATTCCTGCCACCCAGCGAAAACTCATCAGAGACCTGGAAACTTTGAATAATAAAATTTCCAACGCAGAAATTGCCATTTCTTTCAACCTCGCATGTATTAAAGAATATATAATTATATATATATATATATATATATATATGTGTGTGTTTTTCTCATACTGTCCATACATATGTTTTGTTTCATGTCACAAACAACATTTACAAATGCTGGAGCAGCAACAACTGTCCCAGCAGGTGATGGAGGAGGTACAGTCCACCATCAGCAGCCGGAGGCCCAAGAACCTGCGTGAGTCAACCATAAGGAGCTTCACGCAATTTATGGAAATGAAAATCCTTCACATGGATCTGCCAGGACTCCACAGGTTCATGGAGAAGGTCACACAGTTGGCCTTTGACACCATGAGACACATCATGGTTGGCGACGAACCATCTCCTGCCACAACCTCAGCTGTGCCCAAGGTGCCTCCAGGTCCTGTGTCAGATGATCTCGCCGAGGTCCCTGCCGAACTATTGCTTAATTTTCCGAAGACGTCGCACAACATACGCCGAGGATTCGTTCATTTGTCAAATTAATTCGTAGTATAAATTTAAAATTTAACAGTTCTCGCATGTTCTCGCCAAGGTCATCGGCGAACCATCGCTCAATTTGCCGATGATCTCTCAGATTACATCGCATTGCATTCATCGGACACATCGTCTCCGAGTGTCACTTTTCATCGGTTTGTAACGGTCAAAATCGCAAACTTCGCTCAAATTCGTTGCGAAAGGCCAAAAATACCCTGTCGGCGATGAAAATCGAGTATAATTGCACCAGTGGGAAAAGGGCATAACTCAAAAGGGGCTAGAGCAAATGGGCTGTAGATTTACACACCTATTCACTGGATGACTTTTCGCAAATTGCAGAATTATTAGCTAGATTATTCTAGTCCTTTTTGAGTTATAGAGGTTTGTAGCATAAATATCTGGCCTAATATTAATGAATAGTCTATAGAAGAGAGCAACGTAATTCCTTCACCTACAAATTATAAGATTACCTTTGGGCATGCCCAAATACAACCAGTCTTTCACACCAGGAGTATCTGTTTGATGCATTCCATGGTGTACTATATTTGTCTTCCAATTCCTATATTTTGAAAAGCAATTTGTAAACAATGTAAGCCTTTCCTTAAGATATCCCAAACTATCCATGTGCCAGAGGCCAGATAGGATTGATAAGACGATAAGGTTAGTGTGAATAACCTGATAGTGACATGATGATGGATGGGTTAGGGTATAATAAAGGTATATATAGTCCTCTTAAGGGGGAGGTAGTCGCTTTTTATTGATCCCCTTCTCCCTCATGTACAGTATAGCATATTAGTTTTGAGATTATAAGACGTTCGTCCCTTTAGTTTGGCGATTTAAAGACCTATCACCCCATTTGTTTGTCATGAATAAGACCTTTCGTGCCATCTAGGTGTCGATTTTTTCCTGGCAAGCGATAGCAAGCCTATAATTTTAGAAGGAACCGGCCTAACCGAAAAATGTACATATTTATCTTGAAAGGGGGTCTAGTGGGTGTTTCTTTAAAACTTGATGGTGGCTAAGCGAGGAAACTAAAAAAATAAACCAATACATACATAGAGACTGAAAAACAAGCACTATATTAATACCCCCCTAAATAAACCCAAAGCCCTCCATGTGACACAGAGTCCAGATAAGAAAGATAACACGATTAGGTTGGTGTGAGTAACCTGTTGTGTAGTGATTGTGATGGATGGCTAAGGGGGAGGGGGTTGCTTTTTTTGGACCCCCTTTGCCCTCATGATTAACCCCATTATTTTTTATATTTCAAGAAGTTTGGCCCATTAGTTAGGCGATTTTAACACCTTTCTCCCCATTTCTTTGTCAATTTTAAGACCTTTCGTACCATTTAGGTGTCAATTTATTCCTGGCGAGCGATAGCAAGCCTATAGTTTTAAGAGGAAGGCTGGGCCATTTTTCTACCGAAAAATGTACATATTTATCTTGAAGGGGGGTCTAGGGGGTGGTTTTCTAAGCTTGATAGAGGTCTAGCGAGGACACAAAATAAATACATGATTACATGAATTAATAGACCAAAAAAAAACCCAGCCACCAGCCCCCCTTAAGAGCTGGTGGTGTTCACAACAACAGTAATAAGCAGTCCACCTATACCTATACATAAGAGCTGGTGGTGTTCACAACAACAGTAATAAGCAGTCCACCTATACCTATACATAAGAGCTGGTGGTGTTCACAACAACAGTAATAAGCAGTCCACCTATACCTATACATAAGAGCTGGTGGTGTTCACAACAACAGTAATAAGCAGTCCACCTATACCTATACATAAGAGCTGGTGGTGTTCACAACAACAGTAATAAGCAGTCCACCTATACCTATACATAAGAGCTGGTGGTGTTCACAACAACAGTAATAAGCAGTCCACCTATACCTATACATAAGAGCTGGTGGTGTTCACAACAACAGTAATAAGCAGTCCACCTATACCTATACATAAGAGCTGGTGGTGTTCACAACAATAGTAATAAGCAGTCCACCTATACCTATACATAAGAGCTGGTGGTGTTCACAACAACAGTAATAAGCAGTCCACCTATACCTATACATAAGAGCTGGTGGTGTTCACAACAACAGTAATAAGCAGTCCACCTATACATAAGAGGTATGTCCAAGGGCGGTTTAACACTCGCAAATAACTGGATCAATAAAAAAATAAAAAAAATAAAATAAATATATATATACAGTATATACCGGTATATACTGTATATATATATATATATATATATATATATATATATATATATATATATATATATATATATATATATATATATATATATATATATTGCTTCAAGCTCTGCCATTACATAATAGATCTAAATTCGGCAATTTAACTCTTTTCAGTTTTGAAGGACACATTTATACACATGATTCTGGTTATCATTAGACGATTTTATGCAATTATGGAATTATCTTTATGATTTAGAGGGGTAAAACCATCTCTCTAGCTGCCAGAAGTCCTTCCTAAACTGATTAAAATTGTCTACCAATTGCCAGATTACACTGTCAAAACTCACCATAATCCTCAAGGGGTTAATCTATTTTTTCTAAGAGAGTTTCTATCGAGGCACAACACAGTTTACAAAAAGCATAAAAGTCAGTCGTGGCTTTGGTTTTCATTTTTATTTTTCGATATTCGATTTTAATCTAAACAAATACCTTGAACACTTTGGCTACACCAATGATACTAATATATTTGTAAAGGTACAATGTTTATACATGCACATACAACATGATAGGTCTACATATTTAGGGAGACATCACACATTATAGACATAATAATCCGGAATCATAAATTACATGCCACATACAGTATATTGACCCATGAGCGTAATGTAAATAAAGTCACACCCAGTGGCCACACTCATGCAATGAGTAGAACGAGGGGCCCTCAACTATCAGTCCTATAAAGTACTTACATATAGTTACCCACACTGACACTAAATCCACTCATGCATGTATACACATACCGATATACATGCAAACAGACATATGCACATACACACACATATTGTACATGAACCATTAAACATTTATATTTTAGCAGATTAGTTGCACTATGTTGATTTATATTAATGCTTCAATAGTAATGAGATTTAAGTTCAATTTTAAACCTGGAGATTGTGTCTTTGTTCTGTATGTCATGTGGTTAATTATTCCAAACCTTTACACCATGGTGGATGTCTGGGATTGTATGGAAGTCATAAGAGGGGGTTTAATGGATGTTTGGAATTTCTTTGAAGTCACAAGTGGAATTTCTATGGGTTTATGTTTCGTAAGTTATATCTTCAATTGTTGCGATATGTAAATAAACTCAAATTACTATAATTATGTAGTGATTTGAATACAAAATAAAGCACTACAGTAAGTGTTGATATAATTAGTTATACAAGCTTAAGTAATTGAAAAAGTTCCCCGTATGAGCATATTTATATATGTGTATGATTATTCTGAAAACTCTTTCAGTGCTATTTCCATAGATTTTATTTTTGTTTACACGTCACTCCCCGAACTGCATTACAGAAAGATAGAAAAGGATATATTAAATAATATTATAGTTGGTTTAGTACACTCGTGCTGAAACAGTGACGAGGAAGATATAATGTACCGCATTGTCTGTTAAATTTGCTTCAAAATATTTTGTATATGTGAATTCCATGATATCTGTTTATCAACAACAATCCCACGGAACTTAATATTCTCCTCTTCATTCAATGTTTATTTCCGAGTTAAACTGATTCAAGATTGATAAGATTTTTTTTGTTTCTATGATATACTACACACTTCGTTTTCTCGATACTGGGAGTAAGTTTGTTAGCATTTATCCAATTATTAACATTGGTTAACTATGCTTATAAAGCAGCTCAGATTTCGGTGACAGGCATAAAAAGTGCTGTCGTCAGCATATAATACGAACTTGAATAGACTGCTTGATTTAATATTGTGATTAATGTATAAATTGAAAGGAAGTTAGCTAAATATGGATCCTTGTGAGACTCCGTAAAGTAAAAGTTGCTGCTGAGATATGGTTTCTTTATATTGTAAATATTGATGAAATTTCATTAGTATGAATCAAACAATTGTGTGTGTGTGAGATATCTTTAATTCTGTAGTCGTAAAGTTTATCTAAAAGGATTTGATGGTTAAGTGTATCGAAAGCTTTGGCAACATCTAGGAATATCGCAATTACTTAATTTTCATCATCGAAATTGTCGAGAAAGTCGTTTGTAAATGTAGTGAGGGCAGATTATGTTGAACGTCTCTTTCTGAATCCATATTGATCCTCGGAAATATTATAATTAGAAGCACAACATTCTAGAATCCTGTTGTACATAATGTTTTCAAGGATTTTACTCATGCCTGGTAATACAGATACTGAGCAATGATATTACCGGCTTTAAAACTAGGTATAGCCTCACCTACTTTACTCATGGCTGGTAATACAGATACTGAGCAATGATATTACCGACTTTAAAACTAGGTATAGCCTCACCTACTTTACTCATCGCTGGTAATACAGATACTGAGCAATGATATTACCGGCTTTAAAACTAGGTATAGCCTCACCTACTTTACTCATGGCTGGTAATACAGATACTGAGCAATGATATTACCGGCTTTAAAACTAGGTATAGCCTCACCTACTTTACTCATGGCTGGTAATACAGATACTGAGCAATGATATTACCGGCTTTAAAACTAGGTATAGCCTCACCTACTTTACTCATGGCTGGTAATACAGATACTGAGCAATGATATTACCGGCTTTAAAACTAGGTATAGCCTCATCTACTTTACTCATGGCTGGTAATACAGATACTGAGCAATGATATTACCGGCTTTAAAACTAGGTATAGCCTCATCTACTTTACTCATGGCTGGTAATACAGATACTGAGCAATGATATTACCGGCTTTAAAACTAGGTATAGCCTCACCTACTTTACTCATCGCTGGTAATACAGATACTGAGCAATGATATTACCGGCTTTAAAACTAGGTATAGCCTCACCTACTTTACTCATGGCTGGTAATACAGATACTGAGCAATGATATTACCGGCTTTAAAACTAGGTATAGCCTCACCTACTTTACTCATGGCTGGTAATACAGATACTGAGCAATGATATTACCGGCTTTAAAACTAGGTATAGCCTCACCTACTTTACTCATGGCTGGTAATACAGATACTGAGCAATGATATTACCGGCTTTAAAACTAGGTATAGCCTCATCTACTTTACTCATGGCTGGTAATACAGATACTGAGCAATGATATTACCGGCTTTAAAACTAGGTATAGCCTCATCTACTTTACTCATGGCTGGTAATACAGATACTGAGCAATGATATTACCGGCTTTAAAACTAGGTATAGCCTCACCTACTTTTAAGTCATCTGGAAAACAATCCAGCAACAAAGATTTATTACAATTATACAGAATAACTGGGAACAAAACAGGAACAACGACTCAAATGATTCCCATTGGTTATATCATCGTAGCCCGGAGAGGAATCCCGCAGTTTTTTTTTTTTTTTTTTCCTTCTCTCTTTCTCTTTATTATATCCATTCGGTCCCATTCAGCCTACTGGTTTAAGACGCTTACCCCCATCCAGGTGTCGATATTTTCCTGGCGAGCGGTAGCGAGCCAGCATATATATTTTTTTGTTTAGACAGCAAGCTAAATATGTAAATTTTTCTATCGAAAAATGTCTCCGGCGAAGCCGGATTTCTCCATACAATGCTGGCTCGCTATCGCTCGCCAGGAAGAAATCGACACCTGGATGGGGATAAACATACATACATACATCAAATTTTAAGACTGAGTGCTCCACATATACGTGCAGTTTCAATCTCTTGTCCACACATGCGTGCAGTTTCAGTCTAGTGGAATTCCACAAACCCTTGTTTTGGAAGCTAACAAACGTTTTATTGTTTTTAGTTGTTCTTTAGGTGATACCTATTGAATATCAACCGGGTGCAATGATGGCACCTTTGGGGAAATTGTTTTATTTACGAAATTCAAAATTGCCACCAGCCATATCCAGCAAAATACATTTTTATCATAACCTTCCTCCTAGTTGACATAAAGACTTGATTTTAGCGTCAAAATATATGTTTTTAATGTCATAGAATCCCATGAAATATGTTTTCACTGTGTATTTTGGTATTATACATGAAGTCTGAGAATTGAATGCTCTCTAATAGGTAGAACATTTGAGAATCACTGTCCTTTCCATTACTATCATCTTTTTTAATTCTTACAGTAGTTACTGTATTTCGGGTAACGCAGTCCTGTGACACTAATGAATCTAGAACACTTGGCCAGCATCATCATCATCATCCGCTTCTTCAATTCTTACAACTGTAGTTGTATTTGGGTTAACGCAGTCCTCATCTCCCCAACAAGCACAGAAGACTGAGCACGATATCCGGGCATTAGAGCAGTTACACCGTGCACTAGAGCAGGGAGTTGCAGTAGCACACCCACATTTGATTAGCTTTAACACAGCAGGTGGAGCTGGAGACACATCTGGTGGTAATGCAACTGGTTCTAGCTTCTGTGTTGCATCATTTATTGACCATCCGTAGTGGACGGGGTTTATATCTGGAGGGTCACTTTGAAGTGCATTCCTCCATATTGCTGCCTGGAAATGTGCCCTGTCCACATGTTCGTTGAAAGCTTCAGTAGTTGGAGGAAGAGTCATCAATTTAGGTGCTGAATTCAGCTTCTGGTTGGCCGTTTTCTTTAACCAAACCTGGTAGCGAACTGCCGTCATGTCCGATTCTCCAGTTATGCCATAGCAGGATTCAATGAATGTGGTGCATTGGGCTACTACTTCGCCCATGTTTTCACTGAGCACTCCAAGCTTTGTGGGCTTCTTTCCACTTTTAAGCATTTTCAATACAGTTCCTTTACCTAAACCATGGAGGCAAGAGACTGTGTCACATCCTGATAGTACATGTGCAGGAAGAGTGTTATTCCCTATGTTAAAATGTTTCTCTGTTGTGGCCTTGATGTTGCAACTCTTACGAGATGGGCTTGTACCAACCATCACCAAGTCACAGGTCAGCTTCTCACTCTTGTAGTAATATACTAATAGGACAAATACATCTGTGTCATCAGAAACAACGCGAATGCTCCAACTGAAGAAAGATGTCCAATCATTGGCCAATTATGAGACCCAAGTTGACATCACAGTATACACATAGGAAGGTCTATCTAGAATAAAAACGGATGCTGCAGGTCGTGCAAAGATCCAGGAAAAACTAGCCACCTGTATTGACCCACTAGACCCTACAATACATGCTCCAAACCACCTTGTCAACATTGTTACAGGCCAGATCACACCAGTCACAGTGAATGTTTAGGACTCTGTACAGCTGGGAGAGGATCTCATGAAGGCCTTTGAAAAAGGATGGCCTGAAAATGTTCATGACCCACTCACAAAACATGTTGTCACAATGGCAGGTATCAAGGAAGAAGCTCAAAGGGGATGGAATTGGAGTCTATGACACATAATTGATTTACTCGAGAGTATTGTGTCTGCAGAAGACCAGAAACATTGATATGAAAGATGTATTGGTATTGGGATATGAATTAGCAGGTGTCCCTCCATCCATGTTTGATGAAAATGGAGACCTGCGCATCACCAAATCATGTCAACACTGAAATCGAGCATCCAAGTGGAACTTGCGGATCGTCAGTCAACTCCATTTGACTCCATACTGATTGATGGTTGTGCAATGTTGTGGATCATCGCATGGCCTACAAACGGGACTGTCCAGAAGTATTTCCAGAATGTATCCAACTATGTAGTAACTCATCTCCAGACAGCTGACACCTACCTGATCTTTGACAGGTATTATGACAAAAGCATTAAGGAAGTAACTCGTACTGCCAGAGCAGGCCAAGAAGCAAGCAGAATACACCAGTTCTCTCTCACAACTCCTCTCCCTCCCAAGAAAGTCTGTCTGGCTGTTTCCCACAATAAAAAGCAGCTCATCCAAATACTCTGAGATTACTTGGAGAAACAGAATGATACCTTTCCAAGTAATTGAAACAGACTTGTCATTACAGGACAAGACCCAAAATCCATACAGATTACATATAGTACTATCACAGAGAGAAACGACCTGAAAACCACTTATGAGGAAGCAGACATTATCATTACAACTGCAAGTTGTTAGAATAGCCAATACTGGCGCAAAGAGCATTCGCGTTGTTTCTGATGACACAGATGTATTTGTCCTATTAGTATATTACTACAAGAGTGAGAAGCTGACCTGTGACTTGGTGATGGTTGGTACAAGCCCATCCCGTAAGAGTTGCAACATCAAGGCCACAATAGAGAAACATTTTAACATAGGGAATAACACTCTTCCTGCACATGTACTATCAGGATGTGACACAGTCTCTTGCCTCCATGGTTTAGGTAAAGGAACTGTATTGAAAATGCTTAAAAGTGGAAAGAAGCCCACAAAGCTTGGAGTGCTCAGTGAAAACATGGGCGAAGTAGTAGCCCAAAGCACCACATTCATTGAATCCTGCTATGGCATAACTGGAGAATCGGACATGACGGCAGTTCGCTACCAGGTTTGGTTAAAGAAAACGGCCAACCAGAAGCTGAATTCAGCACCTAAATTGATGACTCTTCCTCCAACTACTGAAGCTTTCAATGAACATGTGCACAGGGCACATTTCCAGGCAGCAATATGGAGGAATGCACTTCAAAGTGACCCTCCAGATATAAACCCCGTCCACTACGGATGGTCAATAAATGATGCAACACAGAAGCTAGAACCAGTTGCATTACCACCAGATGTGTCTCCAGCTCCACCTGCTGTGTTAACCGTTAACCATCGGTGCGCAACATATGTCGAGTTAAAGAAAATTGCCCATATGCGGGCCTCGACAGATGTCGAGTGCAATTTTGAGCACGTAATGTGCTCCGAGAGAGAGCTGAGCGGTGCGAGGAGCATAGATTCCCGCCTGACCGCTCGCCACCACCGCCGTGGGTCAACTGAAATTTATTACACCCTACTCCACCCTCTCTCACTCGCTACACAGGGAATTATGTAAGGAAATTACCTTATTTTAGGGTTTTTGCACTCGTGTTGCACGATCGTTGCAAGAGAACCAGTGGTCGTAGAAGGATGGTTCGGGTGTCATTGGAAAGCTCTGTTTACGCCCTTTCAGGGATAAATTCTTGTATTACACTCTGGGTCTTGTTTATGCATGAAAAAAAGCACGGAAACAGCCCCATTTAGGGTAAAACCACCCGCATGGCGGGTAATAGAAGTTACCGACCCACCCGTTCGTAATGTGTTAAAGCTAATCAAATGTGGGTGTGCTACTGCAACTCCCTGCTCTAGTGCACGGTGTAACTGCTCTAATGCCCGGATATCGTGCTCAGTCTTCTGTGCTTGTTGGGGAGATGAGAACTGCGTTAACCCAAATACAACTACAGTTGTAAGAATTGAAGAAGCGGATGATGATGATGATGCTGGCCAAGTGTTCTAGATTCATTAGTGTCACAGGACTGCGTTACCCGAAATACAGTAACTACTGTAAGAATTAAAAAAGATGATAGTAATGGAAAGGACAGTGATTCTCAAATGTTCTACCTATTAGAGAGCATTCAATTCTCAGACTTCATGTATAATACCAAAATACACAGTGAAAACATATTTCATGGGATTCTATGACATTAAAAACATATATTTTGACGCTAAAATCAAGTCTTTATGTCAACTAGGAGGAAGGTTTTGATAACAATTTTATTTTGCTGGATATGGCTGGCGGCCATTTTGAATTTCGTAAATAAAAAAAAATCCCCAAAGGTGCCATAATTGCACCCGGTTGATATTCAATATGTATCACCTAAAGAACAACTAAAAACAATAAAACGTTTGTTAGCTTCCAAAACAAGGTTCAGCAAAAATATTAATTTGGCAACTAGACTGGATTTCTCCATACAATGCTGGCTCGCTATCGCTCGCCAGGAAGAAATCGACACCTGGATGGGAATAAACATACATACATACATAGATACAATTTTAAGACTGAGTGCTCCACACATACGTGCAGTTTCAATCTCTTGTCCTAATGGCGGCGTTTATCCCCATCCAGGTGTCGATTTTTTTCCTAGCGAGCCAGCATTATATGGAGAAATCCGGCTTCGCCGGAGACACTTCTCTATCGAAAAATGTACACACTTTGCCAGCTGTCTAACTCATCCAAAATATGGTGGCTCGCTAACGCTCGCCAGGTATATATCGACACCTGGATGGGGATAAACGTCTTAATACAGTAGGATGAATAGGGCCGAATGGATACAACCCAAAGATAGAACAAAAGCAGGTGACCCCCCCTACAAGTTGTTTATGTTGTGTGAACTAAAGTCCCTGGGTGTTATAACTCTGGCCTTGGTTGTCAATAGTGTTTGTAAGGCTGGTATCACACAAGCGTTTTTTCCCTCAACATTTATCCTCAACACTGGTCTGGCAGCTTACGTGGTCAACATAATATAATATTTCGGTCACCCAAATTCATCTATCATCAGTCTTACTTCCGATAACAGTGCAAAAGATCCCAAGAATGTTGCCAGAAAAGTGTTGATAATCGAATGTTGACTAACAAAGCTCTCGTGTGATACCGGCTCAAGGCTCAGATCAAGAGTGTAAACAGTTAACACTGAACAATGATCAGTAACTTTATTATAAACGATTCCGGTGAATATATTGTGGGTGTGATTTTTTTTTCTTTTTTCTATGCGATTGAGGGAGGCAAAAGACAGAACTGCCTATAGCGAGTGCCTCCCCCATAGTTGAAAGAGTGACAGGGCCAAAATCAAGGGATGTTCGAGCCAAAATGCCTGGACACACGGAGTTTGAAGCAATTTAAGTCATAGGAAGAGGGAAAGACTGATTCTGGGAGAGTTCCAGAGCTCAGCTGTTGAGTAGAAGAAAGTTTGAGAGTAACGTTTCACTCTTGGGTTGGAGAGTTGCACAGAGTAGGGGTGGGATTGAGTTGCAAGACGGGTACCACGTGCCCTACGTAAAGGAGGTGGTATACACTGGGAAAGCTCTGAGGAACAGTGATTATTATAGTAGCGATAGAATAGCGAGAGAGATGCAACATTGCGGCGGAGAGAGAGAGATTGCAGAGAGTTAGTGAGTGGACGGGAGTTAATGATACGAAAGGCCTTCCTTTCAACTTTGTCTAGGAGAGCGGTGAGAGAGGACCCTCCCCACACATGTGAACAATACTCAATACAAGGACGCACTATGCCCCTGTACAGAGCAAGAAGCTGTGCAGGGGAAAAGAACCCCCTAAGGCGGTTGAGCACACCCAGCTTCTGGGAGGCTGCCTTAGCAAGACTGGTAATATGGTCCTTCCAACTGAGAGCAGAAGAAAAAGAGACACCAAGAATATTGAGAGAAGATGAAGGATTGATTTTTGTATTGTTGAAGAATAAGGGATAGTCCGCTGGGAGATCCTGACCGGTAGATAGATGGAGAAATTGGGTTTTGGAAGCGTTAAAGGTAACAAGGTTTTCTCTGCCCCAATTGGAGATAGTATTTAGATCAGAATTTAAGAGTTCTATGGCTTCATTACGTTTGTCATTGAGGGATTGCTGGCTGGGGCGTTCTGAAAAACTAATGGAGTAGTGTAAGGTTGAGTCGTCTGCGTATGAATGGATGGGAATTGAGGTACAGTTCAGGAGATCAATTATAAAAATTAGAAAGATAATAGGAGATAGGACAGAGCCCTGAGGAACACCGGAGTTTATAGGGTGAGGAAGTGAACAATGGCCATCCACAACCGCGGCTATGGAACGGCCGGAAAGGAAATTAGAGACAAAGGCACAGATGGAGGGATAGAAACCGAAGGAGGGTAGTTTAGAAATTAAAGATTTGTGCCAGACTCTATCGAAGGCTTTCGATATGTATAGTGCAATAGAAAAAGTCTCACCGAATTAAGGGGGAAGGGTTATATTTTTGGTCGATTATTACATATATTTATTATTTTTATTTTTTGTTAGTTTCCTCCCTAGACCTCCATCAAACTTAAACAAAACAAATCTATTAGATCCCCCTTCTAGATTAATTTGTAAATTTTTCTGCCGGGTTATTCCAAAATTACAGGCTTTCTATCGTTCGCCAGGGAATAAATCGACACCTAAATAACACGAAAGCTCTTAATATTGACAAAGAAATGGAGCGAAAGGTTTTAAAATCGACAAACTAATGGGGCAAACATCTTACAATGTGAAAACTAATGGGGCTAAGCATGAGAGAGAAGGGGATCTATATAAACTACTCATCTCCCCCTAATTGATCAGATAGGATCATATAATACAGTATAGTAGCTGTTGAATGAGTTACTCGAGTTGATTTATTTATTGTGCTGATTTTTGTTTGTATACATAACATGTAGATATATAGTCCGATACAGTGTTTGTATACATAACATGTAGATATATAGTCCGATACAGTGTTTTGTTTGTATACATAACATGTAGATATATAGTCCGATACAGTGTTTGTATACATAACATGTAGATATATAGTCCGATACAGTGTTTTGTTTGTATACATAACATGTAGATATATAGTCCGATACAGTGTTTGTATACATAACATGTAGATATATAGTCCGATACAGTGTTTTGTTTGTATACATAACATGTAGATATATAGTCCGATACAGTGTTTTGTTTGTATACATAACATGTAGATATATAGTCCGATACAGTGTTTTGTTTGTATACATAACATGTAGATATATAGTCCGATACAGTGTTTTGTTTGTATACATAACATGTAGATATATAGTCCGATACAGTGTTTTGTTTGTATACATAACATGTAGATATATAGTCCGATACAGTGTTTTGTTTGTATACATAACATGTAGATATATAGTCCGATACAGTGTTTTGTTTGTATACATAACATGTAGATATATAGTCCGATACAGTGTTTTGTTTGTATACATAACATGTAGATATATAGTCCGATACAGTGTTTTGTTTGTATACATAACATGTAGATATATAGTCCGATACAGTGTTTTGTTTGTATACATAACATGTAGATATATAGTCCGATACAGTGTTTTGTTTGTATACATAACATGTAGATATATAGTCCGATACAGTGTTTTGTTTGTATACATAACATGTAGATATATAGTCCGATACAGTGTTTTGTTTGTATACATAACATGTAGATATATAGTCCGATACAGTGTTTTGTTTGTATACATAACATGTAGATATATAGTCCGATACAGTGTTTTGTTTGTATACATAACATGTAGATATATAGTCCGATACAGTGTTTTGTTTGTATACATAACATGTAGATATATAGTCCGATACAGTGTTTTGTTTGTATACATAACATGTAGATATATAGTCCGATACAGTGTTTTGTTTGTATACATAACATGTAGATATATAGTCCGATACAGTGTTTTGTTTGTATACATAACATGTAGATATATAGTCCAATACAGTGTTTGTATACATAACATGTAGATATATAGTCCGATACAGTGTTTTGTTTGTATACATAACATGTAGATATATAGTCCGATACAGTGTTTTTTTTGTATACATAACATGTAGATATATAGTCCGATACAGTGTTTTTTTTGTATACATAACATGTAGATATATAGTCCGATACAGTGTTTTTTTTTTGTTTTTTAAGAGACAATGAACGGAGGAAGGAAAAACACAGATAAAACAAAAAGGTCCATGTGCCTAAAGGCATCCTCCATTCATAAAATGTTTGTAACAACTGGATTTAAACATTTGTTGATTGTAAGTTTGTGGAAAGCAATTCGAGGGAAGTGAATTCCAAAGAGTAGTAGCTCTGGGGATAAATGAATTCTGATAAGCAGAAGTTCTGCATTGTGGAGGAGAAAGTGTAAATTCATGGGCGCTCTCAGCTGCCCTACTTCTACGGGGAAAGATGTGGAGAGGCGGCACAATTGAAGCAAGTTCCTCGGAACAATTGCTGTGAAAATATCTGTAGAATAATGCAAGGGATGCAATGTTTCTTCGTATGGCTAATGTAGGAAGGTCCTGTGTGATTGCAGGGTTATTGATTAATCTAATAGCTTTATTTTGAATTTTGTCCAACTGCCTCAATGCAACCACTCCACTTCCACCCCACAGAGGTGAACAGTAATCCATCTGAGAGCGCACATGACTTTTATATATTACGGCCAACTGCTCGTCAGTGAAGAATTCTCGAACTCTGTACAGGAGTCCCAGTTTTTTAGAGGCATTCTTAGCAATGCTTCTAACATAATGTGTCCAGCTCAAGTTAGTAGTTAATGTTACACCGAGAATGTCAATACTAGGGGAAGTGGGAATATTTACATCATTAAAAAATATATGGGAGTCAGTGAGATTCTGTCGGTTAGAAAATTGAATGTACTTGGTTTTCTGTGCATTAAAGGAAACTAGATTCTCTTGTCCCCATTCATTAATTCTAGAAAGGTCCTGGTTCAGAGAAATTGCAGTGTTTATTTTTGAATTTATAAGATCGGGTTGGGTGAAAGAATTGGTAAATGTGAAGGAACTGTGGAGTGTTGAGTCATCTGCGTAGGAATGTATTGGATTATGAGTGGTAGATATGAGATCATTGATATGAATGAGGAACAGAGTTGGGGCCAAAACTGATCCCTGGGGAACACCAGCATTTATTGAGTGAAATTGAGAATAAAGGCCATCTACCATTACACGTATTTTTCTGTTATGAAGATAAGAAGAAATTAGTGGAACTAATGATGCAAGGCCGTAGTGTGACATCTTCGACAATAAGGATTGATGCCAGACTCTATCAAATGCCTTTGATATATCCAGTGCTATTGTATGTGTTTCACCATGTTGGTCTGTAGCTTGGTTGATTTGATGCATAAGAAGGCAAAGAATGTCTGCAGTTGATCGACATCGTCTAAAACCATATTGCCTATCACTGATTAATTTATTATTCTCCAGATGCTTAATTATGTGATTATTTAATATAATTTCAAAAACTTTGCCAAGAGTGGAAGTTATAGCTATTGGTCTGTAGTTTGATGGATCTGAAGAGGCACCTTTTTTAGGAACTGGATGGATGTTTGCTTCTTTCCAGGGTACTGGGAAGCATGAGGTATGAGTACACAGACGGAAAAATTTTGCCAATACAGGAGCGAGCACCAAGGAGCAATTCTTAAGTACTATTGGAGGAATTTCATCTGGACCAGGAGCCTTATCTACTGAGAGATTCTGCAAAATAGTTTTGACATGTCTGGTGTGGATCTTAAGTGAGGGAATTTCAGGTGAATTAAAATTAAGTACAGGGACATCTTGATTTATTTCATCTAAGGTTGAGTTGGTGGAGAAAATATCTGCAAGAAGGTTAGCTTTACCTCGTGGGTCACTTACAAGATTGCCAGTCGGAGATTTTAATGGTGGAATGGATGAAGCAGTAGTGAAGTTGGATTTGAATGAGTTAAGAGTAGACCAAAATATTTTGTTATCATTTGGATTATTTAGAAGTTTATTTGCCTGCTTATGGAGAAAGTTTGATTTAGTTAGGTTTAATACAGTTTTGGCATGATTTCTGATGTTTCTAAAGTAATTAAAGGCTTCATGTGTTTTTGATCTTGTGTATGCATTGTAGGCTATTGCTTTTTGTTCAGTTACTCTAGCACAATTATGGTCAAACCATTTAGGTGAATTAGATCTTTTACTGTACTTTTGATGAGGAATAAAAGTTTCCATTCCAATTTTTACAAAATCTTGTATGTGGCTCAAGGTGGAGTGTGCATCATTAGAAAAGAAAGAGGTCCAGGGAATATCAATAAAGAAACCTTGAAGACCCTCCCAGTCTGCCCTATCGTAATGCCATTTAGTCACCAAAACAGGTTCAGAGTGGGAAGGTGTGGTAGGTGATAGACAGGTGGCCTGTATCAGACAGTGATCAGAAGATCCAAGTGGGGACCTCACTGTAACATCATAATTTTCTGAATTGGTTGTTAAAAATAAGTCCAGTAGGTGGGAATTATGATTAGGATTATCTGGTACACGGGTGGGTTGGTTGACTAGTTGAATGAGATTAAATGAGTCTGCAAATAGCTCACATTCAAGACCAGCATCATCAGTCCTGGCTGAATGAGTGAGCCATTCAACATTATGGACATTAAAATCACCCAACACAGTGATTTCAGAAGAAGCATTTAAGTTGAGGACACTGAGTTGTGAGGACAGAGAATCAAAAAGACTTTGCTCTGGAGGAGTATTTGGGGAACGGTAGATGCAACATATGTATTTAAATTTACCAGCAGAAATTAATTTGTATATAGAATAATCAAAATAGGGACAATTGAAACTAGTAACCTCCTCCAGGGCAATTTCAGATTTTGCGAAGCAACATACACCACCTTTAGGTCTGAAATTTTGGAGCAGTTGATAACCTGGAAAATTAAATCTAGATGTGTCAGATGTGGATGTTACTTGAGTCTCTGTCAAAAAAAGGAGAGTAGGGGATTCTGCTTGAAGAAATTGGTGTACAGAATTGATGTTAGAGTGAAGTCCCCTTATATTACTAAAGAAATAGCTGTACTGACAAGCAGCTTTGGGACGTTGCAATGCTCTTGACACAGTCGCATGATGACATGACAACCGGGAGGGCCCTGTGTCAATAACCCAACCCTGCAGGGGGTGGATATCCGAGGGACCACCAGGTTTGTATACATAACATGTAGATATATAGTCCGATACAGTGTTTTGTTTGTATACATAACATGTAGATATATAGTCCGATACAGTGTTTTGTTTGTATACATAACATGTAGATATATAGTCCAATACAGTGTTTGTATACATAACATGTAGATATATAGTCCGATACAGTGTTTTGTTTGTATACATAACATGTAGATATATAGTCCGATACAGTGTTTTGTTTGTATACATAACATGTAGATATATAGTCCGATACAGTGTTTTGTTTGTATACATAACATGTAGATATATAGTCCGATACAGTGTTTTGTTTGTATACATAACATGTAGATATATAGTCCGATACAGTGTTTTGTTTGTATACATAACATGTAGATATATAGTCCGATACAGTGTTTTGTTTGTATACATAACATGTAGATATATAGTCCGATACAGTGTTTTGTTTGTATACATAACATGTAGATATATAGTCCGATACAGTGTTTTGTTTGTATCCATAACATGTAGATATATAGTCCGATACAGTGTTTTGTTTGTATACATAACATGTAGATATATAGTCCGATACAGTGTTTTGTTTGTATACATAACATGTAGATATATAGTCCGATACAGTGTTTTGTTTGTATACATAACATGTAGATATATAGTCCGATACAGTGTTTTGTTTGTATACATAACATGTAGATATATAGTCCGATACAGTGTTTGTATACATAACATGTAGATATATAGTCCGATACAGTGTTTTGTTTGTATACATAACATGTAGATATATAGTCCGATACAGTGTTTTGTTTGTATACATAACATGTAGATATATAGTCCGATACAGTGTTTTGTTTGTATACATAACATGTAGATATATAGTCCGATACAGTGTTTTCATCTTTGTCTTTTAATAAATTGATGGTAAAATCCCATGGAAGATATCACATATTGTTAATATTTCTTTTCAACTGACGGTAAATTGCAAAGTTCCCATCAAAATTTCTCAGTTAGTTTGATGATTTTGTAGTGAAATATGGTGTTAATTATATAAACATGCTCTTAACCCTTTCAGTACCGGTGCCGTCCTTTTATCTTTATTCTGGCTACTATTAGACGATTGTATTCAGTTTAAAATGGGCCTCCAGCAATTAACAGGCTTCGAATTATCTCACTTAGCCCATTTAACTACCTCAGATCCTTCTTAAACTGCACAAAATCATCTAAATATTGCAATAATAATATTAAAAGACGTCGCCGGTACAGAAGGGGTTAATATGATGCAGAGACAGAGCAGTTTCATATTTTCCCACTAAGTATGGAGAAATTAGCTGTTAAGGGGTTCAATTTATCGACAGCTGAAAATATACAGAGTATAAAATAATATATCAAGAAAATAACGGAAATGTGAATGAGGTCTATATAACACGCCTAATTGACTACTTGCGAGTTTCAGGCTATAAGGAAGTTGAAGCCGTGAACATCGATATTAAACAGAAATGCAATAATAATGTACGTTTCTGATGGATAAATGTTACGTTGAATTGGGATTTATATATTTATGTAAATGTACTACGACCGACCGTATCTTAGCTGTATAAATGTACTACGACCGACCGTATCTTAGCTGTAAATGTACTACGACCGACCGTATCTTAGCTGTAAATGTACTACGACCGACCGTATCTTAGCTGTAAATGTACTACGACCGACCGTATCTTAGCTGTAAATTATGGTAAATGTTGTTGTCAATAGCTCCAACTTCCTTATAGAACGAAACTCGCAAGTCGGCAATTACAATGTTACTAAACTGACTTTACTATTTTTATAAATAATGTTTCAGTACTATTGTGTTGCATTGTTAAGGGGGAAGTAGTCGCTTTTTCTGGATCCCCTTCTCCCTCGTGTTTACCATATTCGTTTTGAAATTTTAAGACGTTCGGCCCATTAGTTTGAAGATATTAACACCTTTCGCTCCATTTCGTTGTCAATTTTAAGACCATTCGTGCCATTTAGGTGTCGATTTTCCTGGCGAGCGATAGCGAGCCTGTAGTTATAAGAGAAACCGGCCTTCGCCCGGGAATTTTTCTACCGAAAAATGTACACATTTATCATGAAGGGGAATCAACGGGTTGTTTTTCTAAGTTTGATGAAGGTCTATTGAGGAAACTAACAAATAAATGAATACATGGATAAATATACCAAAACCCCAGCCACTAGCCCCTTAAATCATCTCTCAGACAATACATGGATAAATATACCAAAACCCCAGCCACTAGCCCCTTAAATCATCTCTCAGACAATACATGGAAAAATATACCTAAACCCCAGCCACTAGCCCCTTAAATCATCTCTCAGACAATACATGGATAGATATACCAAAACCCCAGCCACTAAAATCATCTCTCAGACAATACATGGATAAATATACCAAAACCCCAGCCACTAAAATCATCTCTCAGACAATACATGGATAAATATACCTAAACCCCAGCCACTAGCTCCTTAAATCATCTCTCAGACAATACATGGATAAATATACCTAAACACCAGCCACTAGCCCCTTAAATCATCTCTCAGACAATACATGGATAAATATACCTAAACCCCAGCCACTAGCCCTTTAAATCATCTCTCAGACAATAGATGGATAAATATACCTAAACCCCAGCCACTAGCCCCTTAAATCATCTCTCAGACAATACATGGATAAATATACCAAAACCCCAGCCACTAGCCCCTTAAATCATCTCTCAGACAATACAAGAATAAATATACCTAAACCCCAGCCACTAGCCCCTTAAATCATCTCTCAGACAATACATGGATAAATATACCTAAACCCCAGCCACTAAAATCATGTCTCAGACAATACATGGATAAATATACCTAAACCCCAGCCACTAGCCCCTTAAATCATGTCTCAGACAATACATGGATACATATACCTAAACCCCAGCCACTAGCCCCTTAAATCATCTCTCAGACAATACATGGATAAATATACCAAAACCCCAGCCACTAGCCCCTTAAATCATCTCTCAGACAATACATGGATAAATATACCAAAACCCCAGCCACTAGCCCCTTAAATCATCTCTCAGACAATACATGGATAAATATACCTAAACCCAAGCCACTAGCCCCTTAAATCATCTCTCAGACAATACATGGATCAATATACCTAAACCCCAGCCACTAGCCCCTTAAATCATCTCTCAGATAATACATGGATAAATATACCTAAACCCCAGCCACTAGCCCCTTAAATCATCTCTCAGACAATATATGGATAAATATACCTAGACCCCAGCCACTAGCCCCTTAAATAATCTCTCAGACAATACATGGATAAATATACCTAAACCCCAGCCACTAGCCCCTTAAATCATCTCTCAGACAATACATGGATAAATATACCAAAACCCCAGCCACTAGCCCCTTAAATCATCTCTCAGACAATACATGGATAGATATACCAAAACCCCAGCCACTAAAATCATCTCTCAGACAATACATGGATAAATATACCTAAACCCCAGCCACTAGCCCCTTAAATCATCTCTCAGACAATACATGGATAAATATACCTAAACCCCAGCCACTAGCCCCTTAAATCATCTCTCAGACAATACATGGATAAATATACCTAAATCCCAGCCACTAGCCCCTTAAATCATCTCTCAGACAATACATGGATAAATATACCAAAACCCCAGCCACTAGCCCCTTAAATCATCTCTCAGACACTACATGGATAGATATACCTAAACCCCAGCCACTAGCCCCTTAAATCATCTCTCAGACAATACATGGATAAATATACCTAAACCCCAGCCACTAGCCCCTTAAATCATCTCTCAGACAATACATGGATAAATATACCAAAACCCCAGCCACTAATATTATCTCTCAGACAATACATGGATAAATATACCTAAACCCCAGCCACTAGCCCCTTAAATCATCTCTCAGACAATATTTGACTCCTGTCCTGAGGCGTATTGCTAATCCCCCATGCACTGTGGCGCAATAGGTTGTTAGTTATCAGGTTGTAATTTGCTAGTTTGTAGAGGTGTTGAATGTCATCGGTCGCTTTGGTTTCGCATAGCCTACGCCAATTGCGTATTTTTTTTAGACAAGCGGAGTTAAGCTCTGTTCATGAACCCATTCAGTTCCAGGGACGTCCTTTTCATCATCTTCTAGCAACTATTAGACGATTTTATTCAGCTTAGGAAGGACCTCTAGCAATAATAAGGCTTCACACTATCTCAACCAACCCTATTAATTATCACAGATCCTTCCCAAATTGCATAATATCGTCTAAATATAGCTAGAATAAAATATAACACACATCGCTGGTCCTCACTGGGTTAAATTGTTGTAAATAAAGTGGTACACTATTGATGTTGTAACATAATACAGCACAACATGTATTTGAAGGGATATCCTGGACATGTGAATCTGGCGTATGTACTCTACCTGGAAAGAAGTATGTGCAAGATGGATTATTATAGCTTAGGACATTAATTTTATTAGGTATATATTAGGGTCTATATTAACATTAACATTGAATTCATTATATTTATATGAGAACGGGATAAAATATAGAGTTTCATGTACATTTTGGTGGACTAAATATACTGTAGGTCGCCAGGCATTTATACCTGGCGACCAGGGTTTGTTTTTTGGCCTATACATTCATTCATATAATTAATTTTTAGTTTCCTCGCTAGACTTCAATCAAACTTAAACAAACACCTCCAAGACCCCTCTTCGAGATAAATTTGTAAATTTTTCGGTAGAATAATGTCCCGACCGAAGGCCGGTTCCTCCTAAAATTACAGGCTTGCTATCGCTCGCCAGGAAAAAATTGACACCTAAGTTACACGGAGAGTCCTAATATTGACAAAGAAATTAGGTAGATCTTAAATTCGGCAAACTAATGGAACGAACGTCATAATATCTTAAAATTAAAGGGGCCAAGCATGAGGGAGAAGGTGGATCAGAAAAATGGCCCATCCCACCCTTAGTGGGAATATTTTGATATATATTATCTATATCGTTATTAATGTGTAATACTAATTCTACAGCATTAAGATCTGCGCAAGGTAAACAATCATAATAATTATCCATCTTGCAAGTTTAACATGCGGGATGGGGGTGGGGTATGGAGAGGGTGTAGAGGGTCTATTTGGGTTTTAAGCCACTTTCACACATTCACGATGTTGGTCCCGATGTACCCCGAGGTACACAAATTTGGTACATTGGCAGAGACAGTGACAGGATGTACGCGTTTGACGACGAAGCCTCGACGGTGACACGTCGTAGCCACGCCGGGCCAGATGGTACCACGGTTGCAACACGACGGCGCCACGTCAATGCTGTAACGGTCAAAATTCCGGTCAAAACCGTACCCGACGTATCCCGACGTGGCACGTGGGGAACACGACGAGGGGCGATGGACTTATGATGGTGACACGTGGCCGACCCGACGAGGACGACGCCACAACGTCAGGCAGCCTGACAGATATCATCAATACATATGGTGTTAAAGGTATTACGTTCAACGGTCAAGTTTAAGGTAAGATAAGGTCGAATTATTTCTTTGTAAGGTATAGGCGTATGATTTTTGTTTATATAAAATCAAGTGTTTGTCGTAGAGAGCTGGTTCTTCGTAAATAACAATCTGTATTCATTGCCGGTATACGAAATTAATATCTAAAAACTGTATCGAACGTTAAATTATATGAAAATAGACCATGAAGTGAAGCGAAAATATTTACCAGTGGGTGACAGCGGCGACGGACAAAAAATATTTAGGAAAAATAAAAGTTTTGATCGTACATTGACCATATGTATGTACCATTAGAAAGTTAATGAAAAATCCAATATATCACTTGCTTACAGAATATTTATTGTCCCATATTGTATCGGTGAAAATGGGGAGGGAAAGTATGGGCGGACTGAACAGTAACCTTCACCTACGGTGAAATTCCACATATTGTTATTTTAATTTATTTTGTTGTTGAAATCTTATATAATAACCTTTCCTCTTGCTGTTCATATTTTTTTTTTAGATAACAACAAACTATTATTATGGGTGAAAACCAACTGAGATGGGGAGGGAAAGTACGGGCGGACTGAACAGTAACCTTCACCTATGGTGAAATTCTACATATTATTATTTTTATTTATTGTTTTGTTGAAATCTTATATACTAATCTTTCCTCTTGCCGTTCATAAAAAATGTAATTACAAAACAAAACAATTATTATGGGTGAAAACCAATTGAGAGCGAATATTTTGGTGCCGTTGGGATTCTATAAAAAACACAAAACTATCGTTATAGATTTATTTCTATAAAATTCAATATTGATGATAGCATATTCTAAACACCGCCATCATGTTCAGCGGAAATTTGTTTTGTGATTTATTATGCAAATAAAAATAACGATAAAAAAACGATATACCGGTACCGGTATATCTCATATAGTATATAATATAACAGTGCGTTTAATCTCCACAGTTAGGCTACACTTCGTGATGAATCATATTTTCTCTAATTGTGGAAGGTAAAATGTATTGATATAAACCTATCTTGTGCAAAAGGATTGATATAAACATAGCTTTTGTAAGGATGGAATCGTCGAAAACACAGGAACAATCTCCTCTATCTAAACCCATCCACCCACACAAACACTACCTTGTGATAAATTAATCAATAACACTTAGTATTTCCTTTGGCTTTTACTATTATAAACACTACTGTATTAGGTAAAATGAAATTCCATTCCATAGAGCATAATTATAATAATATTTATTGCATACCGTGTATCAGTGGCGGTCGATATAACCACACAAGAACAATAACACACACACACGCACACACACTCACTTGACAATTAACACACACGTGTTTCGGTAATCATACCGGTACACTGATTTTTCATTTGAACTTATTAACTCGTTTGCTATAAGTTGATTATGGAATATTATATACGGTATAGGCCTACCGTATACCATATCAGGTCTTTATTTATTCATCATGTGCGTATTTATAGTGTTGTCAGAATACTCCACTAAGCCGTGGTGGTCAAGTGGTGAGCACGCTCGCGTGTGAATCTGAAAGACCCGGGATCGAATCCCTGCCACGGCGGACATTTAGTGGGTGCGGTAGTACGTCCTAGCATGTTTCACATGCTTGCAGTCAGGGGACATCCTGACGACGTATACAGACAAAACACACATAACAAAGCCACTCCAACACCTTCCTCTCTCTCCAACACCCCTTCTCCCCTCTCAACACTCTTCTCTGAGCTATTGCCGATAAAAATGGCATGTTCAGTCCACACTCTTCTCTGAGCTATTGCCGATAAAAATGGCATGTTCAGTCCTGTACAGAATCGTAAGATTCAGAGTCGTAAAGATTCCAGGACGAGCTCAGCAGCGGCGGATCCCCAGATCGACCGTGGTGATTGTCACCTAAACATCTAATCCGAAGCACTGTCGGTCCTCTGCCATTCGGATGGCATGACTTTTACTGTAATATATTATAACTATTTATACCCCGACGCCGACACGTCGATGCCGATGAAACCGGATGCAGACACGCGAGACCCATGTCATCGACACGTTGTACCCGACGTTACCCGATGGTACCACGCCAAAAGTCCATCGTGCAAAATTTTTGAACAAATCCAAACCTTTGGTGGCCAAGCCCGATTTGACACGTCCCGCACCGCGGACGACGCTCCCCGACGACCCCGACACACGTTGGGGATTGCACCACGTTGTGTCCCGATATTCAAATCGGGGTACATCGGGACCAACATCGTGAATGTGTGAAAGTGGCTAGTAGTAAAGCGGGAGGGGTGTAGGGTGTGGATGGGGGAATGGGGTGACTGAGAGAGAGTACAAAAAAGTACAAAGGAAATCAAGCAACAACAGATCTAGTGACCCTTCTAGGTTGCTTGTCCTCCAAAACACTGAGGATCAAGTGTCCAAACAGTGGTTTAGAGTGGGTAAGGGAACATTGGAAAGGGAATTACTGCCCTGGAACTAATGTCCGTGGCAGGATTAGGAAGTTAGTAGGGGACAGATGGGTTAGTAACTGAGGGGGGGATAAAATAAAGTTATTCATTTACAAACGCAGTCAGTCGCGGGTTTGATGCGAGATATTTGTCTAGGCGGAGTTTAAATGAATCAACGGTGATGCAGTCTATAACGTTTCGGGGAAGCCCATTCCACAAGTTGACAACTCGATTGAAGAAGAAATTCTTAGATTCGTGTGAGTTAAAAGATTTACCAATAATTTTGCAACCGTTTCCCCGCGTGTAATTAGATTGGTCGATAGTGAAGTACTTACTACAGTTCATATTGTCGATGCCTTTGATGATTTTGAACACTTGAATTAAGTCACCTCTTAATCTGCGCTGGGTTAAAGGAAATAGATTTAATTCTCTAAGGGAAGAGGTGATGGAGTGAGGAGAGGGAGAGGTAGGGGTGATGAGTGAGGAAGGGATGATGGGGATTGAGGATAGGGAGAGGTAGGGATGAAGTGGGTGAGGGGTGAGTAAGGAATGATGGGGGCGGGGTGAGGAAGGGATGATGGAGGTGTGGTGCGGGGTGAGGGAGGGATGATAAGTGAGATAACGGGGTTGGAACATAATGAGCCAACACATATCCAGAACCTGCTCCCGTATACAGAAGAACTCCCAACATCAACCTGCAGAATCACCTCCATTAAGACCAAAAGAAAAGGGAAGAAGAAGCCTACCTCTAAGCAAGAAAACAGTCTACCTCAGTGTCCCCTACCACCACAGAGAGGTAAACAAAGCCTGGGTATAGGATCTTGTATCACACACGCACGCATGCACGCACACACACACACACACACACGTCAAATCGGCTTGTTGTCAAAACTACCACATGTCAAACCGGACACACACACACACACACACACACGACTGTTTGTTTTCCTCGAGAACCTGCGTCTACCTGTCACCCACCCCAATGTAATTAATCAATCGACTATCTAAATAGTTCGTAGCCTGATAAATTTGGTTTTCAGGACCATATTTTTTAATCTGTCTATAAGGGTCTTAATGTATACACCAATGAACAATACAATTTTTCTCCGACATGGTGTAATATCGCACGGAGAAGGGTAAAAAATAGAATGCCGGAGAACAACAAAAATCAACAACATCAACAATAGAATACCAGGTGTGGTAAGGAGAGGAACCTGACCTAATAAACGTGTGACAGTACCAATCTGTTTCTAGCAATGTTTATGGGCAATATTTGTTGTCATTAAGTGACAAGATAAAAAAATCCTTTCCTTCTCCAAATAATATAGGTAAAGGGTAGCTTCACAAACACACACACACACACAAACACGGACACACACAAACACACACACACAAACAAACTCACTCACACACTCGGTTCTCCTCTGGATCTCATTCGTCATTAAGTGACAAGATAAAAAAATCCTTTCCTTCTCCAAATAATATAGGTAAAGGGTAGCTACACATACACACAAACACACTCACACACAAACACGCGCACACACACAAACACACACATACATACACACTCGGTGCTCCTCCTCTGGACCTCATTCGTGATTAAAGCCACTTTCACACATTCACGATGTTGGTCCCGATGTACCCCGAGGTACACAAATTGGTACATCGGCAGAGACAGTGACAGGATATACGCGTTTGACGACGAAGCCTCGACGGTGACACGTCGTAGCCACGCCGGGCCAGATGGTACCACGGTTGCAACACGACGGCGCCACGTCAATGCTGTAACGGTCAAAATTCCGGTCAAAACCGTACCCCGACGTGGCACGTGGGGAACACGACGAGGGGCGATGGACTTATGATGGTGACACGTGGCCGACCCGACGAGGACGACGCCACAACGTCAGGCAGCCTGACAGATATCATCAATACATATGGTGTTAAAGGTATTACGTTCAACGGTCAAGTTTAAGGTAAGATAAGGTCGAATTATTTCTTTGTAAGGTATAGGCGTATGATTTTTTGTTTATATAAAATCAAGTTTTTGTCGTAGAGAGCTGGTTGGTTCTTCGTAAACAACAATCTGTATTCATTGCCGGTATACGAAATTAATATCTAAACACTGTATCGAACGTTAAATTATATGAAAATAGACCAAGAAGTGAAGCGAAAATATTTACCAGTGGGTGACAGCGGCGACGGACAAAAAATATTCAGGAAAAATTAAAGTTTTGATCGTACATAGGCCATATATGTACCATTAGAAAGCTAATGAAAAATCCAATATATCACTTGCTTACAGAATATTCATTGTCCCATATTTTATCGGTGAAAATGGGGAGGGAAAGTATGGGCGGACTGAACAGTAACCTTCACCTACGGTGAAATTCCACATATTATTATTTTAATTTATTTTGTTGTTGAAATCTTATATAATAACCTTTCCTCTTGCCGTTCATATTTTTTTAAAAATAACAACAAACAATTATAATGGGTGAAAACCAACTAAGATGGGGAGGGAAAGTACGGGCGGACTGAACAGTAACCTTCACCTACGGTGAAATTCCACATATTATTATTTTTATTTATTATTTTGTTGAAATCTTTTATACTAACCTTTCCTCTTGCCGTTCATATTTTTTTTTAAATAACAACAAACAATTATAATGGGTGAAAACCAACTGAGATGGGGAGGGAAAGTATGGGCGGACTGAACAGTAACCTTCACCTACGGTGAAATTCCACATATTATTATTTTTATTTATTATTTTGTTGAAATCTTATATACTAACCTTTCCTCTTGCCGTTCATAAAAAATGTAATTAAAAAAAAAAAAATTATGGGTGAAAACCAATTGAGAGCGAATATTTTGGTGCGGCTGTGATTCTATAAAAAAAAAAAAATATATCGTTATAGATTTATTTCTATAAAATCCAATATTGATGATAGCATATTCTAAACACCGCCATCATGTTCAGCGGAAAAAATTGTTGTGATTTATTATGCAAATAAAAATAACGATAAAAAAACGATATACCGGTACCGGTATATCTCATATAGTATATAATATAACAGTGCGTTTAATCTCCACAGGTAGGCTACACTTCGTGATGAATCATATTTTCTCTAATTGTGGAAGGTAAAATGTATTGATATAAACCTATCTTGTGCAAAAGGATTGATATAAACATAGCTTGTGTAAGGATGGAATCGTCGAAAACACAGGAACAATCTCCTCTATCTAAACCCATCCACCCACACAAACACTACCTTGTGTTAAATTAATCAATAACATTTAGTATTTCCTTTGGCTTTTACTATTATAAACACTACTGTATTAGGTAAAATGAAATTCAATTCCATAGAGCATAATTATAATAATATTTATTGCATACCGTGTATCAGTGGTGGTCGATATAGCCACACAAGAACAATAACACACACACACGCACACACACACTCACTCGACAATTAACACACACGTGTTTCGGTAATCATACCGGTACACTGATTTTTCATTTGAACTTATTAACTCGTTTGATATAAGTTGATTATGGAATATTATATACGGTATATACGGTATAGGCCTACCGTATACCATATCAGGTCTTTATTTATTCATCATGTGCGTATTTATAGTGTTGTCAGAATACTCCACTAATCCGAAGCACTGTCGGTCCGCTGCCATTCGGATTACATGACTTTTACTGTAATATATTATAACTATTTATACCCCGACGCCGCCACGTCGATGGCGATGAAACCGGATGCAGACACGCGAGACCCACGCCATCGACACGTTGTACCCGACGTTACCCGATGATACCACGCCAAAAGTACATCGTGCAAATTTTTTGAACAAATCCAAACCTTTGGTGGCCAACCCCGATTTGCCACGTCCCGCACCTTGGGTAACACGATGCTCCCCGACGACCCCGACACACGTTGGGGATTGCACCACGTTGTGTCCCGATATTCAAATCGGGGTACATCGGGACCAACATCGTGAATGTGTGAAAGTGGCTTAAGTGTCAAGATAAAAAAATAAAACAAAATAAATCCTTTCCTTCTGCTAATGTCTTGGAAATCAGTATTGCCCCCAGCTATCCCGTTATTAACCCCTTCTCTACCGGTGACGTCTTTTTAATTTTCTTTTAGCTATATTTAGGCGATTTTATGCAGTTTAAGAAGGATCAGTCGTAGTAAAAAAAGTCAAGTGAGATAGTTTGAAGCCTGTTATTAAGTGCTGGAGGCCCATTTTAAACTGAATAAATCGTATAATAGTGGCCAGAATGAAGCTAAAAGGACGGTGCACTATTATTATTTTTCTTTTATAGTGTTAACCCCGACGAGCTTTATTGTAAAAAAACACTATAATGAAAATTCCGTGAATACATGCTAAACACACATTTCTTAGAACACAGTTTCAATAACCTTATTAGTAACTTACATGTCTATATTTTCCTTTTACTTTCGCTCACTTTTCAGTGTCTCTCATTTCATCCTCATACTTTTGCATATGTTTTCGTACAAGCTCACACCATATCTACGCTACAAGCGCTGCAGACAGTGTCATATACCCCAATAGTAGCAGTAGTTTTACCAACAACTTAGCCTCCCCTTCCTCCAAGAGAGAGTAGAGGAACGGGGGGGAAAGGACACTCCTCCTCCTTTTCGCATTCGGGCTGGGCAACGTCCTGAGCCCCACCGCCAGTCACAATCGATGAAGCCATTAGCATTCTCTCCCAACGTGAGGGGGTGTCCACTACGTCCATTTCTCGAGGTGTTGATTGACTGTCTAGGAAGCTATTGCGGTGAGTGGGTGGGGGTCTTGTCGCCTGGAACTGCCGTAGTTGGCTCACTGTTGGGGTAAGCGAGTATGACGGGTCTGGGCTGTCTCGGGAGGCTTTAATACCCCCACGAGCTGTTGGTGTGGGGTTGCCAGCTATTAGTTTAATGGGCAACCCCTCCCCTCCCCCCGGAAAGTGGGACTCGTGATGGTTCAATAGGAGACCCACCCGCGGGTTGTCAGTGCGGGTATTTTAGACGAGAGTAGACTATTTATACCTCCACCATATTGCTTTTTGATCTGAGTGTTTACAATATGAGAGGGATAAAGGCCCGTTGGCCTAATAATTAGATCTACGTCATCACGATGGGCTTTGGACGGCGTACCCCCCTTAGACGAGAGTACCCCCACGATGTCTAGAACATTGTTGTTGCTAGCTGAGTCCAGTAGCCATCCATCCTTGTCCCATCTAAGTAAGGAGTTGTTTTTAACTCGCTCCAGAAGCCCTAAAGCGTATGGTGTTTCATTATATTTTACGTGGGCGGGCAGGAGATGATCTAGACTGGGATTTTTGGAAGCATTTCCCATTACAGAAGTGGCTTTCATAAGCATGGATGGTGGGAGTTTGGTTTTGCGCATAGACCTTGTTAATTTCTTGTTATTACGTGAACACGGCGTTGATTTCTTTCTCTTTTTCCTTGGAAGGGTCTTAGGAGCGGGCTGTGGGGGGAGGTGGGAGGACGAGCTTGCTGGAACGCGTTGTCCAGAGGAGGGGGAGGGGGAGGGCGGAGTAGGGGAACCCTCGATGCTTGTTAAAACGCGCTTGGCAGTGGATTCGGGGAGGAGGGGGAGGAGATAATAGCTACGCATTATGAAAACAGTTTTGAAAGTAGACCGGCAACTGCAGGGAGAAGGGCGGCTAATATATTACCCCCAGCCTTACTAGTTAGAATTAATCTCTTTTTGGTCAGAGATGTTTTCTTCCGGGCAACGGGTCTTATATCCTCACAATAGTGTTGTAGCTTTCTTATAATTTTACTATTCAGGGTGAGATGTTTCTTTAGAAAGTTGGAGAATATCTCAGAAATACAATTTAAATGCTCGTGCCCTAGTTGTTTAATGAGGTTCTTCCTTTCCTTGGGGTTAAGTTTTTTAAGTAAAAGTCGGATGAACGAGTGCTGCCCACGAGACGCACAATCTATATAGTTCTGGTATTGTTTTGCGTGCTTTGCATTAATGTCCTACACTTTTGCGCTCATGTAAGTGTTTAGCATGCATGTAGTTTTATACAATGTGCTTATGCATCTTTGTGTTTATTAGTTTTGTATTTATAAGTTTATGCTACTCACTCCATCTAAAGATTCATTTTCAAAATAAGAGTCAAGTTATTCCATCAGATCTCTAGCAATAGCAGTATGATATGGATCGCTATGAAGTATATGCATGTATGGAGACTATCAAGAAAAAGTGGCTAAAATTACACAGTTTATGAGCAATATTGTCAACACATTTACAACTGCAACATGTATTTTTTCAGGATCTGTACCTCAAGAATGGCTGAAATCTCACTCAACACACACAGCTCTGAGACTCGATCCAAGAAGTTTGTTTCGTATGACAGTCTAAGATTCGAGAAGAAGCGGTTGGAAACGTTCATTGACTGGCCAGTATCATGGTTAAAACCCGCAGACCTTGCTCGTGACGGGTTCTATTTTTTGCGAACAATGGACAATTGTGCCTGCGCGTTCTGTCGTGGGATCGTGGGGGACTGGAAGAAGGGGGACACAGTACGGGGGGAGCACCAGCAGCACTTCCCTCGCTGTCCATTTGTGAGGGGGCACCCGGTGGGTATCATTCCACTCAAGTACAGTCGCATCATCTCTCGAATATCCCCAAGGTCTGAAGTAGGCAACATGGAGATGAACATCTCCGGGGGCAGACGTCACATGCCCAGATCATGCTCAGAGAAAAATGGTCCATCCAACAAGACCCTTATGAATCTTGAGGGTGTGGCTGGTCAAAAGGATCCCAAAAGATGCGACTACCTCACATATGAGAGTCGTTTAGACAGCTACACCCGGTGGCCGGAATTCATCAAACAGAAACCTAAGGAGCTGTCTGAGGTCGGTTTTTTCAACTGTTGTTTGAGCGATCATGTGCGCTGCTTCCACTGCGGCAACGGTCTGCGTAACTGGGAGACTGATGCCATCCCTTGGGGGGAACATGCTCGCTGGTACCCCGAATGTAACTTTGTGCTCCTCACTAAGGGATAGAAATTTATAAATCAGGTGCGTCATGAGGGTCCTCCCTACATCCGGGCCCAACCATCTACCTCCACCCCAACCTCCACACCTGCTTCTGTGGGGTTGACGGTCACCAACCAGGAGCTAAAGACTCTGATGGAGCTGGACATCATCCAGGGTGTTTTAGTGATGGGGTTCCCAGAGCAGAAGGTTCACAGCACACTTAAACACAAACTGGAACAGACTGGGATGCCCTTCTTCAACCTGGAGTTGTGCATCAAGTCCATACTGCAGTTCATGGAGGAGGAGACTCGCCAGACTCTCTGCCAAAGGTCCAGAAAGGAGATTGAAGAGGAAGCCATTGGGGAACAAGCTACCCAAGCCCAGCAGCCTGGAGCAGGATATGTTACAGAGACCATAGACGTTATGAACTGGGTCAACGAGGTGATTGGAATGGTCGAGAGTGCACTGAAGCAACTCTTTTCCAGCTCCTCACCATCATTAGAGCACATTGAAATAAATGAGGCACCAGCATCCATTTTGAAGGCTAATGACAAGTCTTCTAATTACATTAAGGTTGTCGATGCTACGCTCGTACAAAAATTCACTCAACTTGCGGAGGAGCTTGAAAAGATTTGTGAGAGTCTACAATAAAAGACTATAAAATAACTTCTTGTTGTGTTTTTTCAACGTCTCACAAATTATGCTAACGTAAAGTATGACTCGCTCATCTCTTACTATCACAATAGAGTTTAACTATTTTAGTTACTAAATTACCAATGAGTAACTATAGTTAGCGCTTTATGTTTGCGAGGAGGTGTCGCCGGCAACCCCCTCGGTTAGTGGGTTAAATCTTAGGTAACAGTTTTTTTCTACTAAGGTTAGGGTTTTTTATTGCTAATGTAGCACATCACCTAATTGAAGCGATCTATTCGGGGTCAGCCTAAGAGTGGGAGTTTTGACAAGTGCCCGTTATGACATTGGGCGAGTTGTTATTGGCCTCCCCCGTGTGTGATACAAAACCCTATACCCCGGCGGGGACAACCTAAGACTTATTTGATATTAGAAAAACTGAATGTTAGTCAAGATATATCTGGCATGGTATCTTTAAATCTGGACTCTAAAAATAGGAATACGGTGGACAAAATATGATGAAAGAGAGAGAGAGAGTGAGAGAAGGCTAGGTTAGGTTAGGTTAGGTTAGGTTAGGTTTGGTTAGGTTAGGTGGTTAGGTTGTTGTTGTTGTTGTTCCCTAAGCTGCCTGGTCGAACAGCCCCGAGTCCCTGAGAAAGGCCATGGCCACGATCGGGCTTTCCCACAGAGCTCTCATTGAGTGTAGATTGTGTTGTTGGCGTAAGTGGTTGTGTGAAATGCAGTTTTCTATGATGTGTTTAATGGTATGGGGTGCTGTGTTACTTCCCGGGCAGGTGTCGACAACGGAGTCATCCAGTCTCTTCTGATAGCTCAGGAGAGCTGGATGGTGTCCGCATCTCAGCCTGGCCAGGTGGACTCTGTCCTCGCGAGGAAGGGAGGATTCGGAAGGATGGATTTCGGGAGGTCGTGCATGCAGCTGCGTGTTGTCTGTGAGTGAGTGGATGGATCGGTGAGAGATATGAGTATGGATGTGCTTCTGGAAGTTGGTTCGGGGTGGGCAGGGAGGGAGAGAGGACAAGGTGGTTAGGTTAGGTTAGGTTAAGAGAGAGAGAGAGAAAGGGTTAGGTTAGGTTAGGTTAGGTTAGGTCAGGCGGTTGGAAAAAATATGATGAAAGAGAGAGAGAGAGAGAGGTTAGGTTAGGTTAGGTTAGGTTAGGTTAGGTTAGGCTAGGTTAGGTTAGGTTAGGTTAGGCTAGGTTAGGTTAGTTAGGATTTTATTGAGGTATAGAGCTCAATCGTATACTGTATATTTACACGCATACATAAATTATACATATTCGATAAGTGTCATTACTGCAACCGACGCTTCCGCCCCCCTACTGTCCCCCGCGCGCGTGGTAGTGGGCGGCGGGCGGCGGGCGGTCGGGCTGGCTCACAATCCGTCAAACACGCGTGCCCGTAAGTACACAGAAGACCGCCCGCCGCATGCCGCCGCCGCTCACTACCGCGCGCGCGGGGGACAGTAGGGAGGCGGAAGCGTCGGTTGCAGTAACGACACTTATAGAATATGTATAATTTATGTATGCGTGTAAATATACAGTATACGATTGAGCTCTATACCCCAATAAAATCCTAACTAGCCTAACCTAACCAAACCTAACCTAACCTAACCTAACCTAACCTATTGAACTAAGAATTACATATATTATAGTCAGCTGTGTTCCCGTTGAGTGTTGTAGTTCTGAGCTTTCCTAGAGTGGAAATAGTGAACTGTATAAAGCGACTTAAAAATTACTATAGTCATCCTCCTATGAAATGAGCTACAAGGTGGAGTTCCTCGCCCTGTGCGGTGTTGTCAAATATTCAAAGCTTTAACAACAAACGTTAGTTTTTCAGGCTATTAACAAATTAATTTTAGCTTTTATGACTATATACAGTATATTATATTACAATTTTTAAAGGTTATGTGGTGTTAAGAAACATATCATTTTAAGGATATATAGAAGGAATTTATACAACATATGGCACGCTATTTAGAACATGCTGCCATTTTTCTGGGGACAGCTATAAATAGATTTAAGGAATGGTAGGATATGCGACGTTGCCAAGTAATGTCAATGCGGTTCTGTTGGCTACGCACGCACTCACACACACCCCTACAGATACACACACAAACACACACATACATACACAATCTCCAAAATGCAATATAGCACAATGTAATTGTGCGGCTCGCTTGGTGTAGTGACTAGCGTCTCGGACTTCCACCCAGAAGGCCCGGGTTCGCGCCCACGCTCGGCGCATTAAAGATTTTTCACAAGCACTGAGTCGTTACCATCCCTCCTGAGCAAAGGGATGGGGAAGTAGTACAGGACCCCAATGGAAATACGCCTAATCGGCCTTATTGAGCTATCCTTAGCTAGCTTAGCATGCGCTAGCTTTAAGAACTATTATTATTATTATTATAGTAATCCCATCAAAAGAGAGAGAGAGAGAGAGTTGGATACGAGCAATGGCAACGCTTTAAATGGCCTCAAACTACGACAACAACATCATCCAGGTCAGACGGTCACTAACCCTCATTCATAGCACGACCACCATGGAAGGAAAAACTCGCAAAAGTTACTCTCATCTTCATAGCCAGGCAAGGGAGATGCTGTACAATGTAAATAGGTATATACAAATATAGCCTACCTATTTTTTCGTTTCTGTAACTTTTATACAAGAATACCTATAACCCTTCCAGACATAAAAACGTCTTTTACATTTATTTCAAGTTCCCCTTCTAAATGTGGTTTTCCTTGGTTTCCTGTTTTCTAAAAGGTTTGTTTTGGTCGACATGTGGCAACACCACATAGGGTGACCTTGACCTCCTTGGAGCTCATTTCAGTTGAGTTTGACTATAGCAGGGGTACCCGGCATTGCCTGGGTTTAAATTCTACTACCATAATCACCGGCCTCGACCTCCCAGTGCCTCATTAAACGGCGACCTCGATTTCGGCCGCTAAATGACCTCCGAATTTGGACCTGACCTCATCCGTACCCCCATTTTGGGGGGCTGCGAACAACTTTCGTTCTATACACCTTTTAGATCGGAGGCCTCCTGCCCCAAACGGCCATTTTTTTTTCATTTTTTTTTCAATTTCGGCCTCGAAACGACCTCCGATCGTGGCCTCGCCCCCTCTATGACCTGACCCAGGTCAGGGAGGGAGGATGGGGGTGTGGTGAGGGAGGAATGATAGGGGTGTGGTGAGGGAGGGATGATGGGGGTGGGGTGAGGGAGGGATGAGGGGGGTGGGGTGAGGGAGGGATGATGGGGATGGGGTGATGGAGGGATGATAGCGAGGGGTGGTGATGGAGGGATGATAGCGAGGGGTGGTGATGGAGAGATGTTGGGGGAGTGGTGAGGGAGGGATGATGGGGGTGGGGTGAAGGAGGGATGATGGGGGGTGGTAAGGGAGGGATGATGGGGGTGGGGTGAGGGAGGGATGGTTGGGGTGTGGTGAGGGAGGGATGATGGGGATGGGGTAAGGGAGGGATGTTGGGGGGTGTGGTGAGGGAGGGATGATGGGGGTGTGGTGAGGGAGGATGTTGGGGGTGTGGTGAGGGAGGGATGATGGGGGTGGGGTGAGGGAGGGATGATGGGGTGGGGCGAGGGGTGAGGGAGGGATGATGGGTGTGTGGTGAGGGAGGGATGATGGGGGTGGGGTGAGGGAGGTGTGGTGAGGGAGGGATGATGGGGGTGTGGTGAGGAGGGATGATGGGGTGTGGTGAGGGAGGGATGATGGGGGTGTGGTGAGGGAGGGATGATGGGGTAGGGGTGAGGGAGGGATGATGGGGGTATGGTTTGGGAGGGATGATGGGGGTGTGGTGAGGGATGGATGTTGGGGGTGTGGTGAGGGAGGGATGATGGGGGTGTGGTGAGGGAGGGATGTTGGGGTGTGGTGTGGGAGGGATGTTGGGGGTGTGGTGAGGGAGGGATGATGGGGGTGTGGTGAGGGAGGGATGATGAGGGTGTGGTGAGGGAGGGATGTTGGGGGTGTGGTGAGGAAGGGATGTTGGGGGTGTGGTGAGGGAGGGATGATGGGGGTGTGCTGAGGGAGGGATGATGGGGGTGTGGTGAGGGAGGGATGTGGGGGGTGTGGTGAGGGAGGGATGATGGGGTAGGGGTGAGGGAGGGATGATGGGGTGTGGTGAGGGAGGGATGTTGGGGGTGTGGTGAGGGAGGGATGATGGGGATGGGGTGAGGGAGGGATGATGGGGGTGGGGTGATGGAGGGATGATGGGGGTGTGGTAAGGGAGGGATGATGGGGGTGGGGTGAGGGAGGGATGATAGGGGTGGCGTGAGGGAGGGATGATGGGGGGGGGGTGAGGGAGGGATAATGGGGGTGAGGGGTGAGGGAGGGATGATGGGGGGGGGGTGAGGGAGGGAAGATGGGGTGAGGGGTGAGGGAGGAATGATGGGGGTGGGGTGAGGGAGGGATGATGGGGATGGGGTGAGGGAGGGATGATGGGGGTGTGGTAAGGGAGGGATGATGGGGTGGGGTGAGGGAGGGATGATGGGGGTGTAGTGAGGGGTGAGTTAGGGATGGAGGGGCATTATTTGGGTTAGTAGTGAAGCCAGACAAGGACATAACCCAACACAGCCATCGGTAAGGAGAGTCATGTGTTAACTTCCTTATAGTACCTGACATAATACTACTACTGTTATTAACCCTTATGCTGCGGGCTTATTTGCGCTATTTAGCGCATATTCAGGCACTCCTGAATGATTAATCAAGTATCTGCATTAAATGAACTGTATTCTGCCGAAAACTAGGCGAAAATAGCTTCAAAATGACACCAGAACGAGCTTCGTAGGTGGCGGGGTTCACCCGCAGCGTTGCCATAGACATTCGGGAAAACTCGCTAATTATTAGTTCTCGCTCGCTCGGCAACACTGTCGAGACAGCCGTGTGAGACCACAGTCTACCTCAGTGAGCGGCTGGCTGCTCTGAGGGTCGGACGGAGGTCCCTCACGCTCCCGCCCACTGACACTTGATTTCTACGGCTTTTACAGGCTTTTAAAGCCTGGAAATTGCTCAAAATTGCCTATGCGTTTTGGAACGTCACCCGCAGCCAATGGGTTAATACTAACAATACTATAGTCATTCGCTGTAAGTAGGCGAAATATCATTACCTCTATCCTCTGTAACTCAAAACGGGCTAGAGCAAATTGGCTGTAAATTTCCACATCTATTCCTTGGCTGACTCTTCCCAAATGGTAGAAATATTAGCTCTATTACTCTATTTTTTAGTTACTGAGGTTGGAGGTCATGATTTCTCGCCTACTTACAGCGAATAGACTATAGTACTAATACTAATAATTAAAGTAATAATAATAATGGCAATAACAATGCTACTACTACTACATAATAGTAATACTACTACTACTTCTTTATGATTCATTAGTATGTAGTATCAACAGTGAAAAGTATAAAGGTACACATATTAAAGAGAATAAATATAATAATACCAGGATGGAATAGGAATGTTAAACACCTGACAGTCTTGCTAGGGAGGTTTTCTTAACTGATGTAGAAATAGTAAAATTAGAGGTAACTCAGATCAAGAAGCAATGAATTTAAGAAAGCTCTACAAGTCTACATGAATGTAAAGTAAATGAAAGTAAATATATATTATATATGCCATTCGATTATGGAAAAATTGTCTAAGAAGAATATAATAGACTTTTGGAGAAAACAAATAATAAAAAAAACTCTAATTACATAGTTGAAAGCCTAATTAACCTTTCTAGCATCGCTGAATTATTTGCAAATAAATTCTAAAATATAGGTGATGATCTTGGTAACAATGAAAATCAGGAACGCAAACTTTTACATTCAGTAACAAGATTTTGGGATGAAAAGAGGAAAGTTCATATTTAATTATCTAAAGAAACCCTCAGGAATATATATATAATATCTAAATTAAACAATGGAATGGGGCAAGATGAAATTCATTCTACTCTCTTAAAAAACGGACCAGCTAGTTTCTTAAACAATCTTTAATTTTTCTATAACTCATGTTTTAAACATTAACTTGAATTTTAGGCAATTTGGTTTAAAAAAATGTTCCTCTACTACTGATGCTTGTCTGATTTTAAAAGACCTAATGAAATACTTTATGTCTAAAATATCGGCCTTTGCAGTTTTCATAGATTTAAGCAAAGCCTTCGACAATATACATCATTTATCACTTAGGGAAAATCTTATACAAGCGAATGTTCCAATTTATTTGACATTACTAATACAAATTAAATATGACTACAGAGTACCAGATCCGGTTCGCAGGACCATTTATTATGTGGATATTATTGGAGGAAATGAACTGTAGAATTAGATGACACCACACAATAGTATATTACCTGGTTGCTGGATCTTAGGCGACGGGAAAGGTTAACTCCTTCAGACATATTATGTTCCAGTAAGTCCACGGAGGCAGGCGCCCGGTATCATTGCCACTGCACCACACAACTGTCAAAACCACGCTGCTGGCCGTTAGAATTGTCGAAGAAACCTGGGGTTGCCACCAACCGACAGATCTTCATCTAACTTACCGGACTTACTGAGCTCCATATGACGCTAGGGCGTCATATAACTTATTGGAGAGGCATGTAGATAAGTCCATATGACGCGATCGCGTCATATGAGTTTTTGGTCATAAGTTCCATATGACGCTATCGCGTCATATGAGTCGCAAGAAGTTAATGTGGAGTGGAACTAGACAACAATGATGGTGGTAGAGTTGGTGAAACGAATGATAAACAAGGAGGAAATTAATGGATAGTTAAGTACAGAAGAGAGCCTCTAGACTGAAATTAGAATGAGAAGGATAATAATAGATGATCGGTGAATTGATGGGAATCTACGTTGAGGTTAGTTCTAGCGTGTTAATGGAATGGAATGAGAGAACAAGAAAATTGGTACTGTCGGTAGTGGCGAACTGAGCAAGAGTGAGGTCCCAGACAAAAATTTGTGGGACCCTTGCTTCTTCGCGCGCGTGCGCAAACAGGTCGGGAGAAATTTTCCCTACCCATAATTTATTACCTAACTTTATAGGAATGATATATTTCTACTTAATATCTAATACAGAACATAATTCAATATTCTTCCTATTCATACTAAATCATATTATTATGATTCTTATTCCTACAAACTTAAAATTACTTACGATTACACTTAAACCTACACTGTCCATGCTAATGGAATAAAAGTATGGACATCATAATTCCCCCCCCCCCTCTCTCTCTCTCTCTCTCTCTCTCTCTCTCTCTATATATATATATAGATATATATATATATATATATATATATATATATATATATATATATATATCTATATATATATATATATATATATATATATATAGTATATATATATATATATATATATATATATAGATATATATATATAAAGAGAGAGAGAAAGAGAGAGAGAGAGAGAGACTTCACTTGCCTTAGAAAACCATATTTAGGGTACCGCTCAACAGTGTGGACCGGGTAAACAATAATACATCTCAATACAAAGTTATTTAGAGAGAGAGTGAGTGAGAGTGAGCTTGAATTTGCTAGTCGTCGCACTTCTATATATAGCATGTTTAAAGAATGGACGGAAAATATTGATGCAAATCTTTAATGCGCTGTTATAACTTTTATTTAACTGCGTAGGAAGGAATGGTACACTGGGTATTTGGAAAACAATTCGTGACAGACGACCAAATATTTATATTGGACTATTTATAAATGTGTGTGTGTGTGTGATATATCTATCTATCTATCTAGTGCCAGGCACCCTAATCATACTCTTCCAGGCAGCCCTGTCCCCTGATAACACTCGTCCTTCCCCTCAGCCCATCCCCTTCTCCCCCATACACCTCTCATCTGCATCCCTTCACTTCATTCTCGGTCTACCCCTGCCTAACGCTCTCCACTCACTCCATATGACCATACCACCTCAATGCATTTCTCCCGACATTATACACAACATACCCACCTCAACACTACAGCTCTCATATACAGTACTTCATGGTTCGTCAGTCTGTCCATCAATGTGACTCCACCAGCTCCTCTTAGATAACTCATTTTGACTGCTCTCACTCTCAACTTCTGTCTCTCTAGCAACGTTCTCGCTTTCCTTTCATATGTCAAGGTGGGGACTACAACACTATCATGCAATGACCTCTTTGCTTCCATACAAACCTCTCTATTCCTTATCACCTTCCTCAATGCACCTACAACCCTCCTGCACTTTGTCCTGTATCTCACTCTCCAGACTTCCATCCTTACACAACACACTGCCTAGATACTTAATGTAATCACTGTGGCCGATATACTGGTGCATCATATGTAAATAAGGCGACATAGCCTTACATTTTGGTAGTACCGGCTGAGTTGGTTGGATCAACCCACCCTGCTTGTTGCCAGATGCTTCCTCGAGGTTCTAAGCTTGCCTCTCATAGTAATATTTATCTGCTCCATGCATTCGTTGAGGGAGGGTGTGTTTCCAAGCAAGAAGTGTTTTAGAAGCTCAAATACGAGGGGATATCGTAAAGTTTTAATTATCACCCGGAAGTTATTGAGCTATGTCGATGAAATGTTGTCAGTGTAATGACTGGTCCTTATGCGCATGAAGGTGCAAAATTTTTCTCCTAAGTTTGTTTACTTTCTTTACAGGTGGCTCTAGATGTCAGTAGCCTGCAAGATGGAGAAGATTGAGGCTTGCAGCATGATTAAGTTCCTGCATTTGAAGGGTTACAGTGCCCGGAAAATCCATGATGAAATGAAGGCTGTCTATGGTGATGATTGCCCGTCATATGACACTGTTGTGAGGTGGGAAAGGAATTTCCTTCATTTCATTATGGTTTTCCGGGCAAGGTAACGTCCGCAAATAACAGTACATGCAACTTCCGCTCATTTCCGTCTTTTATCAATGTCACTACAGTATCCACAGCTCTCACTTGAGCATCTTTAATAACTCCATCTATGAATAAATTGAACAACCATGGAGACATGACACATCCCTGCTTTGACTCAACTTTCAAATCAAAGAACTCGCTCAACTTGGCCTCCAAGTGCACTGCCACTTTTGCACCCTCATACATACATATCTGTACTGCTCTCAGCAGTTTGCCACCTACTCCATATATTTTTAGCACCTTCCATATTCCTTGTCTCTCCACTCTGTCATATACAGTATATATATATATATATATATATATATATATATATATATATATGTATGTATGTATGTATATACAGTATATATATATGTATATACTGTATATATATATATATATATATATACTGTATATATTAGAGATGGACCGAATATACGTTTCGTATTCGTATGTGCGAATATTCGCTATGTTTTTCAATATTCGTATTCGTATTCATATTCGTATTTCCATTCATAGCTATTTGCAAACATGCGAATATTTTCACGAAACCAATAGAAGATATACAAAAATGTAAAATATTACATTTTAACCCTTGTCTATCGGGGCCCGACTTAAGTCTGTATCGAAAAATTTGGACTATGTGGCGGGGCCCAACTTAAGTCTGAGTGCAATTTTGGCGCAATATTGGCTCTGAGAGAGAGACGAGTGACGGGAGGAGCATGGGTTACCTCATGACCGCTCGCCACGGCCGCCGTGGACCAACTGAGATGTACTCCACTTACATCCACCCTCACTCCCTCGCTACATACGTAATTATATAAAAAAATTACCGTATTTTAGCGATTTTGCCCTTCGGTTGCACGATCGTTGCAAGACAACCCAGTGATCGTAGAAGGATGGTTTGGGTGTCATTGGAAAGCTCAATTTACGCCCTTTCAGGGATACATACTTGTATCACGATCTGGGTCTTGTTTATGCATGAAAAAGAGCACGGAAACAACCCCATTTATGGTAAAAAAAAAAGCTGAGCGGCACAGTGAAATATACTCCACCACCCGCTCTTTGAGCGTTAAAGCGTGCGTTCGCTTGTACGATGTCGGGGAAAGGCATGCTTCTTTATTAAACCCTCTAAGTACCATAGTATGTGAATGTTTTTTAAACTAATGGAACTGAAATTGTGTACATCGACTTCCAAACCAACCTGATGATCTCTGAACTTTGAAATAATTGTAATATTTCCGAAAACTGACCTTGTTCATCATAACGGAACAAATGGTCTTGGTACAATGTTGCCAATGTACCAGCTACCGCTAGATCCAGAGACTCACTTCCATCACTTCCATCTAGCGACATCAAGATGTGATGAATTCCAGCGATATTCAAGTTATGTTCCCTATTATATGGAATTGTAGAGATTTTTCGATTGTTAAAGATTATTCTAGATACTTTAGCATATGTTTTCTAGTGACATACAAGTTTTTAGTGTCTGGTGACTATCTAGCGATTTGTCAATGCTATTCTAGCATACATTTGTGCTTTAGATTATCATGCATTGTTTAATATATTTTAGTGCATTGTTCTAGTGTTAATTGAATATTATACAGGGCTATTTTAAGTTGGCTGATGATTTTGAAACAGTAATATGCTGGACGATGAGAATACTGTATGTAAACATGTCTCGGATATCACTGATAATTTTTGGCATTTTCTGTCAAAAGCCCAATGGCTAATCAGTGGTGGTAACGAAACACGCAGCTTTACACATTCACATCGTCATTGGCTTCCGGCAATTAATGTTATAGTAATTTAATTAACGTTTGTTGGTGATATAAAAAGAATTACCAGTTCTTGAAGGATGACAATTTCATCCTTCAAGAAAGATTGAATTATTCGTATTCGCGAATTTTACCAACAAAAAATCGTATTCGTATTCGTATTCGCAAATAGTTAAAATTGATATTCGTTCCATCTCTAATATATATAATATTATATATAATAATTATATATATATAAGGGTGTATTGAAACAACTGTTACAGACTATGACGAACACACTGTAAAATGGAATTGTATTATTATTGTATCACATTTTTCCCCAAAATGTGTTATTTTAGAGATAAATGCCTTTTTAGAAATGTAGCAAAACAGAGTTACAAGTCAAGCACTAAATTATTAATACATGACAAACCTATTTATTATCGACTTAGCTAAAGGGAAAGCATGGGTTTACCTATTCACACATTAGTAATTACGAAATAAAAGTATCTTAGAATGTGGTGATGATATTATGTGGTTAGCAGAAAAATACTAATTATTAGCAACATATTAGCGTAAACAAAATATGTAACATTTGTAACTTAGGTCATGAGACATAATGCTGATGCCCAAGTCTGGGTCGGGTATCCGAGAACGAAGCAGAAGGTAATTCAATCGTTTATGAAGCGTAGTTCTATTGGGGGCTGATCGTTCTCGCGCAATTGTTACGTATTTAATGGAGATAGAATCCTGCATGTACAGTACTGTACAGTTATGTTCAGGAATGAAGAGTCATCGAGCAATACGAAAAATTATAGGAGCCATGTTACATACCATACAATTGTGACCACGCATACCTGACCAAACACTCATAATATAAAAGAGTGAGGTTAAAGAAAATTAACGACATACACAGACATACATACACACACATAAACCTCTCATTTTCATGTTTATGCAAGGTAAATAAAATAAGCGTGACAAAGGGAGACGTATGTGTGTGTGTGTGTGTGTTTGTGTGTGAAGTGCAGTTTCCTTAATCATTGCTCATTGTCTCAATTATAACGTCATCGACTATTACTGACAATATTGGTGTGTAACAGTTAATCTTCTTATTACACTTTAATGACCATGTACAGTACATCAGTGGTAACTAATTCTGATCGATTTAGAAGTGTCGAACTGATTAAAAGAATCTCTGAAATTCAAATACCCAGTATCAATTAGTTAGGAGATTCAATTCAACCCGAGACCGCTTCGAATGTGTTTGTATATAAATAAATGTTCACAACTGTACAATACATTAAATAACATTGGGCAATAACTTCATAATGCCCCCATTTTGTGGTTCTATTTATCATTCAACATTGGTAATAATTACTAACATATGCCAGGAATATCTGCAGACCGCTTGAAGATCGTAATTTGTTTCATTTCAGATACCTTAGTTTCCTATGTTGAAAGAAAGATACATAAATGTTTGATATTAACAGATTTTTTTTTAGTTGTAAACGGTTTATAAAGGGAACATAAATTACATTATGTCAACCCGAAAACTAATTATGTTTATAATTCAACATTCCTGGGTATAAACTAGGAGATGTGGGGGAGGAAGGAGGCGGAGGATGAAGGGGGAGACCAATGTCAGTGTTCGGTTTATAGCACATGCTTGAACGACACTGATTATTTTACTGTATATCCTGTAAATCATTAATGCTTAATTATTTTATATTTCATTACAGAATAAAGTGAACTTGTTGTTTTAATCTGTACTTATCACTTGAAGTCTGTAAGTGTTGTTTCAATACACCCAAGACTGGGATAATCAGTTAACTCTTGGGTTAGAGGGTTGGACAGAATAGGGGTGAGAATGTGTTGAAAGGCGGGTGCCACATACTCTCTGTAAGGCAGGAGGCATACACTGAGAAATCTCTGAAGAACACTGATTATTATTATAGCGATAGAAGAGCGAGATATGTAATATGGGGCGTATAGCGAGTGATTGTTGAGAATTGGTAAGAGAAGGTGAGTTGATGATGCAAAATGCTTATGTCTCTACCTTTTCGAGAAGTGTGGTAAGATTAGAACCTCCCCACACATACGAATAAAACTCTAATCATGGGCGCACAGTACCCTTGTGCAGAACAAGAAGCTGTGCGGGGGTAAATAACCCACGGATACGGGTGAGTGCACCTAGCTTCAGGGAAGCTGTTTTAGCAAAAGTGGTAATATAATTTTTCCAAGATAGGCAGAAGGAAAAGAGACACCAAGAATACAGAGAGACAATGAAGGGTTGATTGTGTGTTGTAGAAGAGTAAGGGATAGTCGTGCGGAAGATTGTGACAGGTAGATAGGCCTATAGATGAAGAGAGTGGGTTTTGGAAGCATTGATAGCAACAAGGTTATCTCTGCCATAATCTGAAATAGTTGGTAGATCAGAAGATAAGTGTGCCTCATCACGTAAATTATGAAGTGACTGCATGGAAGATCGCTAGGGAAAGCTAGTTCAATAGTGTAAGGTATAGTCATCAGCTTAAGAGTAGAGATACAGTTGACAAAGTATTTAATAAATATTATAAATATAACTGGATATAAAACAGAACCCTGAGAAACATGAGAATTTATTAATTTAGGAAGTGAGCGATGGCCGTCCACAACCGCTGCTATAGAATGATCAGAAAGGAAGCTGAAGATAAAGGCACAGCTAAAGTGTTACCTAAGCTGAATAGAATCGTCTGTTGGAATGTTGAGTAAAACATGAACATATTCTTAATTTTAATTCTCGATAAATTCAATCTGGTCGAGTGACTTATCAGCACAATCTTATTCAGGACACCACATAACCCCCTACATAATTGAGTGTTTGTATGTGTGGTCAGGAGAGAGAGAGAGAGAGAGAGAGAGAGAGAGAGAGAGAGAGAGAGAGAGAGAGCGTGTGTATGCAGTATGTGTGTTGTAAGAGAGAGAGAGAGAGAGAGAGAGAGAGAGAGAGAGAGAGAGAGAGAGAGAGAACAACAGATCATCAACATGAGAAAGAGAAGAACATTGCGTAGTACACTTTAATAGACATACGTCAAATTAGCAGTACAGTATATTATAACGTTCTAAAACCTTATTTACCATTACGGTGCCTTAATGGTATTATACAAATAAATTACGGTAATAAGACAGTAAATTACATATAGGTAGCGCCAGCAAACTTGACAATAATTTTGACCCCTTAACTTCTTATAACTCAAAATGAATGAAAGCAATCGAGCTGACGTTGCTATCATTTGGGAAGAGTCCACAAGGAAACAGATGTGGATATTTAAAGCCTGTTTACTCTAGCCCCTTTTGAGTTATAAAGAGGTCAGGGATCAATATTTTTGTCAAGTTCGTTTGCGCTACCTATAGTAATATTGATGGTAATTATATAACCATTTACGTATTTTTTAACTCATTTATATACTGTATAATTATGTTTTAACTCATTTATATACTGTATAATTATGTTTTATACTTTTAACTCATTTATATACTGTATAATTATGTTTTATACTTTTTTGTTTAGTTTCTTCCCTAGACCTCTATCAAACTTAAAAAAAAATCCATTAGATGCCCCTTCTAGATTAATTTGTACATTTTTCGGTAGAATAATGCCCCGGCCGAAGACCGGTTCTTTAAAAGATTACAGGCTCACTATCGTTCCCCAGGAACAAACAAATGGGGCGAAAGGTCTTAAAATCGACAAACTAATGGGGTAAACATCTTCACATTTGAAAACTAATGGGGCTAAACATGAGGGGGAAGGGGTGCCAGAAAAACCAGCCCATCTCCCCTTAATTTATGGTATTATGTTGGCAATATGGCTGCCTGTTCTGTGACCGCAAAGAATATATTTAACAGTGTACACTTTAGTATAAACAAGAGAATATAAAGGGCATACAAAAAGGTATATAGATAATTGGGCATATAGATTATGATTGACCTTTCTATCTACAGGTATATATAGATTATGATTGACCTTTCTATCTACAGGTATATATAGATTATGATTGACCTTTCTATCTACAGGTATATATAGATTATGATTGACCTTTCTATCTACAGGTATATATAGATTATGATTGACCTTTCTATCTACAGGTATATATAGATTATGATTGACCTTTCTATCTACAGGTATATAGATTATGATTGACCTTTCTATCTACAGGTATATAGATTATGATTGACCTTTCTATCTACAGGTATATATAGATTATGATTGACCTTTCTATCTACAGGTATATATAGATTATGATTGACCTTTCTATCTACAGGTATATATAGATTATGATTGACCTTTCTATCTACAGGTATATATAGATTATGATTGACCTTTCTATCTACAGGTATATATAGATTATGATTGACCTTTCTATCTACAGGTATATATAGATTATGATTGACCTTTCTATCTACAGGTATATATAGATTATGATTGACCTTTCTATCTACAGGTATATATAGATTATGATTGACCTTTCTATCTACAGGTATATATATAGATTATGATTGACCTTTCTATCTACAGGTATATATAGATTATGATTGACCTTTCTATCTACAGGTATATATAGATTATGATTGACCTTTCTATCTACAGGTATATATAGATTATGATTGACCTTTCTATCTACAGGTATATATAGATTATGATTGACCTTTCTATCTACAGGTATATATAGATTATGATTGACCTTTCTATCTACAGGTATATATAGATTATGATTGACCTTTCTATCTACAGGTATATATAGATTATGATTGACCTTTCTATCTACAGGTATATATAGATTATGATTGACCTTTCTATCTACAGGTATATATAGATTATGATTGACCTTTCTATCTACAGGTATATATAGATTATGATTGACCTTTCTATCTACAGGTATATATAGATTATGATTGACCTTTCTATCTACAGGTATATATATATTATGATTGACCTTTCTATCTACAGGTATATATAGATTATGATTGACCTTTCTATCTACAGGTATATATAGATTATGATTGACCTTTCTATCTACAGGTATATATAGATTATGATTGACCTTTCTATCTACAGGTATATATAGATTATGATTGACCTTTCTATCTACAGGTATATATAGATTATGATTGACCTTTCTATCTACAGGTATATATAGATTATGATTGACCTTTCTATCTACAGGTATATATAAACTGGGTATATTACTATCAATATACCTTAAAAAGGATAGATTATTATAAACACTATAAATACCGTTTTCATATCCATCATTTGAAAGAGTGTAAAATCATGGGTCATTTGTACGCCGTTTTCACTACGCTGTCATTAACCAAGGGTATAAAAAGGACATGAAAAAGGTATATACATTCATTAGATATATTGATAATGAGTAACCTTTTAATCCTTGTATTAAATAGGTTCATTACTACCAAATAAAAGGATAGATTATCATGGACACTTTGTATATATATATATATATATTTTGTCTATGTGTATGATGGAGACAAAAGGCAAAGCTGCCTGTAACAAGTGTCTCCCCCAAAGTTGAAAGAGTGACAGAGCCAAATTTAGGGCGGTTGGTCGTCATATTAATTTGTTTCTGTATTTAAAAAAAAGAGTGTTGAAGACAGAAGTGAGGTTTTGGCAAGAGGTTAAATACAATATTCAAATTACAAGGGATGGGTAGCACGCGAAAGAAGTATGTGTGTTATTAAAGTGTAAATCAGGGCCAAGTATGTATATACAGTATACATATTTATTAGGTGGGTGTTGTAAATCAAGAAAATATAGTAAAGAATATTTCAGAGATTATCAACGTAGACGCTATAAATAGCTTCTAATATTAGTGAACCTTTGTATGACTATGGTAGCATGTAATGTTATTAGGAGGCTTCTTTAATATATTAATAGTGACTTTGACAGACAGAGACTAACTAACTCAAATTACTAAGGCCGAATTATCGAATGTATTTCCCAGGTATATCAGGGAGGTCAAGGTCTCGTTTTTTCTTCTTGTTCTTGGGGACCTCTGCTCATTATACTTCTTCTTCTTCTTGGACTTCTTTTTCTTATTATGTTTCTTGGGTTTGGCAAGAGAACAAGGGTTGCTGAACTCTTTAGGTTACCTCAGGGGTTGCCAAATGAGGGTGCTGCTATATCCTATAATTATGAGAGCAAGGGTTGATGGAGTCTCTAGGTGCCTCACAGGGGTTGCCAAATAAGGGAGTGGCCACTATAATAGGGGTTGCTGAGAGAGGTCATGAGGTTGGTGTCAAAGCAGTGGTTGCTGAACACTGGCAGAGATCGAGGGATGTTGAACTCTCTGGTTACCTCGCAGTGGTTGCCAAATGAGGGTGCTGCTGCCTAGCGGTTTGCTGAATGCAATAGCTGGAGAGCAACGGTTCCTGAACGTTCCAGGTGTCTCACAGGGGTTTTGGAATAAGGGCTTTCATTAGCAAGGGTTGCTGAACTTAGGGAGGCAAATGGCAGGTAATACCCAGTGACCTGCCGAACAATTCTTGCTCATTTTCCTGTTCTTCCTGGTTTTGATGTCCTTGAGGGTAGAAGGGGCTTTTGTGGTGGTGTTGGGACGGCCCTGTGTCCTTTTTCCTCTGGGCCGGCGCTCTCCTGTCATTTACCTTCCCAGGTAGTGGGTGAAGGTAGGCTGCCAGCTACATGATGAGTGTCCTTGGTGGGTGGAGCTCTGATGTCACAGGGTCTATGATTGGCTGTACCTATTTTTGAAAGAGAACAGGGTGGCAGGGGAGAAAGAATACTGGGCTGGAGGGGGCAGTGTTAGCCGTCTGGATTCAAGCTCTTTGGTGGGTAGAAGCTGGCGATGTCCTGGGTCTTGGAGCTGGTGTAGTGCTGCTGGGGACTTCTCGGCCCCCTTCCTTTTAACTCTGCATAACAGTAAAACCTATAATTACATAAACATTTGTTTGTGAATTGCTCTGTATCGATGAGATTTCGTTCGCATTAGCATACTTTTGGCACATGATATCTTTAAGTTTATTAGTATTCATTAATTGCAATACTAGATTCATACTATGTAATGTACTATTTCCTGGAAATTTACATGCTTGTTTAGTTTTAAATGCAAAATATTATGACTGCAATAATCAATGTGCTCGTGTTCTTCTTTTGTCTTTGATGGGTTGCTGGAATATGGTTAATTCTGGCTAGAGACTCTACATTGACAGAGATCGGCCAACATCCGCCATATTGGAGGTGATATTTTTCTCTATTTACACCCAAATATCTCCATACCCATACCCATGTGGTGGGGACTTGGAGCAATGATAACTCGTTGACTCTGTTACGACCGGGACTCATATAAACAAGGGCTCTTAATCATTGGACTAGAAAGACACACAGCTACAACGGTAACACTAGATCCAACCCTCGAACTTATAATGCCGGCGCACAAAAACACCTATACCCTCCAGAGTTAAATCTGCGATAGCGGGGTATCCTCTAACTCGGTATAAATGCACTACTACTACAGGTCACAACAACATACAATTACGTTAATAATGTATACAAGGAAAAAGATAGAGAGCTTAATTAAATCACTGTAATGATTTAATGCAAACAAGAAGAAGGTTTTATTAAAGTTACTCTAAACAATAATAAACTGTCACTCCTATATTAAAGAAAGTGAATGAATGTCCTAAAGCATCGAACAGGAATCTTCTGAAGAAAGTCTGATGCTGCTTAAGATGATCGAATCGGATTTTGAACTGTTATATAAAGCAGGAACAAGATATGACAAGTGTAGGGACATACAGTGTTAACTGGCACGGGAATAACGATAAATGCGCAATAGTATTATCTCCAACAACAAAAGAAGTACTTCCTCAGGCAACTCAAAAGCCTGCTCGGGTTGTGCAACTCAACAACAACCAAGGCTTACACTCAACGTGAATAAAAATGCTGCATACATAACATAAGAGTTTATAATCCTAATCGGGTGTCTGCTAGGCGAATAAAGTCTAGCTGAGAGTTCGTAGGCTAGGAAACAATGGCTGAGCAAGCGGCTCGTAGCCTAGCGAGGTCCTTAAGACTGTACGGCCAAATTACGTTAAATGACGGGGTGCTCTCTTGAGAGATCCAGATCGCTAGTATCTGGTTCTCTCCTGGCGACCCTCTTCAAGTCAAAGCAAAACGAGTTAGCACAGTGTTGGATGGCAGAGGCAAAAGCCCTCACAGTGCTAAACTCACAAGGTACACAGTCAGAAAGACAACCTAGGCTTCCCACGTATCCGTTGCGATTGTACAAGTTCAACAAAACCTGGTACACATCGGAAATCACAACATCAATAGCTTCATCTCAGTCTAGCATTAAATAGCCGAGCAGACAACCAAGAAATAGGTTGGGAGACACCGCGAGTGTGTCGAACCTCTACAGACAAAATGTTAACCCCTCCAAAATGTCTAACTAAGCATGAAATATCTGAGAGCTTCAGCATATAATACGATGGCCGATATATGAAATCGTGCAGAACCAAAGGGGAGTTATGATGTTAAATAGATTAGAAGAATAAGAGGTAAGAAGTTGAGAGAGAGAGAAAATGTTTTATAGGTGGAAGTCGGGGACAGATGGCAAGGGAGATGTGAAGGGTATGCTGGTCGGGCAAGCTCTGAGCAAGGGAGGCACAAAGGCAGCAGGGAGTGCGGGGGGACTACCTCCTGCTGCGGCAGGAGGGCGGCAAGGCGGCCAGCCACTCAGAGGGCCCGGCCGTGGCATGACGTCACCGAGACAACGCGTAACACTGCGCGTACTACCCTCTGCCTCCTGCACTTACTCACTCACACTCTCTAGCTGAATCATTCAGTCTTATACATTAAACTTATAACTGATGATATAAAATATAATGCATTGTCACAGACGAAAATAAAGACCACTTCTATACTGCCTGTGGCATGATGATTCACAAGAAAGAAAGTATAACATCTCTGATAACTGTAGCCCATTTCACTGCCCTGGCGAGAGCTAGCGAGTGGCCAAGCGAGTGGCTGAGCCGACGTGGCGTTCTGCTAAGCTGCAGGCGTCACACCCCACCCAAGATATTAGACGCTTAATCATGAGCTCCATATCTGACAAGCAGAACCCCGATAAGACTCGCCACCCCTAACCACTTCGCAACAAAGAAAGGCAAAGCTGATTTCTCATCAAACAAATTACAACCCCTCCCAACACAATAGCTTAATTCCTACTGCTATGCTCCTAGAGCGAGCTTCTACTAGCCCAGCCTTCTGAGAGAAGTACAGGTTCGACTCAGAACTTCAGCTATAACATACTTAACCCTCCTCTAGCGGGTGCTCTGTGGCCGTTTTGGGCCTTTCCGGGCCGTTCTGACTGCTATATCAACCATCAGTATGAAAGGAACTGTATTGCGCCGAAAACTAGGTGGAAATCGCTACACAATGACGCCACATACAGCTACGTAGCACTCGTGGAGCACTGACAGTGTTACCTCGAAGATGGAAGTTTAGCTGATTTTGCTACCTTGCTCACTTTTAGCGAACTATTGGTTACACTGTCATCCTCACGTGCGGTGGGGGAACTGGAGTTAGTGTGGGCCGGGAGGCCACAGATGTCGGACGTATGGATCATTACTATCCCACCCATTTTTACTCGATTTCAACCCTTTTTTCACCCGTTTTTTGCCAGTTTTTTCAACTCGACTTATGTTGCGAGCCGCTCTTTAAGGGTTAAAAATTTAACTATTAAAGAAAGAGTTTTTATAGAATTTTCATTTTTAATATGTTTATGGCGGCTGCACTTACAGGGGCAAGCCTAGTTTTTCTCCACTCTCAACACACACTGACTGAACGGCGAGGGTTCTCCTGCAAACAAACCCTCCCGTGACAAACAATCAGCCAAAACATTATCAGTGCCCTTAGCATGCCACACATCCAACTTGTGTTCCGGCAGCAAAACAACACCTGACACTGATAAACTGCCCAGTTCATCACAAGACTGGCACTTCTCTTCACTCTTTCCGGCAACGGGACCTGCCAAAAGCCTTTCACTAGTTCTACCTTCGTGATAGGCGATGCAGCCCCGATGCGGTCTATGGTGTCGTCAACTCTCGATAAGGTATAGGTGTCTGTCAGGGATAATTCACACCCACTCTTGCAATCAACACACACTGATCTTGCCACTTAACACAGGTTGTAAAGTTACAGGCAACGACCACTCACGACATTCCTTATCCCTCAGACCCTTGGGCAATGGATAGGTGTCTGTCAGGGATAATGCTTCCACACTCTTGCAATCACCATACACACGGATCTTGCCACTCAACTCCGGTTGCAAACTCACTGGCAACGACCACTCACGATATCCCTTATCCCTCAGACCCTTTTTCCACATGTCGTCTAGCTCTGTTTTCACGACAGGCTGTTGAGCAGGATTTATACGGTAGGGATTTAAACTGAGCCTTGCACTGTCTCCAGCCTCCATGTCGGATTCTACCCCATATATCAGGCCTGGAGTAGCAACAAACATGCGGATGCACTGCCCCAGCCTAGTAAACAACTTATCTCGCAGAACAACATGCCTAGTGCCCTCCCACAACCCAGCCGAGACCGCAGCTTCTAACCTGTAGTCTCCCTCCTTCTCCACCTTCGTCCCTAGAACAGCCAGGTCATGAGAGGGACAATCAGTACCACCTGTGCAGTCACTCCCATAGTTCATTATTGCTAAGGCTTCCCCGCCGATACCGTACATGCGCACCCCCGCATTCCTTACGACTATATCTACCTGCGCAGCATCACCGCTTTTAGCGACATGGCCAGATACAGTCGGTCTATGGTAGGGCTGTTGCATTCGACTAGAGCAGCATTGGGAGGCTATGCAACGACCGGGTACATCCACTCCACAGCCAACCTCACCAATCTGCTCAATGTCCTCCTTCTGACCACCACTCTTGGCAGCCATGGGTCGACCCTGACCTGACAACCATGTCCAAGCCTCGTCACCCACCCTGAACCACCGAAACAACGAGGCTAACGGTCTCCAAACACTCAAGTGACCTGCCCGCGGAACATCTTGCACCGCCTGAGTTGTGAGGCTCGGGTGCTCGGCACGACCAGTGAGGTATGAACCGAGCTGGTGCTGGAGCGCTGCACACTGCGGCTCAGGCAGGTGCTCTAGCGCTTCCACAGCCACCAGACTCGTGTCCCCCGCCCACTGCTCCGCCGAGGCATAACAATCCCAACTCTCCTCCACCTGTGCCCTACTGCCCCCCTCTCCTTCTCCACCTTGGCCGCTGCAGACCAACGCAGGGACAGTAGGCTGCTCAGGTGGTTGCCTCACAAACTCCTCCATCAGGTTCACATGACATGTTTCCCCGTCCTCGTGTTCGATAGCCCCGTTCCCACAACTCTCCTCCAACTGGGAACTACTAAGTCGCGGAGTGCCATCACGCCCAACCATGTCACTAGGGGTGACAGGTTCTGGGGCCACTCCGGAGCTCACCTCTGAGTCAAGTACTAAGCCGCTAAGGAGAGCCGCTGGAGCAAAACTCACAAAACTCCCAACTTTAGCTTGCTCCTTCCGACCGTTCCTCCGCTGGTCTAGAGACTGAGGAATAGGCTGTGACACTTTGGATGCAAGAGATCTTGTAACAACGCACGCCATAGGTTGTACTTGACACTTTTCTACCCACTCCTGTTCCTCCCTACTCACATCGGCCGGCTTCTCGGCAACGACTAAGGGTGAAACCTCAGAAGTAGGCACCGCAAAGTCGTTGCCGAGAAGGAGGTCGACGCCCCCAACAGGCAAGTTCTCCACAATTCCAACATCCAACTCTCGTGTCACACCATCTACCTCCAGTTCCATCCTGACCAACGGGTATGACCTGGTAGCATTGATACCTTGCACCACAACCACCCGTGCCGCGTTTATTGGTCTACCAGTAAAGTTTTTCATCAAAGTCTGAGAGGCACCCGTGTCTCGCAACAGCTCAACTCCATGCTTCTTACCAGCCCACTTCACGCAGCCACGCCCTCGATGGTCGCAAAAGACATCGCGGACAGGGTTCGAGCCTTCCGGATTCTTCTCCACTGGCTGTGTCCCAGCCTCTGACATTATACCCCGGGCAAACTCAGACGACTTCGGGGACACCCCAATCTTGCAAGCCAAAGACACAACTGCATTAGGTAGCTTGCTTGGACAGGCTCTTGCAAAATGCCCCTTCTCATGACAATGAAAACACTCTAACTCCCCCTTGGGCTTCCCTTGAGGTGGGGAAGAGCCCGGACCCTTCTTAAACGGGACGGTATTAGGTTTATGGTCAGACTTAATATCATTGCTCTTGTTATTGTTATATGGTGTATCACCGACTCAGGGGGGGGGGGGGGGCTGGAGTGTTGCGCCCCTTGTTACCTGCATCGTTCCGTTGTGCAGACCCGCACCCACGAATCAGCGATAGCCTACGGTCAGCCATCTCAGCTGCCTCCTGTAGAGTTTTCGTTTTTTTTTCTTTAAGATTCAACGTCAGATCGCCGCCCGTACACTTAAAGAACCGCTCGAGAAGCATCAACTGTTTTATCTCATCAAACGTCGTTGCCTTCTCTGATCTCAGCCAATTCCCAAAAGCGTCAGACAGATCCCGGGCATGCTCAAGAAAGGTGCACTCACGACCCTTCGTTACACCCCGGAACTTCAATCTGTACATCTCTGGTTGTAACTCGTACGCCCGCAGAACAGCTTCCTTCAATACCTCATAATCGACGCAAGACTCCAAGGGCAACGCATCATAATATTATGCCTTGAGTCCTTTGCCAACCAACCTAGAGGAAACAAGGGCTGCCCACTTAACCTCGGGCCATTGGTGCTCCCGGCACTTCTTCTCAAAATGCATGAAAAATTCGGTGACACCCGGCTCGTCAAATACAGGGACTAACTTAAGAAGGTGCGATAAAGACTGATCAAGACCTCGATTCCCAGAACCGAGACGCTGCCCTGTCAACTCCACCCTAGACTTCTCAAGATCTATGTCTGCACAGTACATGGTCTTTCTCTCCTCAGCCTGAATCCTAAGCTCAGCCTCCCGCTGCTGCTGCTGAGTCCTGAGCTCAGCCTCCCGCTGCTGCTGCTGAGTCCTGAGCTCAGCCTCCCACTGCCGTTGCTCGAGCTCAGCCTCATGCCTTCGTTGCTCAGCCTGCTGGTTAAGTTTAGCCATCTCCAGCTGGAAGAGCATATCTGCAGTTAAACCTTGAGGAGGAGGAGATGCAACAATTGGAGACCCACCCAGTGATCCACCCAGGTGCAAACCACGCTGCCAGTGACTATTGGCTTGCGGGACCGTACCCGGCTCCGGAGCCCGAGGGGGCGCCATGGTAGGAGTCGAGTGGAATGGGGGCTGGGCCGAAGGTGCCCCAGCTCCCGCTCCACCCGAAGCCCCACGCAACCCGCCGAGCACCCAGGCCACCAGGTCACCTCTCGTCATGATGCTAGTGCCTACATGACCCATGACCGTGGCCAAACACTGGAGACCATACCGATCAATCCCCGACACTCGGTCAACAGTAATAGGCATCTCCAGAAACTTCTTTGCATCCTCCTCACTAGTTATTACTCTAATGTCTTCTAACAAATCCCGCTGCTGCACCTCAGAGTCTGCTTCCCGTACTGTGTCCTCACTGTACACTGATCCGTCGTCTGACATAGTGTCCACCGAAAATTCTCAATGTTTATAAAAAAAAGTACCTAAACTCTCATGTAGCACTATTCACTCAAAAATGCTTGAAGACTCTTAAGTGTTATACTACTTGCCAAAAAAAGTCCGTTTCCACTATATTCCTTTAAACAAAAAAACAAATGACCACAATACTCCTGCAATATTTCTCTAAGTTCACAAAATCCAGAGCAAGGTCGCCATTTGTTACGACCGGGACTCGTATAAAACAAGGGCTCTTAATCATTAGACTAGAAAGGCACACAGCCACAACGGTAACACTAGATCCAACCCTCGAACTTATAATGCCGGCGCACAAAAACACCTATACCCTCCAGAGTTAAATCTGCGATAGCTGGGTATCCTCTAACTCGGTATAAATGCACTACTACTACAGGCTGATGATCTCTGATACAGCCTGATCACAACAACATACAATTACGTTAATAATGTATACAAGGAAAGAGATAGAGAGCTTAATTAAATCACTGGAATGATTTAATGCAAACAAGAAGAAGGTATAATTAAAGTTACTCTAAACAATAATAAACTGTCACTCCTATATTAAAGAAAGTGAATGAATGTCCTAAAGCATCGAACAGGAATCTTCTGAAGAAAGTCTGATGCTGCTTAAGATGATCGAATCGGATTTTGAACTGTTATATAAAGCAGGAACAAGATATGACAAGTGTAGGGACATACAGTGTTAACTGGCACGGGAATAACGATAAATGCGCAATAGTATTATCTCCAACAACAAAAGAAGTACTTCCTCAGGCAACTCAAAAGCCTGCTCGGATTGTGCAACTCAACAACAACCAAGGCTTACACTCAACATGAATACAAATTCTGCATACATAACATAAGAGTTTATAATCCTAATCGGGTGTCTGCTAGGAGAATAAAGTCTAGCTGGGATGTCGTAGGCTAGGAAACAATGGCTGAGCAAGCGGCTAGTAGCCTAGCGAGGTCCTCACGACTGTATGGCCAAATTACGTTAAATGACGGGGTGCTCTCTTGAGAGATCCAGATCGCTAGTATCTGGTTCTCTCCTGGCGACCCTCTTCAAGTCAAAGCAAAACGAGTTAGCACAGTGTTGGATGGCAGAGGCAAAAGCCCTCACTCGCAACACAGTGCTAAACTCAGAAGGTACACAGTCAGAAAGACAACCTAGGCTTCCCACGTATCCGTTGCGATTGTACAAGTTCAACAAAACCTGGTACACATCGGAAATCACAACATTAATAGCCTCATCCCAGTCTAGCATTAAATAGCCGAGCAGACAACCAAGAAATAGGTAGGGAGACACCGCGAGTGTGTCGAACCTCTACAGACAAAATGTTAACCCCTCCAAAATGTCTAACTAAGCATTAAATATCTGAGAGCTTCAGCATATAATACGATGGCCGATATATTTAATCGTGCAGAACCAAAGGGGAGTTATGATGTTAAATAGATTAGAAGAATAAGAGGTAAGAAGTTGAGAGAGAGAGAAAGTGTTCTATAGGTGGAAGTCGGGGACAGATGGCAAGGGAGATGTGAAGGGTATGCTGGTCAGGCAAGCTCTGAGCAAGGGAGGCACAAAGGCAGCAGGGAGTGCGGGGGGACTACCTCCTGCTGCGGCAGGAGGGCGGCAAGGCGGCCAGCCACTCAGAGGGCCCGGCCGTGGCATGACGTCACCGAGACAACGCGTAACACTGCGCGTACTACCCTCTGCCTCCTGCACTTACTCACTCACACTCTCTAGCTGTATCATTCAGTCTTATACATTAAACTTATAACTGATGATATAAAATATAATGCATTGTCACAGACGGAAATAAAGACCACTTCTATACTGCCTGTGACATGACGATTCACAAGAAAGAAAGTATAACATTCTCTGATAACTGTAGCTCATTTCACTGCCCTGGCGAGCGCTAGCGAGTGGCCAAGCGAGTGGCTGAGCCCACGTGGCGTTCTGCTAAGCTGCAGGCGTCACAACTCACAAATCTAAATGTTCCTCGTTGATTCACAGACGGCACAAGACAGATAGGCAGCTTACACTCTGTGCCTCGGCAGCTTACACTCTATGCCTCTGTTCACCTAGCAGTAAATAGGAACATGGAGTTAGGTGAGATTTGTGACATCCCATCCTGAGTAGTATATGTAGTTACTGTCTTCGTGGTGCAGTGCATAGTGTGTTGATTTTCGGTGTGAGCATCCTGGGTTCGAATCCCCGGACTGCCACATGTGGTTGTTAATTTCATTAATCGATTTTAGGAGTAGAGTTGGTTGGTGGAGAGAACATAATAATATGCATTATATGTAGTAGCCCTCTGTGTACCAGCCTGGATAATTCACCCGAGCTACCCACCACAGATTTCAAATGACAACGTCACGGACATGAGCACCATGGCCAAAGCGCAGCTTGGGTATAACCCACCAAAAATACTGTACTTGTACATTAAAAACATTTGGGAAGACTGCTACAGGATATATAGTTTGCTCTTTGGATATACATTCCACAGCCGTCCGGCTGGCTCAGTTGATAGCGTGCCTGATTCCCATCTTGAAGGTCTCGCGTTCAATCCCCGCTCAGATTGAAAAGTTTTTCTGGGATACAGCCGGCGGTTACCATCTCCCCATGAGCAAGGGGGATGGGTATTGGTCTCTGGTAGACTAAAGAAAGCCAAGCGCTTGTGAATCCTCGAAGGAGGAGATACGGGCGCTATATAAGTAACCAGAAGATTATTATTATGATAACAAATAAAATAAAATAAACCTTGGTTGATAATTGAGAGACCAAAATGGCGCCCACAGAATATGATGACCGTTCTTTCATACTGCGGGATCTCTACACTCTAACATATTATGGATATGAAAAGTGTCCAGAATAATCTACCTATGTAAAGGTATATTGGTGATGATCACCCCATCTTATAACAGTTAGAAAGGTAAATCACTATCAGTATATCCAATGATCTTATATACCTGTTCCAAACCCTTTGTATACATTTGATTTTGTTTTACAGTGTAGTTCCGGCTAGCGTAAATGAAAACAAAGCTTGGGATATGCTGATGGTTACGTTGTGTTGTTGCTGTTGTTGTTTTATGTTGTTATAGTGTTTATGGTAGTAGTTGACGATAAGGTATTACAACATTGACACATAATGTACAGTAAATATGTGTATAGTAATGTGGGAAGAGGGCATCACACGAGAGAGCTTTTATCGGCACTTTACTATAGTCAACGTTTTTCTGGCAACATTTCTGGAATCTTTTGCACTGGTATCGGAAACTAGATGGATGAAAGATTATTTTGGGTGCCAGAATAATTTATAACGTTGACCTCATAATCAACATAATTGAACACGTTGACTCAATAAGCGGAATTATTTAACGCTCAAAGAGCGGGTGGTGGAGTATATTTCACTGTGCCGCTCAGTGTTTTTTTTTTACCATAAATGGGGTTGTTTCCGTGCTCCTGATAGGGCGTGATAGGGCTCCTGATATGTATCCCTGATAGGGCGTAAATTGAGCTTTTCAATGACACCTGAACCATCCTTCTACGATCACTGGTTGTCTTGCAACGATCGTGCAACCGAAGGGCAAAATCGCTAAAATACGGTAATTTCTTTATATAATTACGTATGTAGCGAGGGAGTGAGGGTGGATGTAAGTGGAGTACATCTCAGTTGGTCCACGGCAGTCGTGGCGAGCGGTCATGAGGTAACCCATGCTCCTCCCGTCACTCGTCTCTCTCTCAGAGCCAATAATGCGCCAAAATTGCACTCAGACTTAAGTTGGGCCCCGCCACATAGTCCAAATTTTTCGATACGGACTTAAGTCGGGCCCCGATAGACAAGGGTTAAAACGTTGATCTCATAAGTAGAATTATATAAAACGTTGACTCAATAAGCGGAATGATTTAAAACGTTGACCTCATGAGTAGAATTATTTAAAACGTTGACCCAATAAGCAAAATAATATAAAACGTTGACCTCATAAGTAGAATTATTTAAAACGTGGACTCAATAAGTGGAATGATTTAAAACGTTGACCTCATAAGTAGAATTATTTAAAACGTTGACCTCATAAGCTGCCAGTCCAGTGTTGGGGATAAATGTTGAGTGAGGAAGTGTTCGTGTGATACCGGTTGTGTCGATATACCTTGGGAAATGATGATGCTTACACAGTGTTCCTGCTGCTGTTGTTGGTGTTACTTATGGGGGTACTACTCGGTTTTGTGGGCTATTAATTAATTTATTCATTTATTTTTTAGTTTCATCGCTAGACCTCCATCAACCTTAAAAAAACACTCCCTAGACAAATTCAAGATAAATTTGTACATTTTTCGATAGAAAAATGTCCCGGGTAAAGGCCGGTTCCTCTTAAAATTACAGGTTCGCTATCGCTGGCCAGGAAAAAATCGACACCTAAATGGCACGAAAGGTCTTGAAATTGACAACGAAATGGGGCGAAAGGTATTAAAATCGCCAAACTAATGAAAGGAACGTCTTATCATTTCAAAACTATTATGCTAAACATGAGGGAGAAGGGGTCCAGAAAAAGAGAGTAGTACCCCCTTAAGTGGTACGTGCGAATGTTGAAACACTTATATAATAGAGGTAGGGAAATGTATATTAAGTATATAATAATAGCAAATATATCGTTAACTCATTCAGTATACCATGCCACATTATTTAATTTCTTTCTGGCAATTATTAAACGTTTTTATTAAGTTTATAAAGGGTTTGTGGAAGTCAAGGGGTTAAATGAGATAGATATAACTCCTTTAAATAATAAAGGTCCTTCCAATGCTAAGTAAGATTGTTTATCGTTATCCAGAATATAATAGACAAGGCGTCATAGTGCTCCAAAGGTCGTAGAATGCCCAATAATTAATCAAATACAAGAAATATAACTATAAGTAGACACACACAGTATAAGGGAACCTAGTTAAAGTACCAACCCAGGCCTTTGGTGCTCATTATAAAGATGGCCTATCAATTACACTGAGAAATCAAAGGTACAAAACGAATATGACAAAGGTATATTAAATCATTGGGTATATTGCTAGTGATTTGCCTTTCTATATTATTACCACCAGCATGACTTTAAAAGGGTATATGGACACATTAATAACCCTTTTCACACCTATTATTGTTTCCAGACTACTGTGCGCTCTGTAAAAGATGGGCACGTAAACTCTAAGACATTATGAGTATGAAGAGGATATAAATTGTGTGCATAAAAATCCACCCATTGATGGTAATATATCCCTCTAGTACAAGAATAGAATGATAGATCACCATCAAAATATCCAATAATCTTACATACCTTTTTAATAGCCTTGTTCTACCTTTAGTTGTAAAGCGTGGTTTTGCGAGGGTGCTGTCAAACTGGGATAATTTGTTTAAACCTGGAATGGATATGAAAACACTCTCTTAAAATAAAGGTATATATAGGGTAAGTAAAAGGTATGATAATCAATGGGTATATTGACAGTGATTTACATTTTCATCCTTGTATTAGATGGGTTTATTACTGCCAATATGCCTGTGATGCCCGCATCCATGAAACAACCACCCACAACAACAGCCAGGAAAAATATAGAAAAATAGGACAGTCCACCCTAAGCTGTCCTTTACCAGCCAGCAAGCTAGCTCTGCCCTCATGATGTCACAGACCCCGCACCTCATCATGTCAAGCCACCTGGGCTACCTGCCAGCCGCTCTCAGGTAACCTCTTCAAAGGGGTTGACTACTTCCGGGCAGAAAAACACTTAATCCACCACCTCACACCTAGAAGTTGCCCCTGTTCCACAAGCACCGAAGAAGAGCAAGAGGAACATGAAAACTAATGACTATCAAATGAGGGAGTTGTTCGGTAGCTTCTCACATACAAAGCTCCTTGGCGCTTCCAAAGGCTGACATACAGGTGCTTTCGAAGACCTACTTTTTGCCACAGATGCTTCCCAAAGTCTGAAGAGTGCTTCCCAAGACTGCCACGGCACTTCCAAAGGCCACCAGTATGCTTCCCAAGACACGGCCTGCTGTGTTCCCAAGGTGCCCCCAAAAGCACATAGGTGATTCCAAATACCTGAAGAGTGCTTCACAAGACTCGAAATGAGGTGCTTCCCAAGACTACCACAGTACTTCCAAAGGACAACTCAGAGCTTCCCAAGATCGACCTAGTGCAGCCAAGGGTCAATCTCGACACAAACATAAATGCATAATCCTACCACACCAGAGAAACTTATTATCTCTCTATCTGTCTATTGCCGAATATGTTAATCCCCTTTATGAGGGTGGCCACACACATAATACTCCAAAGCAGACTTGTCCCCCGTGTGAAAGACAACCTGTTCCAGTGTATTCAAGGGTTTTCAGGATTGACCACTCAACTTAGGGTCCGTCTGACTCCGAGGCCATCTATGTATCATTTTGGTACTGTTTTTGAACAGTGGTGGGTGGCTAGTTTATCCACCAATCTGCTTCACCCTCAGGTGAGCAGTAAGGACTTGTATAAATGTTGGAGCACACTAACACGAAAGCCCCTCCAGACAATTTCACGACTTGAAGTTTTAGCCTGATACGGCGAATCGGCAACATGATCGTCGATATCGTAAATTAGCCGTGGGTGACTCTCACGGTCCAAGCGACGTATCGTGTGTCGATATGAGATTTTGGGCTGCTCAAAAGTTCGCGAGAATTCCCCGGCAACTGTCAAAAATCGTCTGAGTCTGGTCTTCATTGCGAACTCGCCGTATCAAAATCGTGTGGTCCGTATCAAAGACGTATGGTCCGTATCAAAGTCGTATGGTCCGTATCAAAGTTGTCTGGTTCGTAAACTTGCCGTGCGGATCGTATCTCTTCAGTGCGGAAATTTGGCAACCTGTGACATGGCAACAGCCATGTTGCACGTCTCACGGCTTCGTTACGATGTTCGTATACCATTCTTCTAAGTTGTATCGCAGTCTTCTGGGTTGTATCTTTTCCGTGGACTATTCGTGTACCTTTCGCACAACTTTTCTTATCTTCTTCGTTGCATTCGTTTCTCCTCCGTATCAGCATCATTAGAGTCTTATCGAGTCATGTGGACGCGATATGACTCTAATGATGTCAGCCATTTTCACCGCGATCTCTAGTCAAGTCAGCAAGACATATGATTCTTTCGAGTCTTGGGTGTTCGTGCCAGTCTTGAAGGGGCTGTCATGTTAGTGTGCACTAACCTTAAGGTTTACTTCCCTAGACAGATTACCGACCAAGGCTGACGAATCACATTCACCCGATATTACGTTGCCTAAGAGGAATAAAATTGCCTAATGGTGGCCAGAGTAAACTGGTACTATCCGTCATCTTCCTCAAATGAGATAAAGTTGATTGCGAGCACTTATTCCCTCAACCTTTTCTTACAACTTTGGTGTGACAGTTTCTGAAGTATATTTTTATATGAAAACTGTTGCCTTAAGGGGAGATCTCCACTTGAGGGATTTTTTTCTTAACCTCTTTCTCCCTCATGTTTAGCCCCATTGCTTTTGATATTATAAAACGTTCGCCCCATTAGTTTAGCGATTTTAAGAAGTTTCACCCCATATTAAGACCTTTCGTGCCATTCAGGTGTCGATTTTATCCTGGTGAGCGATAGCGAGCCTGTAATTTAAGAGGAACCGGCCTTTGGCCGGGAAATGTTTCTACCGAAAAATGTACAAATTTATCTTGAAAGGGGGTCAAGGGGGTGACATTTTTAGATTGCTGGAGGAGTAGGAAACAAACTAAAAACCTCCCCTTAAGGGGGGATGGTTGGGTATTCTGGCCTCACTTCTCCCTCATGTTTAGCCCCATTAGTTTTCAGATTTTAAGAAGTTCGGCCCATTAGTTTCGCGATTTTAGTCTTTATGCCTGATTTGCTGTCAATATTAAGACCTTTCATAACATTTAGGTGTTGATTTTTTCTTGGCGAGCAGTAGCGAGCATGTAATTTAAGAGGAACAGGACTTCAGCTGGAAAATTGTTCTACCGAAAAATGTACACATTTATCTCGAAGGGGGCCCTTGGGGATATCTTTTATATGCTTCATGGAGGTCTAGGGAGGAAACTAAAAACATAAATAAAAATGTATAAACAATTAAATCAACCAATAAGTAATCCCTACCCCATCAATTAAATCAACCAATAAGTAATCCCTACCCCATCAATTAAATCAACCAATAAGTAATCCCTACCCCATCAATTAAATCAACCAATAAGTAATCCCTACCCCATCAAGTAAATCAACCAATAAGTAATACCTACCCCATCAATTAAAACTAAGTAATCCCATCAATTAAATCAACCAATAAGTAATCCCTACCCCATCAATTAAATCAACCAATAAGTAATCCCTACCCCATCAATTAAATCAACCAATAAGTAATCCCTACCCCATCAATTAAATCAACCAATAAGTAATCCCTACCCCTTCAATTAAATCAACCAATAAGTAATCCCTACCCCATCAATTAAATCAACCAATAAGTAATCCCTACCCCATCAATTAAATCAACCAATAAGTAATCCCCACCCCATCAATTAAATCAACCAATAAGTAATCCCTACCCCATCAATTAAATCAACCAATAAGTAATCCCTACCCCATCAATTAAATCAACCAATAAGTAATCCCTACCCCATCAATTAAATCAACCAAAAGTAATCCCTACCCCATCAATTAAATCAACCAATAAGTAATCCCTACCCCATCAATTAAATCAACCAATAAGTAATCCCTACCCCATCAATTAAATCAACCAATAAGTAATCCCTACCCCATCAATTAAATCAACCAATAAGTAATCCCTACCCCATCAATTAAATCAACCAATAAGTAATCCCTACCCCATCAATTTAATCCATTTCTAGTCTAGTTTGCGATACCAAGGCAAAGTATCCCAGAAATGTTGTTGACAAAATATTGACCATCGAAATATGACTATCAAAACTGTGATGCCCGTTTTGCAAGGTAATATATTCAACCATTATGAAGACTCAAACCCCATTTTAATTTAAGGGGGGATTGGTTGGTTTTTCTGGCCCCCTTCTCCCTCGTGTTTAACCCCATTGGTTTAGAGATTTTACGATGTTCGTTCCATTAGTTTGTAGATTTAAAAAGTTTTGCCCCATTTGTATGTCAATAATAAGACCTTTCATGCCATTTAGGTTTCGATTGTTTCCTTGCGAGCGATAGCGAGCCTGTAATTATGAGAGTAACCAGCATTTGGCCGGGAATATTGTTTACCGAAAAATGTACACATTGATCTGCGAGGTGTTTTTTACAGCTTGATGGAGGTCTAGGGAGGAAACTAAAAATAATAAAACGGTAAAGCAATAAGCAAATATATACCCCATCTCCCCTTAACCCTCCTGGCTCGGGCAGGCTCTCAAAATGACAGTGTGGGCTACCCGGGCGATCTGGCCGAAAAACGTCTAGGCCTAGGCTACCGTATTTTTTTTTAGTTTAACTGCTAGAAATTTCCCACGCATCTATAAATGTAGTGCGGTTTCCAATCTGTAGACTGGCATTGAGTAGAGCTCTCTATGTCAACTGGTTCAGTTGTGATGACGATTTCAGTGGAGAGCACTTGCAGGCGATGTTAGCAATATGACGATCTTTTCACTACTGAAACAACGACATACAGACATACAATAACAAACGAGTCTTCTCTTTCTTGTTTTCGGAGGTGCGGTGACGTAACGATCGGCTTTGTTTACATGCGTCGGACGCACGGCGTTCAGACCAAGCTGAATAGGCTTTCAAGCTTACAGATTTTAAAATGACACCCGGGCTCCTGCCCTTAATTCGTGGTGTCATTTTAAAATGACAACCGGGCCAGGAGGGTTAAAGGCATATTGGTGATAATAAACCCATCTTACATCAGTTCGCAAGGTAAATCACTATCAATATACTCAATGGTCTTATATACTCTTCCATACCCTTCATATACTCACAATGTTTGACGGTGCACTACAGTGTAGTCTAGACTATGATTATGTGGATATTTGTCGTTAAGGGGGGATGGGCGTATTTGTTTGCTTAGTTATGTATCTTATTCATATTTTTGTGTTTTGTATCCTCCCTAGACCCCCAACAAGCTTTAAAAAACACCCGGACAAGACCTTCCTTCAAGATAAATTTGTAAATTTTTTGATAGAAAAATGTCCCGGCCGAAGGCCGGTTACTCTTAAAATACAGACTCACTATTGCTCGCCAGGAAATAAACGACACCTAAATGACACGAAAAGTCTTAATATTGACAACAAATGAGGCGAACGTCTAATGCCCCTTTCCCACATGTGCGACTTCATACAATTTTCGTGGCCGAGGACGTAGTCTTGTCAATTCGCATCGAATTTCTGCAACATCTACGATTTTGAACGTTACAAATAGATAACTAATTATACTCGGCGAAGATGTCACCGATGAATGCGATGCAATCGCCGTCATTCTGCGATGTTATCGGCGAAGTGAGCGATGTTTCACCGAAGATCTCTGCGAGGAATGTCACGTTTTCAAAAATATCTTGCGACATAATGCGATGGTCAAAGAAGACTCGCCGACTGTTCTGCGGCGTCTTCTGCGGTTCAAGCGATGGTCCGGCGATTACTTCGGCGAGGTTGTCCGAATATTTTTCCTGGCACAAATTCCTGCGATGAACGAACGAATCCACGGCGATCATCGCCAATGCCATCGCAGATACGTCGCCGAACCTGTGCGAACCTGAGCGAATGTCACGTGAATGTGCTAAATTCAGTGGTATTAGCATATACTCACGTTACAATCGCGCAAGTAATTGGCCCCAACAACCCCCCACAACCCCCCAAACCTTTCTGTTGTATATAAAGACCTTGACTCTGTCACAGAGAACAATCTGAGTTGAGCAGCCACACCGAGCATAGCTACTCTTCACCACCACCACATCATAACCTCGACCCTTGGACGTGCCTGTTAAATCTTGAGATGGAGAGGATTACGCAGCATCTACGGAGGAATGAACGTGTTGAGCGGGCCCTTGCCACCCAGCGGACGAATCTACTTTATTTAGAATGCCTATTAGAGCTTGCCAGAAGGGAGAAGGAAGCTGACAAGGCAAGGAAGGAAGCTGAGAGGGAAAGGAAGGAGGAAGAAGAGAGGAGAAAACAGAGGAAGAAGCGGAAATCGTGGACGAGAGAGTGGCTGTTAAGGCGAGGTCAATTTGGGGGTTATGAAAACCTCATGAAAGAAGTTGAACAAGAGGACCCAGCGGATTTTACAAACTTCATGAGATTGGACCCTGCACTCTTTCAAGAAATTCTCAGCAAAATTCGACCCATCATTGCCAAAAAGGACACACACTGGAGGAAAGCCATAGATCCTGGTTTGTGTTTGGCAGTGACGTTGCGTTACCTACAGTGCATTCATTCGACATATATCGACAGGCCCCGCCCGCTTCCCCAACCGTTATCATACGGCTGGCATGACTGTGCGAGGTAGGGGTGTCCAACAGGGTTACCAAATCAGCACAAAAATATTATTTAATCTGTTTGCAGAAGTAACTAGAAGAATACAAACTAGTAAATCCCTACCTAATATTGCTAGAATATTACTCCAATATTGATAACATGTGCTAAAAGATTCGGAGTATAGCCAGCATTCTAATTGCTAGGTGTAAAATATTGCCGCTAGATCAAGTCAATATTTATTTATCAATTTAAATTATTAAAAATGGCCTACAAAGCCATCTACCTTTCTACATTAACGAGTGAAAAAGAAATGTTAAGACTGGAGGCTGTGTTTAACAGCTCCATTCCCTTGTTCAAGTAAATACTTTTAGATCTAGCGGTAAGGTAGTTACATTGGCAACGCCGGTGTCTTCTCTCTCAACTGTCAATGCGCTGTCATTCAAACGTCAGTTCAGTTCCCTCCCGTCTTCTGAAGGGGGAAGATGGCGTCTCCTGCCCATAGACCTGCTGGCAGACCTGCTGGTTCTCCCCGACTTGTCAGTCAAGCCAGGAATATTGTATTAAATGTATTCAAGTATTTTGATAAGGAGAAAACTGAGCATGTTGATGTGGTGGTGCTCCTCGTGGTACACCCTGGAAACGTCATTATTGGCGGCTAAATGAATCACAAAATTATGATCTACACAAGTTGACTGATCAGTCAAAATTTAATCACTTCACAATATGAGAGAGAGAGAGAGAGGGAGGGAGACTGAGGCACACAGACAAGGGAGGGGGAGGCATTACGGAACCCTGTACAACTAAAAGCAGTCGCTCGCTAGGCCTAGCTTAATAATTGTCTACCTCTCCTCTGCCCAAGTAGACGAGGTAAAACAATGGTAATGGAGTTTACTTTACTGTACAATGGTATATGGTAATATTGTATAGTAAAGAGTAACTGCAAATATGCATGTATTAAAGCGCTCTTACATCGTATAATTAATTTTACTTGGAGCTCTTATCAGCTCCGTGGTAAGGTGACAAGTGATTTGTCCGAGATTGCGGTATGATTAGCTCTACTTCGTCTACGGCGCTGGTGGAAGCGGGCGGGGCCTGTCGATATATGTCGAATGAGTGCACTGTAGCTACAGGTGACAGCTACAAGAGTCTCAGCTACTTGTTCAGGATAGCGCACAACACCATCTCCAAAATTGTGCCCGACGTCTGTGAGGCTATTGTCAGTGCATACATGGATGATGTAATTGTTTGTCCTACAACACCAGAAGAGTGGAAGGCTGTTGCAAATAGATTTGCTAGCAAGTGGCAATTTCAACATGCTTTGGGCGCCTTGGATGGCAAACATGTTGCCATCAGAAAACCACCCAAGGTGCCTCTACCTACTACAACTATAAAGGTTACCCCTCCATTGTGCTGCTTGCCATCGCTGACGCTGACTACAAATTCCTCTAAATCGATGTTGGTGCAGAGGGATCAGCGTCAGATGGGGGGTTGTTTCTACGAACCCCTATTCGTTTGCTGTTGGAGAGGAATGACGTTGGTGTTCCTGAGCCTGAACCGCTTGAAAACGGGAACTAGGAGATTCCATTCTTCTTCATTGGTGACGACGCATTTCCACTGAGGACCTGGCTGATGAAACCTTACCCAATGAGAGGCTTGGATGATGATAAACGCATTTTCAATTACCGCCTATCCAGAGCCCGGAGAGTGGTTGAAAATGCGTTTGGTATCATGTCTGCCAGGTAAAAGCCGAATTTAAAAAAATATGTCAATTGTTTTAATGTATATTTAAATATATATATATATATATATATATATATATATATATATATATATATATATATATATATATATATATTTTCTTTAATACATACGAGGTTGAAAGAAATGGCAATTTCTGCGTTGGAAATTTTATTATTCAAAGTTTCCAGGTCTCTGATGAGTTTTCGCTGGGTGGCAGGAAGTAGATGAAGGAGATGAGCAAAATTCATGGTGGTACAGGGTTACATTAAAGTACATGATGATACAGGATATACGACGCGTTTCACTGGACAACCAGCATTATCAAGTAAGGAAGGAATGATATAAAAGGTAAACAGGAAGGGTATATATAGAGGGTGGAGGATCAGAGGAGGCGGAAAACAGGGGGCAAAAGTCTGCTATTGGTGGAAGGGAAAACTAGGAGAGAAAAGGGGGTAACCGCTTCACGCATGCGCACTGGATGCGGGATGGTGGTCGATAGGTGGGGTCGAAGCTGATTGGCTGCGTGTCGAGGGGCGTGGCCTAAGTTGTGTGGCGCCTGCAGAAGACGAAGCTGAAGGAGGTAGCGCGGGGGGCTGCGTCAAGGGCACCGGGGGGCGAGGAGGGGTGTTAGGTCCTGTAGGGTAGTGCCTTTTGGCAGAAGGAAGGATCTGAAGGTCCAGAGTTTGGTTGTTGATGTTGGGATGTAAGGCTTGGATATATAAAGCTTCGAGAATAGGTAATCTCCTTGGGTCACTTTCTTTATCGAGTATGGTGGTGTGTTTCTCTAACTCGTTGCGTGTGAGGTGAGGGTGGTTAGGGGTGAGATAGTGGTCTTTGATGGCTCCAGCCTGAAGGTGAAGAGTTAACCGACGTGAAAGACGAGTCTGCGTCATACCAATATAGGAATGAGGTCCACAGTCCTCATAATTACAGGTATGTTGGTAAATGACGTGATCGTCGGTCATCGGGCTCTTTATCTTGGTGGAGGCTGGTTTGTTGCGGAGAACGAGGTTGGAGGTCTTGGGGGATTTGTAATAAATTATTAATTTGATTTCTCAACTGCCACTACAGCTCCAAACCTGGCCCCCACCGGAAACGCCTAGAAACGGAAATCCTCCTGGACGACATCCTACGACTCAAGAAGGATGGCAAGGTCACCACTACTCCCGCCCTACAACCTACTCTCCTCGCTGAAGCCGCCAAAACCAGAGGAACTCACCATAGCAAAATACTCAACAAACAACACTTCCAAGCTGCCAAACTATTAAGAGACAACCCCAACATCATCATCCGTCGTGCGGATAAAGCCTCCTGCCTCGTGATCCATGACAAGGAGGAATATCTTAGAAAAATGGACGTCATCTTAAGTGACAACACTAAATTTAAAAAGATCACCCGCAACCCAACCGACGAAATCAAACGTATTGCCAACACCACCATCACCGCCATCAACGCCAAACAAGGAGGGATCCACCTTAAAAAACTCGTCGGAGAATACCCCCCTGGTTATGCGTACGGAACCATCAAAACACACAAACCTGGGAACCCCCTCCGCCCCATCATCTCCCAGATCCCCACTGCCACCTACCAGATCGCCAAGGCCCTGAACAACCTCCTCACCCCCTACGTGCCCAGCCAATTCAACCTTAACTCAGCCCACGATTTCTTGGAAATTTTACGAGACGCCCCCCGTAACAACAACCACACAATCGCCTCTCTCGACGTAGAAAGCCTGTTCACCAACGTGCCAGTGGATAGGACCATTGACATGATTCTACGTCGAATTTATCATTGCCCTGATACTCCTACACTGGACATCCCGGAGAAGGCCCTGAAAACACTACTGGAGCTATGTACCAAGGAGGCCCCCTTCCTTTGCCCCCGGGGCAACATGTACAAGCAGATAGACGGTGTGGCGATGGGCAGCCCCCTAGGAGTTCTTTTTGCGAACTTTTTCATGGGTACCATCGAGGAAGAGCTCCTGGCTGCCCAACGACCCGCCGTCTACTGTAGATACGTGGATGACATCTTCGTGCAAATCAAGGACCTCCACGAACTACAGGAACTCCAGCGTCGCTTCATGACCTCCTCCGGACTTAACTTCACCTTTGAAAAATCTAACAATGGACAACTCCCCTTCCTCGACATCCTCGTAGCTCTGAACGACCATGGGTTCAAAACCACCGTCTACATTAAACCAACTAACACAGGACAATGCCTCAACGGTGATAGTGAATGCCCCCGCCGTTATCTTCTATCCTCCATCTCCGCCTATGTTAGGAGAGCCCTCACGCACTGCTCTACCTGGGCCGACACCCACCAGGAACTAGAAAGACTATCCCAAGTTTTAGTAAATAACGGATACTCCAACTCCGACATCTCCAGCACCATCAACCACCATCTTGAAAAATGGTACACCCAAAGCCCTCCCAACATTGACCCCCCCAATGAAATTAAGATCTTCTACCGCAATTACATGTCCTCTGAACACAAAAATGACGAGGCCGTCTTAAAAGAAATAATCTCCAAGCACGTCCACCCAACCAACCCGGAAAACAAAATCAAATTAATAATTTATTACAAATCCCCCAAGACCTCCAACCTCGTTCTCCGCAACAAACCAGCCTCCACCAAGATAAAGAGCCCGATGACCGACGATCACGTCATTTACCAACATACCTGTAATTATGAGGACTGTGGACCTCATTCCTATATTGGTATGACGCAGACTCGTCTTTCACGTCGGTTAACTCTTCACCTTCAGGCTGGAGCCATCAAAGACCACTATCTCACCCCTAACCACCCTCACCTCACACGCAACGAGTTAGAGAAACACACCACCATACTCGATAAAGAAAGTGACCCAAGGAGATTACCTATTCTCGAAGCTTTATATATCCAAGCCTTACATCCCAACATCAACAACCAAACTCTGGACCTTCAGATCCTTCCTTCTGCCAAAAGGCACTACCCTACAGGACCTAACACCCCTCCTCGCCCCCCGGTGCCCTTGACGCAGCCCCCCGCGCTACCTCCTTCAGCTTCGTCTTCTGCAGGCGCCACACAACTTAGGCCACGCCCCTCGACACGCAGCCAATCAGCTTCGACCCCACCTATCGACCACCATCCCGCATCCAGTGCGCATGCGTGAAGCGGTTACCCCTTTTTCTCTCCTAGTTTTCCCTTCCACCAATAGCAGACTTTTGCCCCCTGTTTTCCGCCTCCTCTGATCCTCCACCCTCTATATATACCCTTCCTGTTTACCTTTTATATCATTCCTTCCTTACTTGATAATGCTGGTTGTCCAGTGAAACGCGTCGTATATCCTGTATCATCATGTACTTTAATGTAACCCTGTACCACCATGAATTTTGCTCATCTCCTTCATCTACTTCCTGCCACCCAGCGAAAACTCATCAGAGACCTGGAAACTTTGAATAATAAAATTTCCAACGCAGAAATTGCCATTTCTTTCAACCTCGTATGTATTAAAGAAAATTTATTACCTGGCTTTACCAACATATATATATATATATATATATATATATATATATATATATATATAGATATATATATATAGTTACATTACCATACTTAAAAATATATATAAATATATATATGTCTATACATATATATATATATATATATATACATCGCAAATTTTATGTGTTTGTGTACATACTGTATATCCACATCATACGCCCGTATGGCTTCAGGCCCATGTCGACTAACAACACTTGTCCATCTTTAAAAGCTTATAATAACCTGCTGGCTTCACTTTAATATTTGGGATTGGAGTTCGTTGTTAAAAGGATCTGACTTGTGTGGGTTGATCGCCCTAATCGAGCTTCCCATTTCATTCTCTTATAACGTTTTCATTGAGAAACTAATATTGTTTTTTCCCAAACTAACTTTATTTATTGTTTTAACCATTCTCATTACAGGTTACGGTGTCTCCTTACGACCATACCTCTCCATCCGAATCGCGTTGAATCCGTTGTGATGGCCTGCTGTTGTCTACACAATGCCCTTCGTGACAGGAATCCCTCTGATCGACGGGGTCTTGTCGTGGAGAACATTGCAACAGGAGAAATCGTAAATTTGGTATGTCCGGCCGACATTCTAGACCGTGTTGGGAGGCAGCGGGGCAACACAGCTACCAATGATGGGAAGACTCTTCGTGAGAGTCTCAAACACTATTACAACTCACCAGCTGGGAGTGTGGAATGGCAAAACACGGTGATAGGACGAACCCCATCCGAAACCTAAAACATAACCTAATAAAATGTTAAGATAATGTAATGATTGTTTATTTTGTACTCCATGTCATGACCAAGTAATGTGCGTAGTAAGAAAATATTAGTTGTATGATAACTTATTTTATTCAACAACATCTGTCTAATGTCATATTGGGTGAATATTCAAATTACGTAGACAAAATATTAGTTACTAGCTATGAACATGTTGTATGACAAAAATGAACGAAACATACAACAAAATTCCTCTCTATCTGGACCATGAAAAAACCTGTCTAAAGTAGAACCAGGTGGCTAATTATCCGAGACACCCACCCCACCGACACTCACACACACATGCACACACAAACATACACACAGACCCAGGTGTTTAATTGCGGCAGTGTCTAATCTCTACCACGACCCACCCTCCAGCCTGCGGCCCTGGCTGTCCAACCGATACTGTTACGAACTGGCACTCGGGTACACAAGGGCTCTCAATCAGGACTCGAATACGGCTCGCTGCCACAACGGAAACACATGATCCCAACCCCTGAGTACTGCCAGCCGAACAAAAAACACCAATACCCTCCAGAGTTCAATCTGCTATAACGGGGTATACAAGAACTCGGTACTAGTGTTCAACAACAGACTAATAAAGAGACAGGAATTATCTAGTCTGGTCAACAATCAAACAATGAAGTAAAAACAACAACACCAAAGAATAGTGTTGGCCGAAGCCGAAGTAATCCACCCTTGACTAAGAACTTAAGAAGTCCTCCACCCTCTACTTCGGATCGGCACTATTACGTTACGTTAATTAATAGTCCTTAAGCATCGAGCAAGGAATCTTCTGAAAAAGTTAGATGCTTCTCGGATGCTCGTAAGAAGTACGTATCGGATTTTGAACAGTAATTCAATAAGCAAAACACTGGCAATTAAATACTATTAAAGGTTTAAATTGGCATAAGAATAATTAAAAGAATATGCAATAGTAAATGGCAAACATTAAAAAGAAGTACTCCGCAAATGCAACGGCAATAGCCTACTCGGATTGTGCTCGTGGGCCACTAATCACTAAAGTAGCCAAGCTTGCAACACATGAAATCAATAGTGCATAAACAATATCATACATAAGGAAAGCTTCAATACTATTCTGTATCTACTAATCGAGTAAAGTCTAGCTGGGGTACTGTGGGCAAAAGGTAGCAGTGACTGAGCAAACACGGCTCGTAGCCTAGCGAAGTCCTCACAACTGTTTAAAGTATTACGTTAAAACTGACAAGGGCACTTTGAGAAATCCAGATCCCTTGTATCTGGTTTTCTCCCGGCTCCTTGACAAAGTAAAAACAAACTGTTAATAAAATACAGGGTGGTTAGGCTCTTGCCCTCACGCACTGTAAATTATTAACTCAACACAGTCAGCCGCGAAGACAACCTAGGCTTCACTGAACCGAAACGAGTATGCAGGTTTATTGCTTAACCACTGCATCAAACAACAACTCGTAACACAGAAAAGCCTTACCCCAGTCTAGCATTACCTAGACTAGCAGAAAACAGGAATAATAATAATAACACACAGGGAAATGCATATACAAGTGCAACAAACATAAATCAATCCTATTCTAAGTTAACCCTTCCAAAATAGGCTATCTAATAGGCAAGTATCTCGTGAGAACTCAAGCGATAATACGTTGGCTGACTAGCTCAGCACCAACGGGACCATGGAAGTTAAACAGGCAGGGAAAAGAGGAGATAAGAATGTAAGGTAGTAGAGAAAGTTCACATCAGTCAGAAGAATATATATAGTTAGCAAGGGAAATGAGAAGTCGCTCTGCCTAATGAGTTCTGATGAAAAAATGGCTAGACTTCCCTTTTTATACCCGGCTCTCTAGTGAGCCCAACGTGAACTACTAAGGACCGCCCACTGACAACCATTACGTAATTTCTCTCTCTCCTCTGGGATAGACAAAGGCTCCCCTAGCACTGAGGGGAGGGGGGAGGGGGGAGTGCTAGTGAGTTAGGCCCACCTCCCGCCTGGCGCACCCAGTGACCCCCAACTGTGGCTGTTTCTCTTCCCATCATTACTAATAAGTTTTACACACAATACTTATAACTAATGATATAAAAATAGAACTCGTTGACTCAGATGAAAACAAAATACATATTCATAATACTTATAGTACAACGGCTCACATGAACTAAGTTAGGAAACTCTACATAGACTACAGCCAAAGTTCCTGCCCTGACGATCCTAGCGAGAGTGGGGCATGACTAGGTGTTCTGTACAGCATGCTCACACTGGACATGCGTCACAATACTCACACACACACACACACACACACACACAATTTAATAATTGTGTATTTTTAGAGGAATTATTTGCATACTTTTATCGTAATATAGTAATATAATAATACATTTTTATATTCAGAAAGTCAGTCAACTATTGGCATTCAGGTATATAATTAATATTTATTTTTCATTGATTAACATTTGTCTGGTTTTCATTTTGTGTCTAGGAAATATATTACAATCATTATCTTGCTTATATTTTTCTTTTTTTCATAGGTAAAGTAATATATTAAAAATCTCTGTTAAGGTAACTCAACGCTTAACATTCGTCTTTATCATTAATAAAAATTATTCATTGATTAATATTTTTATGAGTTTGATTGTGTGTAACACACACACACACACACACACACACACACCATGGTCAGTGTGGCGTACGTGACAATCGACATTGGTATGTCAGTCGTACAAACATACACGCATTGTATTTTATATTTCATTAATCTCACCACCACACCAAAGACCACCAATGAAATTAATCAAATTATTATATGATCCACCGGGATTCGAACCAGGGTTAGCACACGGCTTGAATGAACTCATCCATCGCTTTATAAATACATTTCATCATTGTGAACTTGTTCGAGTATTTGATTTTCATATCATTTTCGTAGGTATACAGTATATATTAACAGTTTCTTATATTCACAAAGTATCAAGTATTAACATTCAGTCATTCAATATTATTTAATATTCTTTTATAACAATTTGTATGTTTTTTATTTCGTGTATTAAATATTAATATTATTTATTATTCATTTATTAAGTTTTTCTTATGATCTTAATTTTGTGTATAAGAAATATATAAGATTTGTTTTCTTTGTTAAAATGTTATATTATAGATATTGTACCGCCAATGTCTCATAAATAAGTTTATTTAATTTATCCATGTATTTGCTGAATCAATGTACATTTTTACTTTAGCGGAACAACGATTTAGATACATTTTTAACAAAGAAGCTAACTAAATTTTAAAGTATACTTTATCATCAATGAAACAGGGAAGAGGGGAAAATAATAGAAATTTGTAGTTTTTTTGGTAATACCTTTATTTACATAAAAAACAAAAAAAACATTCTTTCATTCATTTGATGTGGCCGACCGTGCTGCTTGACGCGGCAGGGGTACAAAGGAGTACAAAGGAGTACAAAGGAAATCAAGCAACAACAGATCTAGTGACCCTTCTAGGTAGCTTGTCCTCCAAAACACTGAGGATCAAGTGTCCAAACAGTGGTTTAGAGTGGGTAAGGGAACATTGGAAAGGGAACTACTGCCCTGCCACTAACGTGGCAGGACTAGGAAGTTAGTAGGGGACATATGGGTTAGTAACTGAGGGGAGGATAAAGTTATTCATTTACAAACGCAGTTAGTCGCGGGTTTGATGCGAGATATTTGTCTAGGCGGAATTTAAATGAATCAACGGTGCTGCAGTCTATAACGTCTCGGGGAAGCCCATTCCACAAGTTGACAACTCGATTGAAGAAGAAATTCTTAGATTCGTGCGAGTTAAAAGATTTACCAATAATTTTGCAACCGTTTCCCCGCGTGTAATTAGATTGGTCGATAGTGAAGTACTTACTACAGTCATATTGTCGATGCCTTTGATGATTTTGAACACTTGAATTAAGTCGCCTCTTAATCTGCGCTGGGTTAAAGGAAATAGATTTAATTCTCTAAGACGCTCTTCGTATGGTTTGTTCTTTAGGCTAGGTATCATTTTGGTAACTCTACGTTGAACTCGTTCTAGCTTTTTATCTTTTTGGTAATAAGGGCACCAGGATTGAACGCAGTATTCCAGAGGGGGGACTAAGGAATTGTAAAGGGTTAGGATAACTTCTTTGGATTTATGCTCAAATGACCTGCCTATAAAGCCAATTATTTTGTTTGCCTTCTTAACAACTTCTGAACATTGTTGACTCGGTTTTAGGTTACTCGATATTGTTACTCCCAGATCAGTTTCTCTGTTTACATTTTTAAGCTGAGTGCCATGAAGCATGGTGTCGTTGTGACAGGTGATATGGTCACTGGTGGTTGCCCTGGCGACAAAATTGGGAAGAGCCCAGGTGAAGGTGAAGGTGAAGGTGTTGTCCCTGGCATCAAGGTGGTTGGGGTAGAGAGACGTGGAGGTTGGCCATGGTAGGGTACTGTATAAACTTGAGGAGGTTGTCCCTGAAGAAGTGGAATAGCAGGGGGATGAAGGAGGTGACCCGGCAGTTGTGTTATCGGCGCCCGCGGATCGCCCGCAGGATACGCCAGTAGTAACTGGTAGTGGACAGGCGGATAATTTAACGGTGATACGTAGGTGTTGGTCGTTGACACACTTGGCAAAGGTGTCACCGTTACTGGCGTGTCCGCCTAGCTCGTGACCACAGGAACTATTGTTGTAGGTGCCGCCACAACTCCAGGTCTTGATGCCTGGATTGTCTGTAGTGCCTGCCGATCAAAATTGCACATTAACTCATCCACCATCAGAGGGTCCATCCTCAGGAGCTTACACTCCAAGGCATCACAGAAGCTCCGTATCTGTGCGTGGAGCAATGATTTACCCTGGGCCGGCTTCTCCTGCCTGACGATGGAGTCCTTGTGTTGGCTGATGAGCTGAATAAGTTAAAAACATACATTAATGCCACACAAATATTAATTAAAAGATATTTAAAGACCATGATGAAGTGTGATGATGGAAACATGATTTCTGTTTTCTGTTTAATGAACTTATAAAGTATGAGTAAAAAGGCATAAATATATTTAACTCTGTATATATAGATATATATATATATATATACCGGTATATATATATATATATATATATATATATATATAGATATATATATATATATATATAGATATATATATATATATATATATATATATAAGATGTACATATATATGTATTTCTATCTAGTTATACTGGTATATCTCTCTCTCTATATATATATATATATATATATATTCTATATATATATATATATATATATATATATATATACAGTATGTGTATATATAAATATATATAAACAATTATATAGATGTATATGTATATATATAGAAACATTACTTTTTATATATATATATTTGTGTAGACAGATATGGAAATTGTTGGAAGTATAAAACATTAATAGTTTTACACCCATATTGACTGTAGGCAGGACATTTGTTTGTGGACTACTAGTGCGCTAAAGATTACGATTAAATGCTTGCTCTGTTCAAGTACAGGTGATCTTCTTTGGCCTGGGGCGCCGCCAGACGTCCACGTTTTGCCCCCACACCCCTTCTGTGTGTTGAGGGCATCACAGGAGAGTTTGACAGCTCCTCCATTGGCTGGCCCATCGCGTCATCCACTTGTGATACGTCGTCCTCCACGACGACCACCTCCTCCTCGTCCTCCTCCTCCTCCTCCACGTTCTGCTGTGGCTGCGATTTTTTATGGATCTGAAAGTCAAATACAATAAATACCATATCGAACTTGTCAAACCTATTAATAATCTTACACACAACTGAAAGTTAATATGAGAATGTAAATATACGTTACTATATATAGCAAATTTTTTCATATATCATTGTTCGTACCTTCTTGCTGCTGATCCTTGGTTCCTTTTGGGAAACATTTTCCTTAAGGAAGGAAAATGTATCCCAAATCCACTGATCCCTCACTGTCCTTGTCTTAGCTTTGGATCCGCTGAATAGAATTTGGACACATGAGCCGCTGAAAAGGAAACGAGAGAGAGTGCATTAAAAACATCAAGAGAATATGTCAATATTTGGTGAGATTGAGGGGAGATTATTTAACAAACAAAACAAGGGGCAAGTGCTAGAAATAGACAGAAATATCAAATTTTTCACTTTTTCATGTTGTTAGATTATTGTGTCAATGTGTTCATAGCACCACATTCATCACACAAACCATTATATATATTTCCAAATAACTCATAGCCACTTACCTGGTAAATTCATTTGCTTCCCTTTCTTCTCGAAAATGCGCACCTTATAATTCTTGTGGTGGTAACGGGCATCTGACTTGGCCCATAGGGCTGGGTGATTGTGGACCCATTCTGCCAGGTTGTTCTCCATCGCGGCAGTTATCACTCCGTATTGGGCAGCGTCGTCACTGTCGGAGGACGAGTTCTCTTCTGGGATAATGTGGATCTCGTCGCTGTCACCTTGGCTCCTGTGGACCTCAACCACCAATTCGTCCTGTGTGGAGAACAGTTGCTGGCTCGGCTGATTTTCCTGGGGGCTATCCACGTCCATTGACGCCCCCTCTCCTTCAGCAGCCGGCATGGCAAGCAAAACATCATGGGCTTGGATGACGGGCGTCTGAACATTTCTCGTGGTCGCCTTCTTCTTGTCCACCTTCTTCGCCACCTTCTTCAGCGTTGGTTGTGCCTTGGGAGCCATGTTGAATTGGAGAGTGGTGTGTGGTGTGTTGACTGGAAACTGTGGAATGAACTTTTCTGAGCTGTACCGCGGTCTATATACCCCCTGACCTCACCTCACCTCTGACAGACGTACAATGGATACAATGGAGACCTGAACTGACCTGAACTGACCTCACCTCACCCCACCTCAAAACTAAAATTGAGAAACAGGGTGATAATCCCCTTTTTATTACACACCTCTCGCCGAACATCCTCTTTGGCCTCGTCGAGGTGTGTCGTGAGCGTCGGCGGCGTAGCAAGGCCCTTCGCATGCCTTCGCATGCCTCGTGCGGAGTGTACTCCTGGCGGGTACACCCTCGGCGAGTATTGGTACGCACGCCGGTGATTAATCGACGAGGAAATCGCCGGTGATTATTGTGCATCTGCGATGTTCTAGAAACATCTGGGATCATCGGCGGGCCATCGTGCGACGTTTTGGAAAATGTTAACGGTTTCTTTCGTGCGACACCCTCGCCGACGTTGTCGATGATCCCCGAGGGCCTCTCGGATCCTTCTGCGATGTTCGACGATGCTTGCGAGGGCTACGAATACTCGTGAGTCCTCGTCCCAAATTTTGAACAAACCGAACATTGGCGACGACCCGTGAGGGCCCACGCGAGGCCTTGCGAGGCATATGATTATTATGCGTGGGTATACGATGTCTTTGCGACATGGCACGAATGTGCCAATTTATGGGTGTCGGCGATGAAAATTGTATGAAGTCGCACATGTGGGAAAGGGGCATAACATTCTGAAAACTAATGGGACTAAACATGAGGAGCAAGGGGGACCAGAAAAATGACCATCTGCCCTTAAGGTGTCAGTGGGGTGCGTTAACCCTTTCTGTACCGGCGACGTCTTTTCCATTTTGTTCTACCTATATGTTGACGATTTTTTACAGCTTTAGAATAATCTGTAGTAGGCAAGAGGGTTAATTAAGACAGTTTGAAGCCTGTTAATTGCTGGAGGCCCTTCTTAACACCTTACGAGCGGCCTATGCGGTTTATTTATATGTACCGCCCAGCGGGGTGTTTTTAGCCAAAATAGGGCTGTTTACGTGATCATTTTCATGCCTAAATAAGACCCAGAACGTAAAACAAGTACCTATCCCTGAAAGGGCATAAACAGAGCTTTCGAATGACACCATAACGATCCTTTTATGATGGCTAGTTTTCTTGCAATAACCGTGCAACGCGAGTGCAAAAAGCATGTAATTAGCCACTTTCCCGATACAATTCCTTATATAGCGAGTGAGAGAGGGAGGAGGGAGCTGGGATTCGTGTCAGTATGTTCGCCGCGGTGGTCTGGAGCAGTCATACGCTCGCTACTCTCCTGCCACCACTTGTCTCTCTCTCTCAGCAACATTACGTGCTGAAATTGCCACTCGACCTATGTCGAGCGCCGCCACATAGTCCAGCTTTATTAAATACGACTTATGTGGTGAGCCGCTAATTAAGGGTTAAACTGAGTATAACCATCTATTAGTAGCCAGTATAAAATGGTAAATGCGTTTGGAACAGTGTGCGAAAAACTGAATCTGTAGGTAAATGCGGGGAAGAGCAAGGTTATGGTCTTCGGAAAGGGTGAGCCACAGAGTGTGAGGTGAAGTTGAACGGTCAGGCTATGGAGATTGTGAGCTCATTTAAGTATCTGGGCAGTTGAGTAAAGATGGGACTCGGGATGAAGAAGTGCGGGAGAGGGTGCAACAGGGGAAGAGGGTTGTAGGAACGCTGAAAGCAGTAACAAGAAATAGGATGGTCAGTATGGAAGTGAAGAAGTCCTTGCGTGACAGTGTGGTAATCCCGACACTGACTTACAGAAGCGAAGCATGGACGATTGAGAAGAGACTCAGACCATAGAGTGAGAGGGGTGGAAATGAGTTACTTGAGAAGTGCGTGCGGAGGTACATGGAAGGATAGACAGACGAATGAGGAAGTAAGAAGGAGGTGTGGTGTGGAGGTAGATGTGCTGGAAAGTGTGAAAAGGAACACCTTGAGATGGTTCGGCCTTATGGAACGTATGGGAAGCGAGAGAATGACTAAGAAGGTGTACGAGAGCGAGGTGGAAGGACAGAGAGGGAGAGGTAGACCGGGAGAGAGGTGGAAGGATGGAGTGAGGAAGTATATGGATGAAGGCGGTGCTGGTTGGGAGGAGGGGCATCGACTGGCTGGGGACAGAGTTGCATGGGGGCGGTTAGCTCGTGGCCACCCCTTCGAAGATAACGGCGTCAGGCAATAGATAGATAGATATATCAAATTAAATGGATGGAACTATACAGTAGGTAGCGCCAGCGAACTTGACAATAATCTTGACCCCTTAACTTCTTATAACTCCAAATGAATGTTAACAACCGGTCTGACGTTTCTATCATTTGGGAAGAGTCCACCAGGAAATAGGTGTAGATATTTACAGCCAGTTTGCTCTAGGCAGAAAGATCAAGATTATTGTCAAGTTCTCTTGCGTTACTGAACGGATTAATACTTCAGTAAATAATCCAATGGCCGCACGAATCTGTATCCACTCCATGATCATGAAACCTAGTATGATTGACCTACAAGAACAATTTGCTATAAAACCATTTACCGATCATAGGAATTAACTACTGCATAACTATTTACGGGGAGATGGGTCGTTTTTCTGGTCCCCCTTCTTCCTCTTGTTTAGCCCCATTAGTTTTTATATTTTAAGACGTTCGACCTATTAGTTTGGCGATTTTAAGACCTTTTTCCTCATTTTGTTGTCAATATTAAGACTTTTCGTGTGATTTAGGTGTCGATTTATTTTCCTGGCGAGCGATAGCGAGCCTGTAATTTAAGAGGAACCGGCCTTTGGCCGGGACACCCTTTCTATCGAAAAAATTACAAATTTATCTTGAAGGAGGGTATTGGGGTGTGTGTTTTAAGTTTGATGGAGGTCTAGGGAGAAAACAAAACAAATGTGATAAAAATATATATAGGCTAAATGAGGAAATATATACGCCCATCCCTCCTTAAACTTCCAATTCGATCATACTACTTCCGCCATTCATTATAATTGCGGTAACCGTACAATGGTTCGTGTGACACCTACATTCTATTCATTATAAGTAAGCCAGAAATTGTAACCCGTAACCTCTGTAACTCAAAAGGGGCTGAAGCAAATGGGCAGTCAATTGTCACACCTATTCCCTGGCTGACTCTTCCCAAATGGTAGAAATATTAGCTCAATTACTCTAGTCCTTTTTTGAGTTTTTGAGAGGTTGGGTTGAGGATTTGTGGCCTAGGTATAATGGATGGACTATAGTTTAGGTACGGGGATTATAGCACGTAGTTTGGGTGTATTGGTGGCCTAGGTATAATGGATGGACTATAGTTTAGGTACGGGGATTATAGCACGTAGTTTGGGTGTATTGGTGGCCTAGGTATAATGGATGGACTATAGTTTAGGTACGGGGATTATAGCACGTAGTTTGGGTGTATTGGTGGCCTAGGTATAATGGATGGACTATAGTTTAGGTACGGGGATTATAGCACGTAGTTTGGGTGTATTGGTGGCCTAGGTATAATGGATGGACTATAGTTTAGGTACGGGGATTATAGCACGTAGTTTGGGTGTATTGGTGGCCTAGGTATAATGGATGGACTATAGTTTAGGTACGGGGATTATAGCACGTAGTTTGGGTGTATTGGTGGCCTAGGTATGGATGGACTATAGTTTAGGTACGGGGATTATAGCACGTAGTTTGGGTGTATTGGTGGCCTAGGTATAATGGATGGACTATAGTTTAGGTACGGGGATTATAGCACGTAGTTTGGGTGTATTGGTGGCCTAGGTATAATAGATGGACTATAGTTTAGGTACGGGGATTATAGCACGTAGTTTGGGTGTATTGGTGGCCTAGGTATAATGGATGGACTATAGTTTAGGTACGGGGATAATAGCACGTAGTTTGGGTGTATTGGTGGGCTGCATGGTATCAGTATGGCTTCACTTGGTTTACTATCTGTGTGGTTTATCAGTGGTTGTGTTTGTGTGTGTGTGTGTGTGAGAGAGAGAGAGAGTGAGTGAGTTAAAAGGAGTTATAAGGCATAGTTAGTATCTCAGAGACCTTGCGGTCCATTCTAGGGAGATACTCGAAGTGGAAGGAGAGAGAATGTTTAGAGAATGTTTTATCACTACACTCATTATAGAGTGTTCAAAATACTATCTACTTTCATCTTGAACTGTTCTACTGAACATGAAGGAGCACCAAATGGCGTTAACATCCTCACCCTCAAGTCTGATCTGGGATAAGCTTTCCCGACGGCCTTCAAAATGTGCATTACGGAAATCTAGTTTCGCACTCTGAGGACTGGTGCAAAACTAGATTTTCGTCGTGCAAATTATGGAGGCTTTCGGTGAAGCTTATCCCAGACCAGACTCGAGGGTGAGGATATTAATGTGATTTGGTGCTCCTTCAAAAAACAGTTTATGGAGCGACAATATGCATTCGATTCTACTAAATTTACAATATCAGGCTCACCTGGAGAGAGAGAGAGATAGATATAAAGATAGATAGATAGAGAGAGAGCGAGAGAGATAAAGAGTGAGTGAGTGAGTGAGTGCGTTAATGACTGTTTATATATCTTATCTAAGGTAGTGAGAGTGTGATATGTTGGGAAATTTCAAGCACCCATGTGCTTATATTTTATATATACAACATTTGTCTATGTAGCCTACATAAAGGAGATGTGTGTGAATTTGTGTTTTATCTGTGTTTGTTCGTTGTTTTATGTTGTTATGTGTTTTCCCTGTTCTTGCTCTGTCTTGAGTCGGCCACCCCCAAGAAAAGAAAAAACAAATATTAAAATAGAATAAAATAGAAAATAAAAATTAAAATAGGAAACATGGGGATTGGGCCTGAGCATATAGATAGATAGATAGATATAAAGGAGACAAAAGGCAAAGTTACCTGTAACAAGTGAAGAACCCTAAAGTTGGAAGTGATAGAGAGCCAAATTCAAGGTACGTTAGAGTCAAAATGTCTGGACACACTGAGTTTGAAGCAGTTTAAGTCATTGGAGGAGGGAAAGTTTACTTGTTGAATTGAAAAAAAAAAATGGGAATATCGGTTCACTCTTGGGTTAGAGATTTGGACACAATAGGGATGGGAGTGTGTTGAAAGGCAGGTGACCCCCACTCTCCATAAGGGAAGAGGTATACACAGAGAGCTCTTGTGAACACTAATTTTTGCAATAGCGGTATAAGGAGCGAGATGCAACATTGCAGCATATTGAGAAATTGTAGGAAACTAGTAAGAGGAAGGGAGTTGATAAAATGAAATGCTTTTGACTTTACCCTTTAGATAAGTGCGGTATGGGTGGAACCTCCCCACAGATGCAAATTATACAAGATACATAGCACACCGTGCCCCTATACAGAGCAAGAAGCTGTGCGGGGTGAAGAACCTGACGGAGACTGTTGAGCACACCTAACTTCTGGGAAGTTGTTTTTAGCAAGAATGGTAATATGATCCTTTCAAGAAAGGTCAGAAGAAGAAGAAACAAAGAATATTGAGAGAAGATGAAGATTTGAGTATTGTTGAAGAGTAAATGATAGTCGTTGGGAAGATTGTGACCGGTAGATTGTTAGATAAATTTGGTTTTAGAAACATTGAAAGTAACCAGATTCAGAAGATAGGTGTGCAATGGCCTCATTATGTGAGTTTTGGGGTAGTTGTTGTGGAAAACTAGTTGAACAGTGTAAGGTAGTCATCAGCATATGAGTGGATATGAGTAGAGGCACAGTTGAGAAGATCATTAATGAATATTTAAAAGAGAACTGGAGACAGGACAGACCCCTGATGTAGACCGGAATTGATATGGTGAGGAAGTGATCATTAGCAATCCACAACTGCAGCCAGAAAGGAAGTTAAAAATTGAGGCACAGATGGAGGGACAGAAAACGAAGGAGGGTAGTTTAGATATTAGAAATTTGTGGCATACTCTATCGAAGGCTTTCGATATGTCTAGAGCAATAGAAAAGGTCTCACCAAAGTCCTGAAAGGAGGAGGATCAAGAGTTAGTGAGATAAGAAAAAAGATCACCAGTAGAGAGGAAACCTTACTGGCGAACTAAAAGATCACCAGTAGAGAGGAAACCTTACTGGCGAACTAAAAGATCACCAGTAGAGAGGAAACCTTACTGGCGAACTAAAGATCACCAGTAGAGAGGAAACCTTACTGGCGAACTAAAAGATCACCAGTAGAGAGGAAACCTTACTGGCGAACTAAAAGATCACCAGTAGAGAGGAAACCTTACTGGCGAACTAAAGGATCACCAGTAGAGAGGAAACCTTACTGGCGAACTAAAAGATCACCAGTAGAGAGGAAACCTTACTGGCGAACTAAAAGATCACCAGTAGAGAGGAAACCTTACTGGCGAACTAAAAGTATATTATGGGAAGTCAAATGCTTAAGAAATTTTAAATTAATGATAGATTCAAAAACTTTTAAGATGCAAGAAATGAGAGCAGTTGAACGATTGTTAGAGGGTTGAGAGTGGTGACCTTTGCTTGGGACAGGTTAAAAGAGAGCAACCTTCCAGCAAAAGGGAAGATGTTTGAGGAAAATATTAGTTTATTAATTTCAATCCCAACACTAAAGATCTCCCAATGATATTGATGAGAGCATGTGCTCTTCCCGGGATTCAAATCTGGGTTACCACATCTGTTATCTGTTATAGAGATCGCCACCTGTAAGTGGCACCGATTAGCGTGTCGCCCATCGGTAATTTGTTTAGGGTTTATTCCCCTAGATGGGTTGCCTGCCAAGGCTATCGAGTCCCATCCACCCGGAAACACCCCTTTCAGATACCAGGGGGGGACTGTTATCACCAGAGACACTTAGACTTAGACTTTGTTTATACACAGAATAATAGACACATGAGAGGAAAATCTGAGTGTATTCAATCTAATTAATACGTGTAACAATGAGTATGTAACATACAGGAATATTGAGTTTCTGAAGGATGAACATGAGTTATAGCAATTATCTAGTACTCAAAGAATCACACTGGAGGCGTTAATTCAATAATATCTCGTACTTAATTAATCACTTGTAGCCTACGGATCAACATTAATTAATTACACGATCAACACAAATTCACTATAGATCTTAGGCACAGATATGGACGAAATTAAACAAGGAATACTCGCATATTTTACCTTGCCTTGCAACGATAACTAACAACGTAACACACTCAGGGACACTTAGGGTAAAAGATGAAAGTAGCCTAAAGTCAGAGTCTGGTCGACGTGGACTCGGAGTCTGTAGGGCTGGACATCAGGGGCACAGCCTCTCTCGCAGGTTCAGGTGAAGGTGGGTCCGGGATGGACGTCAGGGGTACTGCCTTTCTCCCAGGGGCAGGGAAAGGCGAGTCCTGGCTGGACGTCTTGGAAGCTTTAATAGTCTTGCGTAATCCCGCTTCTGGTGGTGTTCCAGGAGAAGGTGGCAGTCGTATTTTGCTTACTTTTCTTCAGGAAAAGTAAGACTATGTTCTACTTATTTTTACTGTTCAACTTACTGGATTTCAATTTCATAGGGGCATGTGGATATCGTTGTAATGGTTATAGCGAAGGTAATACTTAGTCTAAAAATACGGGTCAGATATTAATGGGTACATAGGGAGATTCTCAATCTCGTGATATATGTTACTTATTTCTAGAGGGCACAATGGTGACGTAATGATGGATTTTCAGTCCATACTGAAATCTAGCTTTTCTTCTTGTGCAGGCTATAGTTTTTATATTGATCACTGGACCGAACTTATTCCCATTCTTGCGGGGAGGTATTATCGAAAGGTGGCTGAGGTTCCCATTTATCTCGATATTGGTAAGGCTCTTGATGTTTAATTAACATAAACATAGCCTCACTATAGTTCAAATCCGGCTGGAGGGTTGTGATAGGCCGTGTTGTTTTGTGCCGGCCGCTGTCATTGGAGGAGCTGGGGTTCCCAGGATTTGTCAGGGCTCAAACTCCTTTAAATGGGGTACTCACCCATTCCTCCGGAATTAGAGCATGGGCGGATCCGGAGAAAGGGGTAGACTTATTTATTTCCGGAATTAAAGCCTGAGAAGCTGGTCGGTTCCTGTGTCCTCTCCTTTAGGTTTTGTGGCTGTCCCTGTTCACTGCTATGGTGTTGATCTGAGGGTGGCTGCTCAACCCCGTCATTTCACCGATGCCGGTAGATATAAATAATGACCGCTAGACTGAAGTAATTGCCTCTAGATCTAGCGGCAAAGTAGCCAAATTGGCAACACTGCAAGTCACCCTCCCTTAGAATGCCGAAAAATTATGTGTGACGCATGTCCAGTGTGAGCATGCTGTACAGAACGCCTAGTCATGCCCCACTCTCGCTAGGATCGTCAGGGCAGGAACTTTGGCTGTAGTCTATGTAGAGTTTCCTAACTTAGTTCATGTGAGCCGTTGTACTATAAGTATTATGAATATGTATTTTGTTTTCATCTGAGTCAACGAGTTCTATTTTATATCATTAGTTATAAGTATTGTGTGTAAAACTTATTTGTAATGATGGGAGGAGAAACAGCCACAGTTGGGGGTCAGTGGGTGTGCCAGGCGGGAGGTGGGCCTAACTCACTAGCACTCCCCCCCCCCCCCCCTCAGTGCTAGGGGAGCCTTTGTCTATCCCAGAGGAGAGAGAGAAATTACGTAATGGTTGTCAGTGGGCGGTCCTTAGTAGTTCACGTTGGGCTCACTAGAGGGCCGGGTATAAAAAGGGAAGTCTAGCCATTTTTTCATCAGAACTCATTAGGCAGAGCGACTTCTCATTTCCCTTGCTAACTATATATATTCTTCTGACTGATGGGAACTTTCTCTACTACCTTACATTCTTATCTCCTCTTTTCCCTACCCTTTTTAACTTCCATGGTCCCGTTGGTGCAGAGCTAGTCAGCCAACGTATTATCGCTTGAGTTCTCAAGAGATACTTGCCTATTAGATAGCCTATTTTGGAAGGGTTAACTTAGAATAGGATTGATTTATGTTTGTTGCACTTGTATATGCATTTCCCTGTGTGTTATTATTATTATTCCTGTTTTCTGCTGGTCTAGGTAATGCTAGACTGGGGTAAGGCTTTTCTGTGTTACGAGTTGTTGTTTGATGCAGTGGTTAAGCGATAAACCTGCATACTAGTTTCGGTTCAGTGAAGCCTAGGTTGTCTTCGCGGCTGACTGTGTTGAGTTAATAATTTACAGTGCGTGAGGGCAAGAGCCTAACCACCCTGTATTTTATTAACAGTTTGTTTTTACTTTGTCAAGGAGCCGGGAGAAAACCAGATACAAGGGACCTGGACTTCTCAAAGTGCACTTGTCAGTTTTAATGTAATACTTTAAACAGTTGTGAGGACTTCGCTAGGCTACGAGCCGTTTTTGCTCAGTCACTGCTACCTTTTGCCCACAGTACCCCAGCTAGACTTTACTCGATTAGTAGATACAGAATAGTATTGAAGCTTTCCTTATGTATGATATTGTTTATGCACTATTGATTTCATGTGTTGCAAGCTTGGCTACTTTAGTGATTAGTGGCCCACGAGCACAATCCGAGTAGGCTATTGCCGTTGCATTTGCGGAGTACTTCTTTTTAATGTTTGCCATTTACTATTGCATATTCTCTTAATTATTCTTATGCCAATTTAAACCTTTAATAGTATTTAATTGCCAGTGTTTTTGCTTATTGAATTACTGTTCAAAATCCGATACATACTTCTTAGAGCATCCGAGAAGCATCTAACTTTTTTCAGAAGATTCCTTGCTCGATGCTTAAGGACTATTAATTAACGTAACGTAATAGTGCCGATCCGAAGTAGAGGGTGGAGGACTTCTTAAGTTCTTAGTCAAGGGTGGATTACTTCGGCTTCGGCCAACACTATTCTTTGGTGTTGTTGTTTCTTACTTCATTGTTTGATTGTTGACCAGACTAGATAATTCCTGTCTCTTTATTAGTCTGTTGTTGAACACTAGTACCGAGTTCTTGTATACCCCGTTATAGCAGATTGAACTCTGGAGGGTATTGGTGTTTTTTGTTCGGCTGGCAGTACTCAGGGGTTGGGATCGTGTGTTTCCGTTGTGGCAGCGAGCCGTACTCGAGTCCTGATTGAGAGCCCTTGTGTACCCGAGTGCCAGTTCGTAACAATTGGCGACCTTGCTTAGGATTTTGTGAACAGTATAAATTTTTGCAGAGTTGTACAACATTTGTTTGTTTGTATTTTAGCGTGCATATTGAAGAATATTTTTTTTTGTATGGCAATTAGTAAAGCATTTAAGAGACTCCAGTTAATTTAGTTAATAAAGTTAATTTAGTAATTAGTGCTTGCATAGGAAGTTTAACACTTTTGTCTCGAGATTTTTTTTGTGGACTTCAGTATGTCGTGCATTAGCACTGACGATGAGCGAGAGATGTCATTTGAAGGTGTGCCGTTAGTAACCAGTGAGGAGGATGCTAGAGTTTTTGTGAGTAAGCGGTACCACGTGACGGAGGAGAGGCTGACTGGGGTGGATGTTTGTGGCTTGCACCTGATAGCCAAGGTTTTGGGCATTTCCAATGTAGTAGGGATGTCCAAGAGGGAGCTGATTTCCTGGGTGTTGCGTGGGCGACATGGGGTTTCAGGGGAGAGGGCGTTTGGGGGGGTTCCTCCCCAGATCCCCTCTCACTCGACTCCCACAGTGCCGTCCACTCAGTTACCGGAGGTTAGCACTCTCCCACAGAGGGATGAGAATTGGCAGATTGGAGTGCCCTCGGGTGGTGCACATGGTGGTTCCCCAGTTTTTGCCCCCCCTCCTTCAGTAGTGGCAGCTCCCTCTTCCTGCCTGTCTCCAGATATGGTATTTAGACTTGAGCTTGCTAAGATTGAGGCTAGGAAGCAGGAGAATGAGACCAGGAGGCAGGAGATTGAGGTTAGGAGGCATGAGGCTGAGCTTAGGTACGACTCGGAGAAATATTGTGCTAAATTAGATTTAGATAAGACTCGTGCAGAGTCGACAGGGACTCGGATGGGCCGTGAGGGCCAAGTAAGAGAACAGTCCTTGGCCCAATTAGTCAAATTGGTGCCGGTATTTAGTGAAACTGAAGTCACAGAATTTTTTAATCGTTTTGAGAAGAAGTGTAGGGAGCATAATTGGCCTGAAGGAAGTGGGCAGCTCTAGTCTCCTCAAGACTTACGGGTAAGGGTCTGAAGGCTTATGATGCACTGCCTTTAGAGTCTTGCATTGACTACTCAGAATTGAAGAGAGCTGTCCTACGGGCATACGAGTTGCAACCGGAAACATATCGATTGAAGTTTCGGGGTGTTACAAAGACCAGGGAGGCGACCTTTCTTGAACATGCCCGGGACTTAAAAGATGCACTTAAAAACTGGACACGTTCTGAGAAAGCTGAGACGGCAGAACAGTTGACTGAGCTGTTTCTGCTCGAGCAGTTTTATAAGTGTACTGGTGCAGAAATGACTTTAACTATTAAAGAAAAGAACCCAAAAACTCTACAGGAGGCAGCTGAGATGGCTGACCTCTGGCTATCACTAATTCGTGGGTGCGGGCCTGCCCAGCGTAGTGAGGCAGGTAACAAGGGGCGTGACGCCCCACCCCCCCGAGTTAGTGATATACCTTATGCAAACAAGTACAAGAGCCATGATACCAAGACTGAAACACAAGACTAGCACCGTCCCATTTAAGAAGGGGCCGGGCCCTTCCCAGTACCAAGGGAAGCCCAAAGGGGAGTTGGAGTGTTATCATTGTCATAAAAAGGGGCACTTTGCAAGAGTCTGTCCTAGCAAACCACCTACAGCAGCTGTGTCTTTGGCCTGCAACATTGGTGTGTCTCCGAAGTCATCTGAGTTTGCCCGGGGCAGTTCGTCAGAGGCTGAGGCACAGCCAATGCAGAAGCACCTGGGAGGCTCGAACCCTGCTCAGGATGTTTTTTGCGACCATAGAGGGCGGGGTTGCGTGATGTGGGCGGGGCGCAAGCATGGAGTAGAGGTCTTGCGTGATACAGGTGCTTCCCAGACTCTGATGAAAAACTTGACTGGCTACCCTATAAACGCGGCTCGGGTGGTGGTGGTGCAGGGTATTAATGCAACTCGGTCATACCCGCTGGTGCGGTTGGAGTTGGAGGTGGATGGTGTGGCACGTGAATTGGATGTCGGGATTGTGGAGAAACTGCCAGTGGAGGGCGTCGACCTTCTTCTCGGCAACGACTTTGCAATGCCCGCTTCTGAGGTTCTACCCTTAGTCGTTGCCGAGAGGCCGGCCGACGTGAGTAGGGAAGAGCAAGAGTGGGTCGAGCGGTGCCAGACACAACCCATGGCGTGTGTTGTCACCCGAGCTCGGGCAGCTAAAGTGCCACAGCCTAGTCCTCCGTCTTCAGACCAGCGGAGGAACGATCAGCAGGAGGAGGCTAAAGCTGGAGTTGGTTTTAAGAGTTTTGACTCGGCGGCTCTCCTGGGTGATTCAGTATTAGCACCATTACTTAATTCTGGAGTAGCCCCTGGGCCTGTCATCGAGAGTGATGAGGCTGGGCATGACGAGTCTCCACGACAGCAACGTTATGTACATCGAGAGAGACAGAGGGAGCAGCCCAGTATCGGGGAAGGTCATGCATTGCTCCGAGAGCAGTTAGATCGCTTGGCACCCTCAGATATACGTCGGTTGCAACTAGAGGACTCTGAGCTCCAAACGTGTGCTAATGGAGCTGTAGAGCTCGACGAGGATGGCGATGCACAGCCAGGAGATTTTTTGTATTTAGAAGGCATCCTCTATAGGCGTTTTCAAGACCCTAAACGTAGTTGGCAAAAGGGGTCCGGAGTAGTGGACCAGTTGGTGGTGCCACGGGAGTGCAGGGATAGCCTACTGAGGTTGGCGCATGACATACCACTGGCAGGACATCTAGGGGTGAGAAAAACGGTGGCTGCTTTGGGGAAATTGTTTTGGTGGCCGGGGATGAAGTCTCATGTGCAGTCATGGATAAACTCTTGTGATATTTGTCAACGTGTCGGGAAACCGAACCAAGTTATTCCTAAGGCTCCGTTACACCCTATTCCTGTGATTGGGCCACCCTTTAGTAAAATTATTGTTGACATGGTTGGTCCACTCCCTCCCACTAAGGCTGGAAATAAATTTTTGTTAACCATAATGGATGTTGCCACTAGATACCCCGATGCATACCCTATGAAAAATGGAATGGCTAAGACGGTAGTCAGTAACTTGTTGTGGTACTTCTCAAGGTACGGGTACCCGGAGGAGATTCAGTCTGATCAGGGATCTAATTTCACCTCCAACATGTTCAAGCAAACAATGCAACAGCATGGGATACGAGCAGTAGTATCGTCAGCGTATCACCCTGAGAGTCAAGGGGTGCTTGAGCGGTGGCATGCTACACTTAAAAGCATGCTCAGGTGTTATTGTGCTGACAACGGTATGGATTGGGATCTTGGATTGCCTTATGTGCTGTTTGCTGCTCGGGAGGTACCTGGTGAGAGCCTGGGATTTAGTCCAAACGAGCTGATTTTTGGACACCGTGTCAGGGGCCCCCTTAACATGCTGAAAGAAATTTGGGAGGGGACTGTGCAGCCTTGTCCATTATTAAAGTATGTGCTTGAAAGCCGTGAGCGCATGCTTAAGAGTCTGGAGATGGCAGGTAGAAATTTGACAGAATCACAAGCTTTGATGAAGGACAGGTATGATCGCATAGTGAGGCCCCGGAAGTTCACTGTAGGACAAGAGGTATTAATTTTGTTGCCTTTGGTTGGTAACCCCCTCTCTGCGAAGTACACTGGACCTTATAAAATTGTAGAACAAATTTCAGACTTAGATTACCTTGTTGCCACTCCAGACAGGAGGAAAAAGAACCAGTTATGTCACGTGAACCTTATTAAAGAGTATGTGAGGCGCCCCTCTGAGCCTCTCACTGTCCCTGTGTTGGCTTGTTGCGGCCATGGTGGAAAAGGAGAGGGGGACAGTCAAGCTTCAGAGGAGGATAGCTGGGATCAACATGTTTCAGCGGATCAGTGGGCGGGGAACTCGAGCCTTAGGGCTGACGAGGCTATAGCTCATTTGCCTGAGCCGCAGTTTGATGCTATCCGTCAGTTGTTCGGTTCATACCCCACTGTATTTGCTGAACACCCAGGCCTCACTACTCAGGCTATGCATGATGTTGACGTGGGGGACCATCTACCCTTTAAGTCAATCCCGTACCGTGTGCCCCCCATAAAACTACCAGCTCTGAGGGATGAGTTGGAGTATATGCTCGGTAGAGGGTTGATAGAGAAAGGCACAGTTAAGTGGACTTCCCCTGTAACACTGCAGCCTAAGCCAGATGGCAAGGTACGCTTTTGTATTGATTTCCGTAGGTTAAACGGTTTGACTCCAACTAACCCATATCCTCTTCCTCGGGTTGATGATAGTGTTGACAAAATTGGTAATGCTCGTTTTTTGTCTAAAGTAGATTTAGTAAAAGGTTACTGGCAAGTACCTTTGTCCGAGCGTGCTAAAGAGGTATGTGGTTTTGTTGTGGACGGGAGTACCTACCGGTGCAATGTTATGCCTTACGGACTTAAGAATGCACCAGCAACGTTTCAGAACCTGATGAATGAAATTGTAAAGGACATTCCAAATTGCACCGTATATTTGGACGATGTAATCATTTATGATGACGACTTTGAGAGCCATTGTGAGCACCTTGAGACCTTGTTCCAGAAACTTAGTGAAGCAGGTCTGGTAGTAAATTTGGCAAAGTGTGACTTCGTAAAAGCCACTGTGCAGTACCTTGGGTTTGTAGTGGGAAGGGGACAGGTGTGCCCTCCTCAGAACAAGGTACAGGCTATCAATAAATTTCCGCACCCAACAACCAAGAAGCAGATTATGAGATTCTTGGGTATGATAGGCTACTACAGACGCTTCATAAAAGGTTACTCAACGGTGTTGGCACCTCTCACAGATTTGTTATCTAAAGACAAAAAGTTTTTGTGGGCACCTGAGTGTGAAAAGGCTTTCACTTTGGTGAAACATTTGCTATGTACTCACCCGATACTCAGGGCCCCAGACTTTAACAGGCCTTTTCAGCTGGCAACAGATGCTAGTGGTGTAGGGGCTGGTGCCGTCTTGCTACAGACAGACAATGAAGGTGTGGAACACCCAGTAAGTTTCTTTTCTAAGAAGTTCAATGCTGCACAAAAGAACTATTCTACAATAGAAAAGGAATTACTGGCGATTGTGCTGTCGCTCAGGCACTTCGAGGTGTATGTTCCAGCCTATGGCCCAGTCGTGGTTATCTACACTGATCATCACCCTTTGAGATTCCTGAATCAATTTCACAATCGCAATATGAGACTGACCAGGTGGTCTTTGATGTTTTATCTATCTATCTATTGCCTGACGCCGTGATCCCCGAAGGGGTGGCCACGAACGAACCGCCCCCATGCACCTCTGTCCCCAGTCAGTCGACGCCCCTCCCCCCAACCAGCACCGCCTTCGTTCATGTACTTCCTCACTCCATCCTTCCACCTCATATTCGGTCTACCTCTCCCCCTCTGTCCCTCCACCTCGCTCTCGTACACCCTCTTAGTCATTCTCTCGCTTTCCATACGTTCCATATGGCCGAACCATCTCAAGTTGTTCCTTTTCACACTTTCCAGCACATCTACCTCCACACCACACCTCCTTCTTACTTCCTCATTAGTCTGTCTATCCCTCCATGTAACTCCGCACGCACTCCTTAAGTAATTCATTTCCACTGCTCTCACTCTTGGTCTGAGTCTCTCAACCAACGTCCATGCTTCGCTTCCGTAAGTCAGTGTCGGGATTACCACACTGTCATGCAAGGACTTCTTCACTTCCATACTGACCACCCTATTTCTTGTTACTGCTTTTAGCGTTCCTACAACCCTCTTCCCCTGTTGTACCCTCTCCCGCACCTCTTCATCCATAGTCCCATCTTTACTCAACACACTGCCCAGATACTTAAAAGAGTTGACGATCTCCATAGCCTGACCGTTCAGCTTCACCTCACACTCTGTGACTTCACCCCTTTCGAAGACCATAACCTTGCTCTTCCCCGTATTTACCTTCAAATTCCGTTTTTCGCACACTGTTCCAAACTCATTTACCAGACCCTGCAACTCCCATTCATTATCACTCATCAGAACTGTATCATCCGCAAACAGCAGTATAGGTAGCTTCCACTCAATTCACTCCCTTTTCAGCGATACACCAACATCCACTGCTCTTGATAGTATTTCTTTCATAACTCCATCCATATATACAGTAAACAACCACGGGGACATCACACACCCCTGTTTCAAACCAACATTCAGGTCAAAGAACTCGCTCTGCTCACTCTCCACACGTACTGCCGCCTTTGCACCCTCATACATGCTCTTCACTGCTTTCAGCAACTTGCCCTCTACTCCGTATATTCTAAGTACTTTCCACAAACCTTCTCTATCCACTCTGTCATAGGCCTTCTCCAAGTCCATAAAGGCAACATACACCTTTTGTTTCTTCTCCAGATACTTCTCCACAACACAATTCAGGGTAAAAATCTGATCTACACATCCTCTTCCCTTCCTAAAACCTCCCTGCTCGTCGCCTATCCATTTCTCCGTTCTCACTCTCACTCTCTCAATCACTACCCTACTGTATACCTTCCCTACTACGCTTAGAAGACATATTCCTCGGTGGTTACCACACACTCCTCTTTCCCCTTTGCCCTTATATAGGGGGACTATTTTGCCAGTCTTCCAGTCATCGGGTGCACTCCCCTTCTCCCATGCTAGTTTGCACATTTTCCATACCCATTCTATCACTATCTCACCACCATACCTCAACATTTCCCCACACACTCCATCTGTTCCTGGTGCTTTCCCCAACTTCACTCTTTTCATGGCTTCCCACACTTCTGACCTCCTGATCCCCACCTCCTCCTCCACTACTTCTCTTCTTCTCCCTCCCATACCATATCCAGCTATGTTTGCTGGCTCTTCATTCCTTTCATTTAGCAACTCACTGAAGTACTCCCTCCATCTTTCGACTCTCTCTTGCTTCTCGGCTAGCATTCTCCCATTCTTATCTTTCACACCCTTACTGTTTCCCTTGCTTTCCCTAACTTTCTTGACTTCTTTCCAGAACAGTTTCTTACTCTCCCTCCATTTTACACTCAGATTCCTTCCAAATTCCTCATCTACTCTTCTCTTACTTTCCTTCACTACTCTCTTCACCACCCTCTTACTCTCCACGTACCTCGCTCGTTTCTGTCTCTCGGAATCTTCATTCCCTCTACTACCCAACCACTCTCTATATGCTTTCTTCTTTTCTTCCACAGCTATTCTTACCTCTTCTGTCCACCATGCTGTACCTTTCACTCCCCTCCCTCTTCTCCTCACTCCACACACCTCCTCACATGCTGCACAGATCTCATCCTTAAACACCTTGCTCATCTCCTCCACTTCCTCCATAACTTCCAGGTCGAACCCACCTAGTCGTCTTTCCACTGCTCTCCTGTACTCCTCCCTGATTTCCTCCTCCTGCAACCTATCCACCCTCCTCACCATTCCACCCTCCTCTCGCCTCCCTCCCGCTCTCCTCACCCACTTCTTTTGTATCCTAACCTTAGCTACCACTACATAATGATCAGACAGATGTTTGATGTTGCAGGAGTATAACCTGGACAACCGTCATATTGCTGGATGTGACAATGTGATCGTGGATTGTTTATCAAGGGTGGATGATCAGTCGTAGGCTATCACAGGTGTGTGGGTTTGAGTGGAGGAAAATAGGCTGCCCTTATAGTGCAGCCGGGAAAAACATATTAAAATATAAAAATCATATAAAAACTCTTTCTTTTGATATAGATAATCATATAAGTTTGTCATAGCCTATAGAGTTTGAGTAGTCCACGAACTATCAAACGGCTGAGCTGCTGTAAGCTCGCTCTGGGAGCATGATATTGTGTCTTTTTGCTATTGTTGGGAGGAGTTATAAAATGTGATTTTTTTTTTTAATAATAAGATGTGTTTTGGTGATAAACTCAGCTTTGTTTTAGTGCCATGCGGTTGCTGGGTGTGAGGGGCTTGATGGGGTTCTGTGTTTGTCAGATTTTAGCTCAGGGTTGAGCAAGTAAAATCTTGGGGGAGGTGTGACGCATGTCCAGTGTGAGCATGCTGTACAGAACGCCTAGTCATGCCCCACTCTCGCTAGGATCGTCAGGGCAGGAACTTTGGCTGTAGTCTATGTAGAGTTTCCTAACTTAGTTCATGTGAGCCGTTGTACTATAAGTATTATGAATATGTATTTTGTTTTCATCTGAGTCAACGAGTTCTATTTATATCATTAGTTATAAGTATTGTGTGTAAAACTTATTTGTAACGATGGGAAGAGAAACAGCCACAGTTGGGGTCAGTGGGTGCTCCAGGCGGGAGGTGGGCCTAACTCACTAGCATTCCCCCCCCCCCCCCCCTCAGTGCTAGGGGAGCCTTTGTCTATCCCAGAGGAGAGAGAGAAATTACGTAATGGTTGTCAGTGGGCGGTCCTTAGTAGTTCACGTTGGGCTCACTAGAGGGCCGGGTATAAAAAGGGAAGTCTAGCCATTTTTTCATCAGAACTCATTAGGCAGAGCGACTTCTCATTTCCCTTGCTAACTATATATATTGTTCTGACTGATGTGAACTTTCTCTACTACCTTACATTCTTATCTCCTCTTTTCCCTACCCTTTTTAACTTCCATGGTCCCGTTGGTGCAGAGCTAGTCAGCCAACGTATTATCGCTTGAGTTCTCACGAGATACTTGCCTATTAGATAGCCTATTTTGGAAGGGTTAACTTAGAATAGGATTGATTTATGTTTGTTGCACTTGTATATGCATTTCCCTGTGTGTTATTATTATTATTCCTGTTTTCTGCTGGTCTAGGTAATGCTAGACTGGGGTAAGGCTTTTCTGTGTTATGAGTTGTTGTTTGATGCAGTGGTTAAGCGATAAACCTGCATACTCATTTTGGTTCAGTGAAGCCTAGGTTGTCTTCGCGGCTGACTGTGTTGAGTTAATAATTTACAGTGCGTGAGGGCAAGAGCCTAACCAGCCTGTATTTTATTAACAGTTTGTTTTTACTTTGTCAAGGAGCCGGGAGAAAACCAGATACAAGGGATCTGGATTTCTCAAAGTGCACTTGTCAGTTTTAACGTAATTCTTTAAACAGTTGTGAGGACTTCGCTAGGCTACGAGCCGTTTTTGCTCAGTCACTGCTACCTTTTGCCCACAGTACCCAAGCTAGACTTTACTCGATTAGTAGATACAGAATAGTATTGAAGCTTTCCTTATGTATGATATTGTTTATGCACTATTGATTTCATGTGTTGCAAGCTTGGCTACTTTAGTGATTAGTGGCCCACGAGCACAATCCGAGTAGGCTATTGCCGTTGCATTTGCGGAGTACTTCTTTTTAATGTTTGCCATTTACTATTGCATATTCTTTTAATTATTCTTATGCCAATTTAAACCTTTAACACCTTACGAGCGGCCTATGCGGTTTATTTATATGTACCGCACAGCGGGGTGTTTTTAGCCAAAATAGGGCTGTTTACGTGATCATTTTCATGCCTAAATAAGACCCAGAACGTAAAACAAGTACCTATCCCTGAAAGGGCATAAACAGAGCTTTCGAATGACACCATAACGATCCTTGTATGATGGATAGTTTTCTTGCAATAACCGTGCAACGCGAGTGCAAAAAGCAGGTAATTCGGTACTTTCGGTACATAATTGAGTATGTAGCGAGTGAGAGAGGGAGGAGGGAGCTGAGATTTGTGTCAGTAGGTTCGCCGCGGTGGTATGGAGCAGTCATACGCTCGCTAGTCTCCTGCCACCACTTGTCTCTCTCTCTCAGCCACATTACGTGCTGAAATTGCCACTCGACCTATGTCGAGCGCCGCCACATAGTCCAGCTTTTTTTAACTCGACTTATGTTGCTCGCCGCTAATTAAGGGTTAATAGTATTTAATTGCCAGTGTTTTTGCTTATTGAATTACTGTTCAAAATCCGATACGTACTTCTTACGAGCATCCGAGAAGCATCTAACTTTTTTCAGAAGATTCCTTGCTCGATGCTTAAGGACTATTAATTAACGTAACGTAATAGTGCCGATCCGAAGTAGAGGGTGGAGGACTTCTTAAGTTCTTAGTCAAGGGTGGATTACTTCGGCTTCGGCCAACACTATTCTTTGGTGTTGTTGTTTCTTACTTCATTGTTTGATTGTTGACCAGACTAGATAATTCCTGTCTCTTTATTAGTCTGTTGTTGAACACTAGTACCGAGTTCTTGTATACCCCGTTATAGCAGATTGAACTCTGGAGGGTATTGGTGTTTTTTGTTCGGCTGGCAGTACTCAGGGGTTGGGATCGTGTGTTTCCGTTGTGGCAGCGAGCCGTACTCAAGTCCTGATTGAGAGCCCTTGTGTACCCGAGTGCCAGTTCGTAACATATGTTATGAAATTCCTATTTAATTTTATTTTGTTGTGTTTATTTGTAACCTTTTCATGTGTCTCTAATAAGTACGGACATCTAACAAGATGCATGGTCTAATTTCAAGGAGAGTAATATGTTGGAAATACAAATTTGCACTCAGAAGCCTGAAATACAAGTTATGCAAAAATAGGAGGTACATCTGCGCCAAACAGATATATATATATATATATATATATTTAGCTGAACCATGTCAAGGTGTTCCTTTTCACACTTTCCAGCACATCTACATCTACACCACACCGCTCTCGTACTTTTTCATTCGTCTGTCTATCCCTCCAGGTAACTCTGCACGCACTTCTCAAGTAACTAATTTCCACCCCTCTCACTCTTGGTTTGTGTCTCTCCAACAACATCCATGCTTCACTCCCGTACGTCAATGTCGGGATTACCGCACTATTATGCAAAGACTTCTTTACTTCCATGCTGACCACCCTATTTCTTGTTACTGCTTTCAGCGTTCTTACAACCCTTGTTGCACCCTCTTGCGCACTTCTTCATTCATACTCCCATCTTTAGTCAACGCACTGCCCAAATAATTAAATGAGCTGACATTCTCCATAGCCTGACCATTCAACCACACCTCACACTCTGTGACTGCACCCCTTTCAAAGACCATAACCTAACTCTTTCCCGCATTTACCTTCAGATTCTGTTTTTCACACACTGTTCCAAACATATTTACCAGACCTTGCAACTCCCATTCACTATTGCTCATCAGAACTGTATTGTCAGCAAACAGCAGTACAGGCAACTTCCACTCCTTTTCTTCCCTTATCAGTGTACACCAACATCCACAGCTCTTCCTTGTCTTTCTTTCATGACTCCATCCATATATATATATATATTGAACAACCATGGGGACATCACACACCCTTGCTTTAACCCAACATTCAGCTCAAAGAACTTGCTCTGTTCATTCTCCACACATACTGAAACCTTTGCACCCTCATACATGCTTTTCACTGCTTTCAGCAACTTGCCATCTACTCCGTATATTCTCAGTGCTTTCCACAGACCTTCTCTATCAACTCTGTCATAGGCCTTCTCCAAGTCCATAAAGGCAACATACAACTTTTGTCCCTTCTCCAGAAATTTCTCCACAACACATTTCAGGTAAAACATCTGGTCTACACATCCTCTTCCTTTCCTAAACCCGCCCTGCTCGTCACCTATTAGTTTCTCTGTTCTCGCTCTCACTCTCTCGATCACTACCCTACTGTACATCTTCCCTACTAAGCTTAGAAGACATATCCCTCGGTGATTACCACACACTCCTCTTTCCCCTTTACCCTTATACAGGGGGACTATTAAGCCTGTCTTCCAGTCATCAGGCTCATTACCATTCTCCCATGCTAGTCTACATATTTGCCATACCCATCCAATCACTATCTCACCACCATACATTAGGATTTCCCCGCACACTCCATCTATTCCTGATGCTTTCCCCATCTTTACTCTTGTCATGGCTTCACACACTGATCCCCACCTCCTCCTCCACTACTTCTCTTCTTCTCTCTCTCATACCCCATCCAACTATGTTTGCTGGCGTTTCATTCCTTTCACTGAATATGAGTCTTCCTAATGCCTGGGCCAACAGGAACACAAGAACATAGCTCACGCTATAATATAATTCACGTGAATACACATAAATACACTGATATATATATATATATTGTAATAGCGATACAAGAGTGAACGAGATGCAACATTGCGGCGTGTAGAGAGAGATTGTAGGGAATTAATAAGAGGAAGTGAGTTAATGATATTTATAATTACTTAAATAGGAACACATTCTGAAGGGGTGATTCATATTTTGTCACCAACCAACTTCACTTCTAAGCTCAATTAATGAAATCAACAAATACATGTGGCACTCCAAGGACTCGAACCTAGGATACTCACACCGAAATGCCGCGCATTTATGCATTACGCTATCAAGAGTGTTAAAGAATGTTGCAAAAGCCTACGATTTATTATGCAGTTTGGAATCCTGCATATTAATCTGAGCATGTACATACATTCCAAGTGTGCTATGGTAGCCTAATGTATAGACGAATGGAAGGAGTAATGTATAGACGAATGGAAGGAGTAATGTATAGGAGTTGGAAGGAGTAATGTATAGACGAATGGAAGGAGTAATGTATAGACGAATGGAAGGAGTAATGTATAGACGAATGGAAGGAGTAATGTATAGACGAATGGAAGGAGTAATGTATAGACGAATGGAAGGAGTAATGTATAGACGAATGGAAGGAGTAATGTATAGACGAATGGAAGGAGTAATGTATAGACGAATGGAAGGAGTAATGTATAGACGAATGGAAGGAGTAATGTATAGACGAATGGAAGGAGTAATGTATAGACGAATGGAAGGAGTAATGTATAGACGAATGGAAGGAGTAATGTATAGACGAATGGAAGGAGTAATGTATAGACGAATGGAAGGAGTAATGTATAGACGAATGGAAGGAGTAATGTATAGACGAATGGAAGGAGTAATGTATAGACGAATGGAAGGAGTAATGTATAGCCGAATGGAAGGAGTAATGTATAGACGAATGGAAGGAGTAATGTATAGACGAATGGAAGGAGTAATGTATAGACGAATGGAAGGAGTAATGTATAGACGAATGGAAGGAGTAATGTATAGACGAATGGAAGGAGTAATGTATAGACGAATGGAAGGAGTAATGTATTTAATTAATCAAATCAACCTTAAATGTGAATGGACTTTAACCCATTCAGTACCGGTGCCGTCCTTTTAGCTTTATTTTGGCTACTATCAGACAATTGTATTCAGTTAAAAAAGGGCTTCCACCAATTAATAGGCTTCAAACTACCTCACTTAACTCTTTTTACTACCACAGACTCTTCTCAACATACACAAAATAGTCTAAGTATAGCTACAAATTAATTAAAAGGACGTCGCTGGAACAGAAGGGGTTAATTAGTAATGAGGGTCACTTAAGGGAGCCAACCTCGCTTTTTTCTCTTTTTCTCACTCTCTCTTTGGTTTGTATCCATTCGGCCCCTTTCAGCCTACTATTTTAAGACGTTTACCCCATCCAGGTGTCAATACTTTCCTGGCGAGCGGTAGCGAGCCAGCATATATATATATTTTTTTGTTTGACAGCAAGCTAAATTTTTACATTTTTCGATAGAAAAATGTTTCCGGCGAAACCGGATTTCTTCATACAATGCTGGCTCGCTTCCACTCGCCAGGAAGAAATCGACACCTGGATGGGGATAAACATCTTAAAACAGTTGGCTGAATGGGGCCGAATGGATACAAGCCAAGGAAAGAGAGAAAAGGAGAGAAATATAAAAACAATCCGATGCCCCCCTTAACAAAAGACCAAGTAGTCCACCTGGACCCTCGGGGTTAACAGGTAACTTCCGGTTCCGCTAACTCCACGCGTATACACAACTACTGAAGAGTGGATACGGTGTGGTCTATTAGTGTATACACAACTACTGAAGAGTGGATACGGTGTGGTCTATTAGTGTATACACAACTACTGAAGAGTGGATACTTTGTGGTCTATTAGTGTATACACAACTACTGGAGAGTGGATACGGTGTGGTCTATTAGTGTATACACAACTACTGAAGAGTGGATACGGTGTGGTCTATTAGTGTATACACAACTACTGGAGAGTGGATACGGTGTGGTCTATTAGTGTATACACAACTACTGAAGAGTGGATACGGTGTGGTCTATTAGTGTATACACAACTACTGGATAGTGGATACTTTGTGGTCTATTTATTAGCGTATACACAACTACTGGAGAGTGGATACTTTGTGGTCTATTTATTAGTGTATACACAACTACTGGAGAGTGGATACTTTGTGGTCTATTTATTTATTTATTATTTTATTTTGTTTATTTTCCTCGCTATTCCTCCATCAAGCTTAAAAAACACCCTGTAGACAACCCTTGCTAATTAAATGTGTACATTTTTTGGAAATTAAATGTCCCAGCCAAAGGCCGGTTTCTCCTAAAATTAAAGGCTCGCTATCGCTCGACAGGAAAACATCGACATCTAAATGGCACGAATGTTCTTAATCGGCAAACTAATGGAGCGAAGGTATTCAAATCTCAAAACTAATGGGGCTAAATATAAGGGAGAAGGTGGTCCATAAAAAGCGTCTACCTCCCCCTTAAACTGTAGTTTATACGTGTGTGTCTGGGCTAACTCCTTGAGAGTTAGTACTACCGTAATGAGCTCCAGCGTCCTATTTTTTTTTTTTTTTTTTTTTTTTTCTATATTCCAACTACTCCCTCTCGGGCATAGGCTGAGAGCCTGTACATTCCACCGCTCAACACGGTGAAGCCCGTGAGGTCTTGTTCCAGCCTGGGGAGTGAGACATGTGAAGCATCCATCATGGCTCAAAGCAGCTCCATCTCTGAAGCGGCTGGTTGCTTCGCTCAAGTGCTTCACCGTCTCACCCTCCAGGCTCAGACCCTCACTCTCAGAACGCCACCTATTGAGCAGTGAACTCACTAGGCATTGTCCCCCTGTAACATATTTTGAATATGGGAATATTCATACAGTGTTATTTAATCAGGGAACAATGAGGGTATTTTTTTGGCATTTCGGTGGGCTTTCTGGTAATGCACTGATACTAGGTACAGCACAAATTCAATCCCAATAATATCTTCCCATTGACATATCGGGATTTGAACCCGGGTCCATTGGATTACCAATCCAGTGGCATGACCACTCCACCACACCTCCCCTAGCTCACTTACACTTGGTTACACTTGGTTACACTTATAATTTATACGTGTGTGTCTGGGCTAACTCCTTGAGAGTTAGTACTACCGTAATGAGCTCCAGCGTCCTATTACACTTGGTTACACTTATAGTTTATACGTGTGTGTCTGGGCTAACTCCTTGAGAGTTAGTACTACCGTAATGAGCTCCAGCGTCCTATTACACTTGGTTACACTTATAGTTTATACGTGTGTGTCTGGGCTAACTCCTTGAGAGTTAGTACTACCGTAATGAGCTCCAGCGTCCTATTACACTTGGTTACACTTATAGTTTATACGTGTGTGTCTGGGCTAACTCCTTGAGAGTTAGTACTACCGTAATGAGCTCCAGCGTCCTATTACACTTGGTTACACTTATAATTTATACGTGTGTGTCTGGGCTAACTCCTTGAGAGTTAGTACTACCGTAATGAGCTCCAGCGTCCTATTACACTTGGTTACACTTATAGTTTATACGTGTGTGTCTGGGCTAACTCCTTGAGAGTTAGTACTACCGTAATGAGCTCCAGCGTCCTATTACACTTGGTTACACTTATAGTTTATACGTGTGTGTCTGGGCTAACTCCTTGAGAGTTAGTACTACCGTAATGAGCTCCAGCGTCCTATTACACTTGGTTACACTTATAGTTTATACGTGTGTGTCTGGGCTAACTCCTTGAGAGTTAGTACTACCGTAATGAGCTCCAGCGTCCTATTACACTTGGTTACACTTATAATTTATACGTGTGTGTCTGGGCTAACTCCTTGAGAGTTAGTACTACCGTAATGAGCTCCAGCGTCCTATTACACTTGGTTACACTTATAGTTTATACGTGTGTGTCTGGGCTAACTCCTTGAGAGTTAGTACTACCGTAATGAGCTCCAGCGTCCTATTACTTGGTTACACTTATAGTTTATACGTGTGTGTCTGGGCTAACTCCTTGAGAGTTAGTACTACCGTAATGAGCTCCAGCGTCCTATTACACTTGGTTACACTTATAGTTTATACGTGTGTGTCTGGGCTAACTCCTTGAGAGTTAGTACTACCGTAATGAGCTCCAGCGTCCTATTACACTTGGTTACACTTATAGTTTATACGTGTGTGTCTGGGCTAACTCCTTGAGAGTTAGTACTACCGTAATGAGCTCCAGCGTCCTATTACACTTGGTTACACTTATAGTTTTGACAGGTACACTCGGATACCATAGTCCCTAGCCGACTCATAAATATTCGTGGACTTCACCCATTTCTCATTACGTAAGTAAATCTATGGAAACGATTCTATGAATAAAATTGTCTATTCATTAACTACAAACTATATATACTATTTATTGAAAAGTAAGTTCTATCCAAAAATCAATCCAGGTAGATATATTTGCATAGAGAACAACATGAGGGGTCCACGAATTCTTCTGAGTGGTCTAGAGACTATGGCATCCGAGTGTACCTACGCATCACATAAATCAACACACTAATCCGTATAAAGGTATATTTGTAGTAATAAACCCATCTAATATCAGGATAGTGAGGTAAATCACTATCACTATACCCAATGATCTTATAATACAACCGTTTCCTACCCTGTCCATACCCATCATTATGTTTACAGTGTAGGTGTAGGACGACCTTGGAGACCACTTGCTTTTATTACCCTCAACACTTGCACTCTTGTTTACTTCACCTTGACTTTTTGTTTAATCTGATTACAGAGCGCGAGTTTGGTGATAAGTGTGTGTTTGTGTGTCTGTGTGTGTTTGTTTGTGTGTGTGTGTGTGTTTGTTTGTGTGTGTTTGCGCGCGTGTGTGTGTGTGTGTGTGTGTGTTCCAATTATATATAATAGCATAGTGAATATTAAGAGAGAGAGATAGTTACACATATTTACATATATATGCAGACCACACAGACCTTGCGGTCCCTACTAGGTGGTCTGGTCATAGTACTACTAGAGACCGGTACAGTTTATAGTAGAACAATAGGACAGCAAAGTACAAGGCTCTAGAGAGAGAGAGAGAGAGAGAGAGAGAGAGAGAGAGAGAGAGAGAGAGAGAGAGAGAGAAAGAGTTGCTAAGTCATGCACCACACGCACACACACATACACACCTGTGCACACAGACACACACATTCACATACACCCACATAAGTCCACCTTCCCGAACCCTGAAAGTATGCAATAACCAACCGACCTGGGCTTGTGTCTTTTGTACTACTGTTAGGATGTGGGTAGTGAAGGTGGCATCATCACTATAGTTTATTCGCTGTAAGTAGGTGAGAAATCATGACCTCTCTCCTCTGTAACTCAAAAAGGGCTAGAACAAATTGGTTGTAAATTTCCACATCTATTCCATGACTGACTCTTCCCAAATGGTAGAAATATTAGCTTGATTACTCTAGTAGTATTTTAGTTACAGAGGTTAGAGGTCATGATTTCTCGCCTACTTACAGAAAATAGACTATAGCACATTATTGCTGAACCTTATTCTTGAACCATCATGTACCGAATAACGGACTTGTATTATGTGTGCATCATACCTAACCAGTTCAAATGTGTTACATTTGTTTCAGCTCATGCATAAAGACTGACAAGGTCAGATTAAAATTTGTCCATATTTTCCATTGATTTAATTTATTTTTTATTTGGTATCGTCAACAAAAGATAAGACTTTTGAGTAGAGTGTACCTTTGTTCAATGTCAAATATGTGAATAAGGAAAAGCAGTGGCCACAGAGCAGAACCTTGGGGGACATCACCGTCGACATTTGAGTCAAGGAAAATGATACCACCCACAGCAACACATCGCATTCTCTCATTCAGGAAGCTATGTGTCCATTTTCCAAGGCTACCGCTTATTCCTAAATGGTGAACTTTATGTAATAGGATCTTGTGGTTCACCTTGTTGAATTCCTTGCTAAAGTAGATAATATCGATGTTAATGTCTTACTCAAGTGCACTAACAATGTTCTCATAATGGACAAGGAGCTGGGACAAACATGATCTACCTAGTTGAAATCATTGTTGGCTATCGTTCATTCTATTATTTTATTCAAGGGTAGTTTGAAATACTCTTGACACGTTTTCTAAAAAGATTAAATCATATGGGATGTGAGAGCAATAGGTCTGTTTTGCCTCTTGATTCGCCTTTGATTAAGAGAGTTATAATAGCTCTTTTCTTTTCAGTAAACTGGGAATAATCCCAGAATCCAGTGAAGATCTGCATAGGATCTGGAGGGAAACACAACTTATTTTGCACATTTATTCAGTAATATGGCAGGACAATCATCAGGGCCAGCTTCAGCAATAGTACACATTTCTTTGACTGTTTTGATTATATCATACCCTATAAAAAGTCGCATCCTTCATTCATGGGTCCACGATCTTGTTGGAGGAAAGGTTGTTGGGTCCTGTTCTTCAAAAGAAATGATGAATACACTCTCATACTGTTTACAAAGAGCTTCACACACACACCAGAGGTGGACACTACCGCAATCACTTCCGTAAACCGCTAATTCTACTGTAGCGGAAATCTATTTTTATTAGCAGATTATTATTAGCGACAAATTCGGCGAATATCACTGGGTTTTATTAGCGGAAGTACTTCCGCAAATGTATCCATACCCTCAGCGGTGCTCAACCTCTCAACCTCCCCATGCGGATTACTATTTATAGTCAGCAAGCTCAAACAGGATTAAAATGGTATGCCTTGCGACCCCGGTTTGGTGAAAGTTGCCGCAAGTGGAGGGGGACTCTGCGCTGCCTTCCCACCAATCGAGAAGTTAATCACAGTAACCAAACACACCTCCCAGCCCTCCCTCCTGTCTCGAAGTCATGGAAAGCCACAGAGACTCCTTCCAACCCTAAACCCAGCTTTACCACCACTTGGTTTCCCAAGCAAATTAGTTGCAAGATAAATGTTCACATAGTTATTAAGCTATCAAGTTTAACCTATTCTCGTAATAATTCAAAGGATAGATAAAAAAAGAAGTTCAGATGAAATATGTAATACTGTACAAATAAAACTTCAATTCAAATTTAACCCTTACTGTACCAGCGACGGTATACAGCCGTCAGTAATAAAATAACTTGTCAGTACCAGCGATGGAAGATGTCCGTCAGTACTATGCGGTCCTTGTAACTGCCAGTATCGATCAGTACCCGGTACCGTGATATGTACGCACTGCTCTGAGACCTTGGCAACATTTCTCAGCCGGAATCCAAGCCTGTGGGAGCTAGCTGGGACTGTAGGGACAGTATTCTTCCAACTTTCGGGGTGAGAGGATATTCTCTCTTGACTCTGAAGCCATTTTGGCCATAATGCCTGATACTGGAGGTTACATTTATAGAAATACCCTCTGGTACAGTAGGGGTTAATAATTTAATGAAAATATCAATATAATCATTCCAATAAGGGCCCTGTCCTTGGTAATTACCAACATATACCTTTAAGGCCCACATTGTCACTATTAGTAATTTAGTACTAATTAATACTGGTCCACATGATAGAACAAAAGTAATATATATCTGCTTAAACCACTTATTTATTTGACAAAATGAGGGGGGAGTCACAGTGAGGACTGACATTAAATGTATTAATAATGATAATATTAATTATTCCGGTCCAAATAATAAAAAATTGGTAAAATAAAACGATATAATGAGTGAGGCCTGACTGAGGAGATGAAATATGAGCTATAACACCTGTGAGGGGTAAGCATGTGAAATAATACGTAAATACACACATTTACTACACTACCAAATGATTTACCATAATTTTTGCACTTTTATAATTGAAAATCACAAATCTGGATTGTGTTTACGGTTTTCGTTCAGCGGAACCGAATTTTTTAATTAATTGGCGAAATTGAGGATGCGGAAGGCAAGGGTTACAAGAAGCAGAATAATTGCGGTTACGGAAGTGGATAAACGTTTGCGATGTCCACCACTGACACACAAACACACACATGCACAAGTAGCCTGATTCTAATTCAGGGATATCAGATGTAGGCTATCCAAATATAGTGAGGAATATATTACACACACACACACACACACACACACACACACACACACACACACGCACATACATACACACCCACACACACACACACACACACACACACAGACACACATATTACACTAATATATAATACATACACACACACACACACACTTCCACACATATTCAAAGATATATACTGTATATATATATATATATATATATATATACAGTACATACTGTATATATATATAAATAAATATATATATATATATGGGTACTGTATATATATATATATATATATATATATATATATATACACACACACACACACACAGAAACATATACACACACACACACACACACACACACACACACACACACACATACTGTATATATAGAACATACACACACACACACATACAGACTAAGGAATCGAGTCAGGGATACCAGATGTACCCAAATAAAGAGAGGGGAACACACACACACATACACACGCGCAAACACACATACACACGCACAAACACACACACACACACACACACACGCACAAACACACGAACAAACAAAGGTATTCTGAGTTAGGGGTAGTGGTGTACCCAACTAAATAGTTACGAAGACATTATTCTTAGGACATTAGGGATTATATTGTAAGCAGAATGTCTCCTACCTTGTTTATATTATCTTATGTTGTAGAGAATAATATACTGTAGATAGATAGAGAGATAGCTAGATCGAAAGACAGATGGATATATAGATAGTTAAATGGTTAAATATACAGATAGACAGATTGATAAATAGTAAAATACACAGATAGACACACAAATAGATAGTTAGATAAATAGACAGATACTTAAATAGGTAGAAATATAGATATGAATAGATATAGTCAATAATAAAGTTATTAGCTGATGACGTGACCAGGACGTACCCCAACCCAGATACCGGAATACATCACAGTAAGGTCACAACGAACGACCATCATCACAGGGTATCCTTCCTTGTATTAGTAACATATATATCACAGCCTCTAGTAGTTGGGAGATTTTAAGACACTTCATGTCTTAATATTGGTTTGGTAACAGAGTTGTAGATGGGTGGAATAGGCTACCAAGTGATATAGTGGGATCAAGAACGATAGGGAGCTTTAAGATAAAATTAGATAGGCATATGGACGAGATGGGTTGGGTGTGAGGGGGATCTACCAGGTGTGGGCCAATCGGCGCTCAGCAGACCCCCGTAATCTTGTGTTAATCTCTGACCGTTTAGGTGGGGTCAGTACTCAAGGTATTAGTGAGATGGGTCTATAATTGGGCCTTGTAATTGGGGTTGGGTGTGACAGGGATCTGCCTTGTATGGGCCGATCGGCTTTATGCAGAGTCCCATTTTCTTATGTTCTTATGTTCTTATGTCATTACTCCGGGATATTTTTCTATCGAAAAATGTAAAAAATGTAGTTTGAAGGGGATCTGGATGGGCATATTTTAGCTTGAAGGCAGTCTGGGAAGTCTAAAACACATTGCTGTGATACCTATATGACCCACATACAGATACAGAACTCTATCACTGTAAAACACATTGCTGTGATACCTATAGGACCCACATACAGATACAGAACTCTATCACTGTAAAACACATTGCTGTGATACCTATAGGACCCACACACAGATACAGAACTCTATCACTGTAAAACACATTGCTGTGATACCTATAGGACCCACATACAGATACAGAACTCTATCACTGTAAAACACATTGCTGTGATACCTATAGGACCCACATACAGATACAGAACTCTATCACTGTAAAACACATTGCTGTGATACCTATAGGACCCACATACAGATACAGAACTCTATCACTGTAAAACACATTGCTGTGATACCTATAGGACCCACATACAGATACAGAACTCTATCACTGTAAAACACATTGCTGTGATACCTATAGGACCCACATACAGATACAGAACTCTATAACTGTAACACACATTGCTGTGATACCTATAGGACCCACATACAGATACAGAACTCTATCACTGTAAAACACATTGCTGTGATACCTATAGGACCCACATACAGATACAGAACTCTATCACTGTAAAACACATTGCTGTGATACCTATAGGACCCACATACAGATACAGAACTCTATCACTGTAAAACACATTGCTCTGTCCCCAGTCAGTCGACGCCCCTCCCCCCAACCAGCACCGCCTTCGTTCATGTAGTTCCTCACTCCATCCTTCCACCTCATATTCGGTCTACCTCTCCCCCTCTGTCCCTCCACCTCGCTCTCGTACACCCTCTTAGTCATTCTCTCGCTTTCCATACGTTCCATATGGCCGAACCATCTCAAGTTGTTCCTTTTCACACTTTCCAGCACATCTACCTCCACACCACACCTCCTTCTTACTTCCTCATTAGTCTGTCTATCCCTCCATGTAACTCCGCACACACTCCTTAAGTAATTCATTTCCACTGCTCTCACTCTTGGTCTGAGTCTCTCAACCAACGTCCATGCTTCGCTTCCATAAGTCAGTGTCGGGATTATCACACTGTCATGCAAGGACTTCTTCACTTCCATACTGACCACCCTATTTCTTGTTACTGCTTTTAGCGTTCCTACAATATATATACTACATATATGTGTATTTGTTTAAAACATTACAATGTACTTATTCGTATAAACAATGCTCTTTAACCCTAGTTGGACCGAGGGAGGTCTTTTTGGACCTCTCCTGTTTCGCTCCATTAGTTTGTAGAATTTAAGACGATTCACCCCAAACATTTGGCAACAATAAGATGCTTCACCCCATTTAGGTGTCGATTTTTTCCTGGACGAGCGATAGCAAGCCTGTAACTTAGAAGAAATCGGTCTTCTGCCAGGACATTTTTCTATCGAAAACTTTACAAATTTAGTTTGAAGCAGGTCTGGGTGGGCATTTTTTAGTGTAAATGAAGTCTGGGAAGGCGTCTTTGTTAGCCTAAGGGACAATGAAGTCTGGGAAGGCGTTTTTGTTAGCCTAAGGGACAATGAAGTCTGGGAAGGCGTTTTTGTTAGCCTAAGGGACAATGAAGTCTGGGATGGCGTTTTTGTTAGCCTAAGGGACAATGAAGTCTGGGAAGGCGTTTTTGTTAGCCTAAGGGACAATGAAGTCTGGGATGGCGTTTTTGTTAGCCTAAGGGACAATGAAGTCTGGGAAGGCGTCTTTGTTAGCCTAAGGGACAATGAAGTCTGGGAAGGCGTTTTTGTTAGCCTAAGGGACAATGAAGTCTGGGATGGCGTTTTTGTTAGCCTAAGGGACAATGAAGTCTGGGAAGGCGTCTTTGTTAGATTAAGGGACAATGAAGTCTGGGAAGGCGTTTTTGTTAGCCTAAGGGACAAACTAAAATATTTTGCTCTAAATGACAAAAGTAAGCAAAATCCTCAATACTAACATAATATCATAATAACTCCTAAGACGTCGGAGCAGAGAGTGTTAAAGAGGCTGCAAACATCAGATTCCTCCCATTATATTACTGGCTTAAACTTTTCAGCACGATGACGTAATTTTAATCTTATTCTGGTTACCAGTAGACCTTTTCCTTTAGCTTATAATCTACCCCTTGGACTCAAAGGAGTAAATACAATCCCAGTAAACTATCTGAATATGAATCACAAAATCGTCTAATATTTACCAAAATAATAGGTAAACAAAGGGTCATCGTATTGAAGGGGTTAACACATTCTGTACCGTCGATATCCTTTTTTCTTTATTCTGGCTACTACTAATCAATTTTATTCAGCTTAGGAGGGATCTCTAGCGATTATAAGACTTCGAACTATCTCCATTAACCCTTTTTAACTACCACAGATCCTTTTTAAGCTGCATAAATTCGTGTCAATGCAGGTATAATGAAATATAATGGACGTCGCTGGTACAGGAAGGGTTAAATACCAAAGTGCTATAGACTAAGTAATTACAGTAAAGAGAGGGGTGGTGTTACATCGAACAGTTACCTAGGTACAGATGGATCAATACACACAACTCTATAATGATATAGCGGGTACTACACTCCTGACGGCACAGTAGTCTAGTGCCTTTTACCTGCCGGATAATTTATTCCCTTAACACCTTCAGTACCGGTGATATCTTTTTCATTGCATTCTGGCAACTAATAGACAGTTTTCTTCAGCTTAGTAAGGATGTCTACTTGTTAATAGATTATTGACTATCTCAATTACTCCTTTTAGCTACCATATATCCTTCCCAAACTTCATAAAATCGTGTAAATGCAGAAGCAAAAAAAAAAAAAAAAAAAAAAAAAAATCGCTGGCTCTGTAAGGGTTAACACTTTATTTTTCACTACTTAACCCCTTCTGTGCTGGCGACGTCTTTTCCATTTTAGCCTAGCTAAATTTAGACGAATTTGTGCAGTTTAAGAAGGATCTGTGGTAGTAAAATGGGTTACGTGAGATAGTTCGAAGCCTGTTAATTGTTGGAGGCCCTTTTAAAACTCAATAAAATTGTCTAATAGTAGCCAGAATATAGGTAGAAAGACGTCGTCGGTACAGAAGGGGTTAATGAAAACATATTAAACTATTATGTCTCTGAATCATAATAATGCCAAGATTTTATAATAAACAATAACAGTCTAAAGGCATTTGGTCGTAACAGAATCTACGTAATTTGCTGTGACATGTTAATTTACCAACACCTGAAAAAGTCTATGATATTCACTCATTGTCCAGATATAAAAAAACAATACTAAGCAAAATTATTTACCAGAGGCCACTGACTCAGTTGTCTAGTGGAGAGCGCGGTTGGTACCGTCTCCCTTGAGCAAGGAGATGGGCGATAATCTTCCAGTAATATAGTATGTCCACTATTGTGTAGTGTAGCTATAGAGCTATTGAATCTCGGATCGATGGCTCAAGAGAAAATGGCGCTTAATAAAATACTTGAAGATTATTACTATAATAATACTTGTTAACATCAATATTTACATTATAATGTATGTATGTGTGTATATGTATATTTATATTTTGTTTCTATGTGAATGAAAACACAAATACGGGTATTGGGGGTGTTGTTTAAGCTTGATAAAGGTCTAGAGAGGGAGGGGGAAAGTGGTACGTGTACAATAAGTTCGTGGTAGTTTTTGGGAAATAGGTACGTGGAAATAGGTTGGAAAACCTGCGAACTTGTTTCCCACGAACATATTTTCCGATTTTGAACAGGGACTTGGAAATAGGATCGTATGTAATATTATTACATTTAGTTGGAAATGCGTACGTGGTAATAAGTACGTGTTTATAGTGCAGGGTTTGAAACAGGTACGTTTTCGAATTTCTTTCCAAGTAAACGTCAGTAAGTTCGAAAAGGCCAAAAACTATATTGTTGGAAATTAGTTCGAAACGTTCTAATTTGAATTAGGTTCGAAAAGTGCTAATTGGAATTAGGTTCGAAAATATCCACTCGGTATTAAATTCAAAATTCGGAAATAAGTTTGAAAATCCTTCGAACTTGTTTCCCACGAACCAATTTTCCGATTTTGAAATGTGATTTGGACATGGATCGTATGTATTATTATGCAATTTAGTTGAAAATACGTACGTGGTAAAAAGTACGTGTTGATAGTGCATTTAATACCGAGTGGATATTTTCGAACATTTTTTCCAGTTAGCACTTTTTGATCCTAGTTTAAACTAGAACATTTCGAACATAATTCCAACAACCTATTTTTTGGCCTTTTCGAACTTACTGACGTTTACTTGGAAAGAAATTCGAAAACGTACTTGTTTCAAACCCTGCACGTATTGTACACGTACCTAATTCACCCTCCCTCTAGAGAGCAAACTTGAAGAAAATATATAATAAAGTAGAAGTGCCGCTTTGCCCAAAGTCAAAACGGCATACCCAACTCTGCGATGGGTTACCATCATCACTACTATTACCACCATTATTACTACTACTATCATAATCATCACTATTGCTATCATCATAACTACAACTATCACCATTACTATCATATATATATATATATATATATATATATATATATATATATATATATATATTTAATAGTGGCCCCTTCATCATTGACGATATTGCCAATTAGTATAATAGTCTCCATTCAACATCTCGCGTCAGCATTTTGAATCCACCGCTTGGAAGGATCATGGAGTACTCTTCATAAGTGCATGCTTAATTCCATTATGGGATCGTCATTATGATCGGGTACCCTACAGAAAAAACTCCGTAAACAATAAAAAAGAAAAAATAACTTATTATTTGTTATCATATGACTTTCCATATGTGGATTTCTTGCGTTTTGCTACCCAGACACCAGGCCCTCTAGCGGCCACCTTCGTCCTTCCTCCTTCCGCGACCATACTAGCAACACGGGTTTCGCCGTGCTCCGCTATATTCTTCGTTCCAGCGCTTTCTAGTGAGTCCTTGCTCATTTGTATACACCTGCGTTGTAGTAACAAGGTTTAGATTAGCTAGCAACGGCTACCCCATTGGTATGTCCGCAGGAAGTGTGTAATTTTAGGGTACTTTTGTAACAGGCGCCTACGTATCCCAGGATCTTCGCGCCACGTGTGTTATTTTATGTTGTGTTTGCGCCTTTAGCTTTTGATACATAGCTAGGAGGCTACCATTCTACAATTGTATGCTGCAGACCGTCAATATTGAGGCAGTGGCATATACTTTATTATACTATTTAGCAAATGCTCTGGTCTAAGGGTGCCTGCACGTCGTGCTCCACCTTCCAGAGTTCGTATTTTGCTTATAGGCCCCTATCGTGGGCCTCCCCTCGTATGTGTGCTGTGGCTGGGTCATCGGAGCGTCGTCTGCTGTGATGTTTCTTTGGACCTCATGGTCAGCCTGGTTAGGGGTCTCCAGTCTAGGCTACAGGTAATTTAGGATTCTGAATTCTCTGCATTTATTTTTTGCCTATGTGTGCTCCTAGTGGTGGACATGTTTGCTTGCATGTTTTGGGGGTTTGGGAGACGTCCCTATATATATATATTTATATGATTGTACGGTGAGTTTTGGAGAGGGAAGCTGTGCATTTGTCTCCCCTCTCTAAAATTTTGGTTGTTTTCTCCGGCTGCCTCTTGCAGCAGGGCCCAGGTTACCTGTCTTCAAAACGGGTAGGGAGCAACCAAATGTCCCGGCGTGGTAAGGCTGAACCACATCCCTTCCGGCGGAAGTGCAGATTCCTACGTGAGCTTAAAACTCGGCCCTCCGAGTTGACTCGCCCTGACCGTAATAGTTACGCGACAAGTCGCCCTGCGGCGCCATAGTCGAGTGTACAAGTGTTAAGATTCGTTCTGCAAACTCGTTTCATTATCTCTCTAGTGCTTTAGTAATAGATAATCAGACACTACTGGTCATTGGGCCTGTGGCACTTGCCATAGGTAAGCAGTTTCAATCAGTTTATACGGTTTATTCACGGCGAGTCCAGCGGAAGGTTAGAGTAGTTGTGGAACTATAGCTAATTTTCCGGCAGACTCAAGGTAGGATGTATTAACACCTCGCAGGTTATCCTTATAAGCATTGATTCCTGGAAATTTTCTATTTCCAGAATCCCTGGCTCCAACTAGTGACTTCAGAACCGGCGGCGTTGGGGGGCTGATTCCTGCGGGGGGGGGGGGGGGGCCCTTTATCCATCATGCCTCGGTTTGAATTATGCGCTACTCCTACCTGTTCAATGTTGCCCATTTTCACTCATAAATTATGTTTGAAGTGTGTCAAATGTTTTGACCGCTCTAGAGGCTTGTGGGTGTCGCGGCGTTGCTCTGTATGCTCTGATCTGAAAAGTGCTTTATTCACAAAGAAGGACTTATCGTGCTTGGCGGCACTACAAGAGATAAAAGCTACCTTTAATTCTTATGCCAAAGACACAGCCCATAAGGCGCTTCATTGCGATGACGAGGCCCTCTGGGAAAAGTTAATTATCGAGTCGCCTCTAACTAAACTCGCCTCCTATAAATCTGTTAAGCCTAAAAGTAAAGTCGAAAGCCTTCGTGTAAGAGGTAGTGAGTAGCAGTAGTGGCACTGACAACGAACTTACTGAGGTTCCCCCCCCCCGACCGTCCGAAGAGGAGACGATCACCTTCTCCGAAGCGGAAATCTAGGTCCAGGTCTAGATCCCCTCGGAGACAGTCTCGGCACTCTTCAGCTGACTCTTCTCGGTCCCTCAAGCGCCGGAAAGAGGACTCTGAGTCATCGGCTGGTACGCCGTGTAGTGGGAGCCGGAAGGAGACCCCGCAGCCGCCTCCCTCTACCCCTGCGTCTGACACGCCTCACGTCGATTCTGGCGACTCGGAAGTGGGGATAGAGGCCACGGGTTCCACTCCTAGTCATGAACAATCATTAAGTGTACCATCTCATGTTACCTTTGCAATCCCTAAATTAAATTAGGTGCCACGTCGTGTCCAGTCCGCCGGCCCAAGACAGGTCCTGGCTGAACAATATAGGGGTTTTCCATCAGGGTCACAAGCTGTTGATAGCCCTCAAATAATTCAGGGCTCTCAGCCACCCGCGGCGGGGGGGTGCTGGCGTCAGTCAGAACCTTCTCATAGTAACATAAGGGGATTCCAGGAACTAGGGGATGAGGGTATTATGGACATGTTACCTTCATCAGTCCCAGATTTAATGTGGCCTCTGGCGGAACAGGTACCGGAGCCACAACAGGATAGTTCTGAGTTAAGTAGGGAGCCAGAGGAAGTGCCTTTAGCCCTGGCTCAACAGACTATTACAGGTGAGGAGTCTGAAGAAAGCTCCCAATCTTCGCGGAACTCTCACAGTAAGTGTGTTACTTCGGATGAAATCAGTGATATATTACATAAAATTATGCAACAGTATAACCTCCCTGTCTCTTCTGATCCTCCTGCTTGTCAACCGTTAGTTGTCCCCAGTCATTCAATGATAAGACCTCTAGAGCCTCCAGGTTTTCTTCCTTCTCTTACCATGACCCCGGCGGTAGCTGCGGTTCCAGGCACTACAGTGCCGGCCACACTTACTACCACCAATGTGAGGGTAATTGCAGATATCACTCCTCCCCCCGTAGATAAGGCACCACAGAAGAAAGGCCCCATGCCTCTCCTCTATGGCCCTGACTGTCCTTGGGTCCAGGCGACGCCTCTGAACCCACAATTAGCACAACCCACCATTTCAGGGGATCTACCGGTCCCTAGTGAATGGAAAATTGAGATTAACAAGAGCAGGAAGTTTAGAGCTAAAGATGAGGCAGGGAGGTTGCTGGATGTATCGATTAAGGCTATCCCCGGTTCATATAATCCAGACTTCTTTGTGTATACTGCTTCCCCGGCAGTCCCTTCCGCCGCTTCTGCACGACTCTTTGCAGACTGGTCAAAAGCTGATGGTGTCAATGATGTCAAGGCTTTAAATGCTCTTACGCCAGAAATGGATACACTTCCGGTACTAGACCAAACTCATACACCAGTCCTGCAGAAGGGGCAGATAGGGGTAGGTACCTGGGTAGATTGGGAGTTAGAGGCTGGTATTTGCTTCAACAATCACGTCTTAGTCCTCACATCAGGTTCCACAGGAAACGCATCATTATTTTTCGTTGCCTGTCTCTAAGGCTGATAGGGTGTCACCAGCTTTGTTTGCCTTCCTGGCAGCACCCAAAGTAGCCCTAAACTCTCTAGATGAACCCTTTTGTACTCCTCCAGTGGCTCACCTTGAAAGGGATTTTAAACTAAGAAACAAAGCCTACCGGCAGTTCTCTCAGTATCTAGTTAGTCGCCAGATTGCTTCACTTACCAGAACTATCTCGGCCATTGCTGACCCTCGGGTTAGGAAGGCCATTGATTTATCTAGACGACTTTTATTGCAAAACTCTATTCAGACCTTAGGAGACATCAGAATTGCAATCATGGAAGCGGTTCGAGCCCGCCAGGATCTGAGAGTGCACCTAGTGAAGAAGTTACCGGATGACATTGGTCGCCGGGTAACTCTTTCGCCGGTCCTCACTGCCTCCCTTCTTACCTCAGAAACTTGGAGTATAGTTTTTAATTTGGTAAATGGGTGGAAGCAGGTTACCTCCCAAGCTAAGAAGGAACCTGTTAAGAAACCTTTTCACAAGCCAAAGAGCGGAGGTAAGCCTAACCAGCCGCATGCTAAACACTCCTTTCGAGATCCCAGAACCCCTCCTCAGCCGGGAGGTACTCTGCCCAAACCCAGACAAGGTAAATACTCAGGATATAAACCTAAGCCCCACCAGAAGCCAAATCAGGGGCAGACGTCAGCCAAGACTAGCCAGCCATCTGATACCAACCCACCTCCCCCTCCAAAAAACTAGCCACCCAAACTCTCAATCTCCCAGTGCCGTGCTTAGGTGTACCGGATTTGAGAGTTGCTTTACCGAACAGGCCCGGTCTGCAGACTGGGTCGTTCCAGTTATTCCGCTTGGCCTGGCCCAGAAAAACTTGGGCCAGGAAAGTAGTAAGCAAAGGAATCACCTGGCGGTGGCTCCGGCGACCTCGACTGCGTCAGGCGCTGGAATGCAACAATGTTTCACAGGAGGTGGAGACCCTAGTCCAAGAAATGATCCCAGTCAAACCAATTTTCCCAGTATTCACCTCCAGACTTTTCTTAGTGCCGAAAAGGGACAGTGTGCAAATGCGACCAGTTTTGGATCTCTCGCGTCTGAACACATTTATAATGAATTCACCCTTCAGGATGCTTACAGTCAATCAGATCAGGGTCTCTCTTCCGCCGCGAGGCTGGATGTGCTCAGTAGACCTCAAAGACGCCTATTGGCATGTCCCTATAAACAAGAGGTTCCAGAAATTCCTCGCTCTGAGGATCAGGCGAGAGACTTATGTCTTTCAAAGAATGCCTTTTGGATTGAACCTGGCACCGAGAATTTTCACAAAATTAGTCCGGCAAGCCCTTTTGCCATTGTTAGTCCAGGGCATACAGGTGTTTTGGTGTCTAGACGACTGGCTGGTGGTGGCAGAGTCAGAGGAGTTATGTCACAACCATGTAAACCAAGTATTAAATCATGTGCACAATCTAGGGTTCAAGGTGAACTTGGCTAAGTCTCGCCTTGTTCCCACAAGAAATATTCAATGGATAGGGCTGGTCTGGGACACCACCGATCTAACTCTTACTCAGAGTGTGGATAATCGGGGCAGATTTCGCAGGAAACTGTTCCTCTTTCTCCACAGTCTGAATACGACCAGGAAAATGTGGAATTCCCTGATCGGCTCTCTCAACTGGATCCAATTGACTGTGAAGTTGGGCCGGTTGAAAGTAAAGAGACTAATCTTGGAAGGCAACAAAGCTTTTCCTCTCTCGCCGGAGAAGAAATTATGGCCAATTCCTCCATTAATCCACAGCTTGCTATCGGTCTGGGCCAAGCCGGAGATGCTTTACTCAATAACGACATGGGTTTCTCCCCCGCCTACGGTATGGGTAGACACAGACGCTTCAGGGGCTCTAGGTTGGGGCTATCAGTCGAATCTAGGCCATCAAGGGCAAGGCACTTGGCCCCAAGACACTCTTTGTCACATCAACAAGCAAGAGCTTTTAGTTCCTCTCTTTTTCCTCCAAGATCACGGTATGTCTTTGCAAGCCAAATCAATAGCTTTCCGTATGGACAACCTAACTGTAGTCCATTTTATTCAGAAGCAGGGCTCAGTGAGGTCTCGAGAGTTGCTAAAATTGTCAGAACAGATTTTTGCCCTGACCGAATTGCTGGGCATTCATCTGCATGCAGCTTATCTCCCCAGTGTGTCGAACGTCTAGGCAGACGCTCTGTCTCGGAGGCGGAGCACCCTAGTAGAATGGGCTATCAAACAAACCGTCTTCGACAAGATGAGTGCAAGGCTTTACCGTCCACAAGTGGATCTGTTCGCATCCGAGGAGAATCACAGACTCCCTCTCTTCCTAACTCGCCGAGGGGTGACCCCGGTGGGGGGACCAGATGCATTGTTGGAGGATTGGAACAAGTGGACTTCAATTTATCTTTTTCCTCCACCAGATTCTGTACTAATGTGCAGGGTGATTCACAAACTGAGGGGTTACCGGGGCTTAGTCTCGATGATCGCGCCGTTATGGCCGGCTCAGGCGTGGTACCATCAATTGCAGGAATGGTGCAAGAACCCGGTGTTGTTCCCGGTGTCCGCCTTCCACTTAGAGATGATTGGCAACCTTCGGATCTCGCTCAGTTTTGCCTTATGGTCATTTACAAGGGAAAATGGTTAGCTCAATTTGGGGAAAGTGTCACAAATAAACTTTTGAACCAATATACTATGCTTACCAGGAGACAATACCAGTCACATTGGAAAACGTTTACGACCTGAATTGTAGAGTCAGGGCAAACAGATGCCTCGGGAGCCTTGATTTTCAAATACCTAGATTATCTATTTGAGCACAAACAATTTTCAGTAATCACTTTAAAAAATCACTTGTCTGCTATCAGAACTCCCTTTTTTGATCTCACGGGCGTTTCCATACCGCAGGCGGAGCAGAAAGGCTTTATGAGGGCGTGTTTCAAGCTGCGCCCACCACCCCGTCAGCTCATGCCCACCTGGTCACTTGACAAAGCCTTATTATTACTTCAGTCGCGTAAATATAATAATACGCCGGATTTTGATTCACTCTTGAAGAAGGCTGTATTCCTCATGGCTCTCGCCACTGGAAATAGGGTGTCTGAGCTGGCGGCGATGAGCAACGAACCTAATTGCCTTAGGTTTGGGAGGCTACACGATCATGTACGAATCGCGCCGTCTCCCACATTTATTGCAAAAAAAGGAGCATTCCAATCATGTGTTTTCTGAATTTTCTATTCCGGCATTGAAACGCGGACACACTCATCATATTTTATGCCCTGTGTAGGCCTTATCTAAGTTTATGAGGGCTGTGCATCCTCGCCAACCAGGTGCTCTGTGGGGGAATCAGGCAGGTAATCGTGTTACGAGAAGAAAGTTAGCTTCCTTGCTAGTAGACGTTATTAAGGAAAGTAACCCCGGCATAGTGGGCAGGGCTCACGACATCAGGAAATGGGAAGTCTCTCTTAGATTCCTCCAGAATTTTTCTATAGAAGACATTGCTAATACTCAACTTTGGGCTTCCAATCATACTTTCCTAACACGTTACCTGTCGGTCGCTCTAGATAAACCAAAGCTTAACTGTGTAGCTTTACGACAACGGGTCCAGTAGGTTGTGTTCTATTATATAAGTTTTGTTTTAAAAGGGGGGGGGGGTGCGGAATAGCCCATACCTCACTAGGTCCCCGTCCGCCGGAGACTGTGATAAATCAAGAGCTGTGATCAAACTGGTTATACAGTTCAATATGTTTTATTTTTATGTTAAGATTAAGAAGAAATCTAGCATAGTTGCAACTATGAAGTATTATCAGATTGTACAAACAGATTATATTGTACAAATAGTGTTAAGGTGAGAACGAAATTCTGCAGAATTATAGTTCGATTTAAGGGAACACATGCGTGTCCCCACAAAGTATCATACATAGATCTTGAAGTGAGATCTGGTCATGAGTAAGCAGACTTTCTTGATGTCATGCACTGCTTGCAATCTTTTGTATTTTTTATATATTGTTTGCATACAATAATTTTTTTTTTTTTATATGGATTATTTGTCCCCTGAGGTTAAGGATATTGTCACGAATGTCCCCCTCCAATCTTGGTATTCAGGCAATATCGTCAATGATGAAGGGGCCACTATTAAATTATTGGTTTGATTCCCGGAGGGAAGTAGAGAAAACCTATTATTTAGTAGGGCGCTTTAATCATTGGCGATAAATGTCCCTCCCAGCCATCCCACTTCCCATTCGTTGATTTCTATACCTTTATCTTGGTATTTCAATGAAGGACGAAGATGGCCACTAGCGGGCCTGGTGTCGGGGTAGCAAAACGCCAGAAATCCACATATGGAAAGTCATATGATAACAAATATTAAGTTATTTTTTCTTTTTTATGATTTACGGAGATTTTTCTGTAGGGTACCCGATCATAATGACGATCCCATAAGGGAATTAAGCGTGCACTTATGAAGAGTACTCCATGATCCTTCCGTGCGGTGGATTCGAAATGCTGACGCGGGATGTTGAATGGAGACTATTATACTAATAGGCAATATCGTCAATGATTACGGGGCCCTACTAAATATTAGGTTTTCTCTACTTCCCTCCGGGAATCAAACCTATAATATATATATATATATATATATACAGTATATACCGGTATATATATATATACTGTATATACTGTATATATATATATATATATATATATATATATATATCATTAAATTTATGTTCACATTTTATCTTAACAATTGGAATATTTATCAATAATTTGGTCAGCCTAACACTATTTTGTAGCGTTATTACTATGGTGTAATTCAAATTTTAAATATATAAAAAAGAAAGAAATAGTGACCATAATCTGTGACCTTCACCATTCACCTTGACCTTTGAATAACAAAAACACCCTGTTTGGACAATCGTTGCATTGACCAACCCAATTTGCCAGCAAAATTTGTTGATGATACATTAACCCGTTTAGAACAGTTCTGTCGTTTTCTTTTCATACTGGATAATAATAGACGACTTTATGCAGTTTAAGCAAGGCCTCCAGAAAATTAGCAGGCTTTCACCTATCTTAACTAACCCTTTTTACTACCACAGATCCTTCATAAGCTCCACAAAATCGTCTAATTATAGCTAGAATACATTAAAAAAAACAGACGTCGCCGGTGCAGAAAGGCTTAAACAGTCTAGGAAGAGTTTAGGAAAAGATTATTAACACTCTTGTTTTGGTCTCTGACCTTGACCATTAACCTTAAGTATTATAATATACATAATATTGATATATACCGTATGTTCTTTAAGTAAAATGCAACTAACAGTCAGCTTATCTAAAATTGAGTATTTTTTTATGATGAAGGTTAACTTTTGGCATTGACCTGTGACCTTGACCTTTTTGTAGGATTACATTTTTTGTTTGCTTTGATGTAACCCTGGAAAATCAAATAAGTGTGCCAAATCTCATTAAAAGATCAAAGTTATCTAATGGAATAGTTGACCTTGACCTTTGCCCTTTATTTTGACCTTCATGATGTCTGAAAATGTAACCTTTTAATTTTCATTTTAAGCACAACTGTCTCAACAAATGTTGTGAAGTTTACATGAAAAGTAAAATAATAGCATATTGACCTTATATTTGACTTTGACCTGTGACCTTGATTATCAAATGAAATTATGTTTATTCACTTATGACCTTTGGTATTCTTAATATACATGATATAGGCTACCTAGTGAGAATCTTACAGTAAATATGAAATACTAGTAAAAATCTTATTTTACCTTTGACCTTGACCTTTGACTTCGACCTTCGACCTTCAAAATTATTATCGAGAATTTAGTTAGCTTACCACCAATGTTAGTATTAACTAGTGATTTGAATATGGTGTAATTCATATAAACACTTATAGATAAGAAATATTGACCTTATACTGTAACCTTGACCTTTGACTAAAAAAAAATAACATATATTTGAATGGTCGTTGCATTGACCAACTGAATTTGCTTGTACAATTTGGTGACACTACATTACACAGTCTAGGAGTAGTTTAGGGAAAATGACAAACATTCTTCTTTTGACCTTGACCTTTGACCTTAACTATGACAATATTTATGTGAAATTTGATATACATGTTATTTAAGTAATAAGAAACTAACACAGCCAGTTTTCCAAAATGCGAGTGATATTTTGTAATTAATAATAAAAGTTGACCTTTGACCTTGACCTTTTTTGTAAGATTATATATTTATTTGCATTGACATTACCCAGGAAAATCAAATGTGCATGCTTAATTTCATTAAAATCTATCAGTTAGTTTCATATATATATATAAATAGTTGACCTTCACCTTTGAACTTTATCTTGACCTTTATGACATGTATCTCAAAATATATATTTTTCCTTTTCATTTAAAGTGCAATTATCTCACCAAATGTGAAGTTTGGATGACAAGTAGAGACAATAGTATATTGACCTTTATTTGACCTTGACCTGTGACCTTGACCTTTCATGTGGAATTGTATAGTTTCTTGTATGACCTTGGCCTAGGTATTCCGAATATATTTGGTAAGCCAAGTGAGAATCTAACAGTTACTATAAGAGATACTAATAAAAACTTGTTTTGACCTTTGACCTTGACCTTTGACCTTACCCTTTAGAATATTTATCTAAAATTTGGGTAATAGGATATCAAGGTTACCAATAACTTGTATAGTGAAAATGAAGAAATTTGAGTAAAAACTAAAAATATATAGTATAAGTTGACCTTTGACCTTGACCTGTGACTTTTACCTATATGTAAGAGTACATTTGTTGTTTTCATTGAAATTGCCCATAACAATCAAATAAGCATGCCTAATGTCATTAAAACCCATCAGTTAGTTTCATATATATTAAAATAGTTGACCTTTATCTTGACCTTTATGGTATGTGTCTCAAAATTCTTTATTTTCCTTTTCATTTAAAGTGCAGCTATCTTACCAAAGTTTGTGAAGTTTGCATGAAAAGTAAAGAAAATAGAATAGTGACCATATGTTTGACCTTGACCTGTGACCTTGACCTTTCATACATAATTGTATAATTTTATGTATGACCTTGGCTTAGGTATTCCGAATATACATGGTAAGCCTGGTGAGAATCTAACAGTTAGTATAAGAAATACTAGTGAAACACTTATTTTGACCTTGACCTTTGACCTTACCCTTTACAATATTTACCTAAAATTTGGTCGATGCAATATCAATGTTAGCAGTAACTTGCATAGTGAAAAATAAGACATTTGAGTAAAAACTAAAAACTATGAAATATTGACCTTATTTTTAACCTTGACCTTTGACCTTAACATTTGAGTTAAATGGAATATTTCTTTTTGACTGACCTTTGCATTGACCAAATGAATATACCTGTGAAATATGGTGAAAATCCATCGAATGGTCTAGGAGGAGTTTCCGGACAGACAGACGGACGACGACGACGACGACGACAGACAAGCTGACTGGTGGTGCACAGTATATGGGTGGGATCTGTGTGCGCGATACCACTCTGCTTCGCAGAGTTGATAATATGAAAATAATATAAAATAGGAAAACCTCCCCTTAACACCATATTTCTCGCTCCTTAATACAAACATGGAACTAGTATGTCTCTGCAACATATTAAGGGTTTGGTGGGCGTATATATTTCCTCATTTATTTATCTTTTTATCACGTTTTTAGTTTCCTAGATAGACCTCCATCAAGCTCCCCCCCCCCACCCCACCCCCGACCATCCTTCAAGATAAATTTGTAGATTTTTCGATAGAAAAATTTCCTGGCCAAAGGCCGGTTCCTCTTAAATTACAGTATATGTGTATATGCGTATGTATGTATGTGTTTGTATATGTGTACATGTATGTATGTATATGTATATATATGTATTTGTGTATATGTACGTATAGTCTACATACTGTATGTGTGTATGTAATTATACTATGTATATGTATATATTTATGTGGATGTGTATATGTATTTATATGTATGCAATATGTATGTATGTGTATATGTAATTGCATGTATATGTGTGTATGTGTATGTGTATATATGTTTATGCGTTTATGTGTACATATTGATAAATACATAATTATGTGCATTTTAGCTGTCTGTGCCTGCCTGTTTTTATTGTCTTTATATTACTGTACGTACATTTATATGTTCAGTTATTTTTGTGCTATTTACTTTCTATACACCTTTACTTGTAAAGACTTTACACCCCTCTCTTTTCAACTGCTTGGTTTTTGGTCTATATATTATTTTATTAATTAATTTATTTTTTTAGTTTCCTCGCTAGACCTCCTTCAAGCTTAAAATAGCACCCCCTAGACCCCTTTTCAAGATAAATTTGTACATTTTTCGGTAGAAAAGTGTACCGGCCGAAGGCCGCTTCCTTCTAAAATTACAGGCTCGCTTTCGCTCGCCAGGAACATATCGACACCTAAATGGCAAGACATTGATGACAAAATAGGGCGAAAAGTCTTAAAATCAACAAACTAACGGCACGAACATCTTAAGACCTAAAAACTATTATGCTAAGCATGAGGGAGAAGAGGGTCCATAAAAAACGAGGAGTACACCCTTAATGTCCCCTTGCCGCTTTCCCTTCGTATTTAACCTTAATCTTGACCTCACTGGGACTTACAGTACTTACCAAGTAGGTGAGACTTTTAGATGTGACCTCTGTTCAGGCAGCTGTGGTCATTATGCTTATTCTCTCTCTCTCTCCCTCTCATAAATAATATTATTGTTGTTATTTTTATCTGTTTTAGTATTTTATGATGATTATTATTATTTGAAATGACAGAGACCAGCCAACAAAAGCCAAAACCAGCAAAACACCTGCTCCCATATTCAAACAACAGTCAAATCACCCAGTGCCGTATTGCCAGCAGAGCTGGGCACCACAAACAAAAAATCTAGTCCACAAACTAAAATTTGCAAACCCAGAACATAACTTCCACAAACACAAATCAGCAAACATCGTGAAATTTCCGGTTCCCAAATGCAAATCAGCAAACGCAAACCTGTTTTTATTTTTTAATTTAAACTACAGAATAAAGGGTAAATCAATGGGTTGAGTTTATTATATCCCACGGCCAGGTGTTGGGTAAATTATTTTGTTACCGGCCGACGGCCGTGGGATACAAATTCTACAATATTGGTTAAGGGGGGCCGGGGTCTTTGCCCCCTCATCCCCAATGAATTATTGTCATCATCATATACAGTATGTATTTGAACTCCACCGACAAAATTTGTGAATGAATTCCAAATAAATAAACAAAATCACTTTATTCTATAGTAAAATTAAAAACTAATAAGCCATTTTTGAGATAGAGCATTTAACGTAAAAACTTGGAGCATCGTCCTAGCCCGAGTTAATGTAAACCGTGCACTAGTCCGAACACTGAGCCAATTGCTTCTGAACTTGGTTTTAAGGGTTCAAAGATTCGACCAGATGGTACCGGATTTATGGTGACAGCTCTACCTCTGCCAGTTTCTTGAATAAGGGAAATATGGCATATTTTGCTGTTGTTGGTAATATGTTTGTAATGCATAGTTAATTTATTAGTAGTTTACAAGTGTAACATATTGGGTAATGATGAAGCACCTGCCATTCTGACCTATATTGTTGAACTGGTGATGAAGTGTGTATTACAACTACATACTGTACATCAATAATAAACAAGCTATATTGTTGAACTGGTGATGAAGTGTGTATTACAACTACATACTATACATCAATAATAAACAAGCTATATTGTTGAACTGGTGATGAAGTGTGTATTACAACTACATACTATACATCAATAATAAACAAGCTATATTGTTGAACTGGTGATGAAGTGTGTATTACAACTACATACTATACATCAATAATAAACAAGCTATATTGTTGAACTGGTGATGAAGTGTGTATTACAACTACATACTATACATCAATAATAAACAAGCTATATTGTTGAACTGGTGATGAAGTGTGTATTACAACTACATACTATACATCAATAATAAACAAGCTATATTGTTGAACTGGTGATGAAGTGTGTATTACAACTACATACTATACATCAATAATAAACAAGCTTTTGAATAATAAAGATGAGCACAGCAAAGATTCCTGGAATTACTATCATACGGGAGTGTTAAGAGAATAATAAACACACGCACACAAAGACGCATGCACACTCAGATCTACCTTTCAACCCACTAAGAATCCCCCCCCCCCCCCTGAACAACTCATCTCGCCTGTTACCCCCTTACAATAACATTTCGAAGTGAACCAACCTTACATAACTCAAATACAACTCTACCACACACACACACACACACAAACCGCCTCCCCACTCCCCCATGGGTTACACACCCAATTGAACCACCAACACTATCAATTTTATCTCAGCCATACAGAATTTCCACTTACAATCACTAAGCACATACACAAGCACATACACATACACACTCACCCACACATACAAACCGCTTCCCCACTCCCCCATAGTCAAACACCCAGTGGTACCCCCTACCTCTCTAGTTACCCCCAACAATAGAATACTCACACTTACCACTATTACAAACACATACACACGCATACACAAACACACATACCCTTACTACATACACACGCATACATTTAAGTCTCGACAAGTCTTACCAAAAGAATATACAAGAGCAGTGTGAGCTGAGTTAGTGCGTATTCTCGTGAATATAATTTGCATATGGGTCAAATAATGTTCAGCGTATCGATTTTTAGTTTGTATATGCGTAATTCTCTATGCAACAACGTCAGATTTAATGAAAGTGTTCTAATTCTTCGTGTTTTTTATTATAGAAATTCGTTATTGAACGAAAAACAACGGTATCAAATTGACAACTGCCCGCCATACTCCACAACCAATTACCCGCCAAGTTGTACTGTTCGGATATGTGGCACAGGCTTTGCCTTCGTTTCTGCCTTGTGACATTCCACAATGGGAACAGAGTATCAAATGTATCAACATCACCATCACCGCGATCGCTAAGTCACTTATAATTTTAATGCTAACCACATTAAAATAGCAACACAACTTTACATAAGTACACATAAGTGCTTGGCATCATTCAGATAATGTTATTAAGAATTCCCGATGCCATTGGTATGTTTGATTTCACAATATATCCATTATATCAGGCAACTGGTGTCTAGCGCACTTATAGCAACATTCGTGTGCTACATATCTAATTAGTCCTCTATCTCCTTAATTAGGCAACTATAGTAACAATTGTATGTATACAATAGTATTTTATTTAACTCTACAAGTGATCCTGGAAGTTTGTCGGTGGCGTTCAAATACATACTGTATATTATCAGCAGGGGCAAATACATACTGTATATTATCAGCAGGGGCAAATACATACTGTATATTATCAGCAGGGGCAAATACATACTGTATATTATCAGCAGGGGCAAATAGCAATACAAAAACAGTCAACTTAGAAATGTATGTAACTGTGAGCGTGCGAGTATGTAAACAAAGCGGATGGTATGTAACTGTGAGCGTGAGAGTATGTAAACAAAGCGGATGGTATGTAACTGAGCGTGCAAGTATGTAAACAAAGCGGATGGTATGTAACTGTGAGCGTGAGAGTATGTAAACAAAGCGGATGGTATGTAACTGTGAGCGTGCGAGTATGTAAACAAAGCGGATGGTATGTAACTGTGAGCGTGCGAGTATGTAAACAAAGCGGATGGTATGTAACTGTGAGCGTGCGAGTATGTAAACAAAGCGGATGGTATGTAACTGTGAGCGTGCGAGTATGTAAACAAAGCGGATGGTATGTAACTGTGAGCGTGAGAGTATGTAAACAAAGCGGATGGTATGTAACTGAGCGTGCAAGTATGTAAACAAAGCGGATGGTATGTAACTGTGAGCGTGAGAGTATGTAAACAAAGCGGATGGTATGTAACTGTGAGCGTGCGAGTATGTAAACAAAGCGGATGGTATGTAACTGTGAGCGTGCGAGTATGTAAACAAAGCGGATGGTATGTAACTGTGAGCGTGCGAGTATGTAAACAAAGCGGATGGTATGTAACTGTGAGCGTGCGAGTATGTAAACAAAGCGGATGGTATGTAACTGTGAGCGTGAGAGTATGTAAACAAAGCGGATGGTATGTAACTGTGAGCGTGCGAGTATGTAAACAAAGCGGATGGTATGTAACTGTGAGCGTGAGAGTATGTAAACAAAGCGGATGGTATGTAACTGTGAGCGTGCGAGTATGTAAACAAAGCGGATGGTATGTAACTGTGAGCGTGAGAGTATGTAAACAAAGCGGATGGTATGTAACTGAGCGTGCGAGTATGTAAACAAAGCGTATGGTATGTAACTGTGAGCGTGAGAGTATGTAAACAAAGCGGATGGTATGTAACTGTGAGCGTGCGAGTATGTAAACAAAGTGGATGGTATGTAACTGTGAGCGTGCGAGTATGTAAACAAAGCGGATGGTATGTAACTGTGAGCGTGCGAGTATGTAAACAAAGCGGATGGTATGTAACTGTGAGCGTGAGAGTATGTAAACAAAGCGGATGGTATGTAACTGTGAGCATGCGAGTATGTAAACAAAGCGGATGGTATGTAACTGTGAGCGTGCGAGTATGTAAACAAAGCGGATGGTATGTAACTGTGAGCGTGCGAGTATGTAAACAAAGCGGATGGTATGCCCGCTAACACAACTCTTACCAACAGTTTAATAGGCCTAGGCCTACAGTTTATTTTAGTCTAGGTTGGAGAGCCCCAAAAACTTTTGTCCCACATTTTGTATGAGGAACTTACCCCGTTTTGGTTATCAACAAAAATATATATATATAATATAGGCCTATAGATAAGCCACTTCGTTTGTCCGGCATAGGTATTTAAACGTTGAGCGACTTGTTTTCGGGGAGAGTCCTTCAGTAATAATCAGTATTCGCAATGTTGCACCATTCGGGAGGAGGTACACCAGATCACAGATGTGCAAGGAGGTGATTCATTCGTGGCCACCCCTTAGGGGATGGCAATAGAAATATAATAGGTCTACTTTAGATAGATTAAGTAAATTAATAGACAGTAGAGTAGCCATATCCTATATTCATTATGATACTCAGAATATAGCTTCAGATCAGAATAAAATTGTATTGTACATTTATATGATACTTTCAAAGTTAACACTCTAGCCTATTTGACACTAATCAAATGAGTCAGTGATTAGGTCTAGGCCTAGCCTATATAGGCCTAGGCCTAGCCTACAGTATATGCAATATTTAGCCTACATGCTTTGAGGCATTTTGATGGGATTAGGGTAACCTAATAAACTTAGTTTAGGTTAAGAACACATTAATATAAATCAAATTAACTAACTAGGCCTAGCCTAACTGAAGTGAAGCGCCGCTATAGGCCTAGCCTATTTCGCAAGTGAGACCATGAAATCATGCACTTAATAAAAATCGCACTAAATAGAAGTATCAATTCAAATGGAAATAAATAAATCGAGACAGTAGGATATAATTACTCACCCATACGATTGAAATCAAACCGTAGGCTAGGCTATGGAAATTTGTTAACTTGGCCAGGAATATTAGGCCTGGCCTAGCCTAGGCCTATAGCCTAACCGCTTCATTTTATATATAACCTATAGGCTATTTGTTTATAAAAGGTAAGACTAATGTACTATTCACTTCAAATACACCACAAGCTTTTCAAATAGCCTATCTAATCATAAATAAAGACGACGCCTATCATGTGATGACGAACACGTGATGTGTGATAAACAATAGCAATACAATATAGGCTATCCTAATTAAAGGGTTTTCGCATATTTCATATAATATTTGTCTTTATCGTAACTCAGCTCTCTACATCTCAGTATTAATGATATTTTGACAATATCCATATCCAAAAATAAATATTCTAGACTATTGATAATTAAAATATATTGGCTCAAGAGTGGAATAGTGGATTCGATTATGATTAGCGAGAGTTGCTGCAGTTGCACAGTCGAATGATCGAATCTCTTCAGGTCTTCAAATATTTGTGTGTACATTAAAGCAATATTTATTAAGTAATCTTTATTATCATGTCTTCCTTAGCATTTTCACACATCAAATCACATACAAAAAATCACGAAATACAGAAGGTGCACTAGATTCCAGCACAACAAGAAGTAATTGGCTTGGTTTTTGGCGGGCGCTGGAAGTGTAGGGGCCGCGGGACTGTGTTTACCACAGGTGGTGGGAACCAAATTTTACGGACTCAAGGACTGGAGGTAACTTTCAGACCTACAAATGCGCAGATAGGCAGCTATTTTGCCGCCAACGCAAGTGCGCCACCAAAATGACACTTTCGCCATGGCGAAATTGCCGTTTTGCGTAAGTGTATGCGGAAGTGCCCAGCTCTGATTGCCAGTATATCAAGTAGACCAAAATAAACCAAACCCCCTCCATCACAGACACCGCTTGAACAAGGTCACGTGAGAGAAAACGCGTCAAATCCCCTTCACGTGAGAGAAAACACGTCACTCCCCCTTCACGTGAGATTGAACGGGTCCATGCCCCCCCACCAAGACATTCCTTACCCCAAACCAGACTTGGTCTATTCTGAAGAATTGTTTATGGAAGTTCGCCACCAAACCCCCAAATATCTCTCTGTATCTTCTGCCCAAATTGAATTTGATCATGGCAGCCAAGCAGGTAAACAATTAAAAACTCCCTATCACCTGCCCTCCAAGGTCACATCCATACAACATAAGAATTCTCTATTTACCCCACAACCAGAAATATTTTTTTCATCACCCCAGCAGGCTATCTCCAAGCCTAAACGAAATACAAATAGACGGAGAACGTCCAAGCCGTCCCGGAGATACCCCCCCTCATAATTTTAGTGCAACTCCTGAGCTCCCAATAAATAAAAAACCTCACGACACCATGTCCCTACTGCCCCGAGAGGATAGCCACTTAATCCTAACTGAAAAGTGAATAGGATCTTACCGGACCCAAGGAAAGTTATTCTGAGTTGAGCAGCTACACCGAGCAGAGCTACATATCCTCCTCTCTTCACCACCACCACAATGCCTCCCGCAACTTCCACACTCGTTGCCGGCACTGTAAAGTGGTTTAATGTGAAGAAGGGCTTTGGATTTATCACCAGGGACGACAACAGCACTGATATTTTTGTACACCACAAAAATATTAAGAAAAACAACCCCAGGAAGTCTGTACCCTCTCTAGGTGACGGAGAGAGGGTAGAATTCCACACCAAAACAGGGGCAAGAGGTCCTGAGGCTATTCTGGTCACAGGACCCAGGGGCAAAACAGTCAAGGGCTCACATCATGCCCGAGACTTGAAGGAGAGTCAGGGTATTATGAAAAAGGTTGACAGACTAAAGAGCATGGACCTGCCTAGTGATATATCAATTAAGATCGATATTATCATCAGGACGGCCGTGGCTCTTGCTGGAGGAAACAACTCCCTCCTCCAGCAATACCTACCTGCCCTCCTTCAGGCCAACAATCTCCCAGGTATTCTTGTACCAGGAGGGTTGTTGGACAATGCCCAGAGGGGTCCTGTCAGACAGAGACCTACTCCACAGAGGCGCTTGACCATCAAAGCACCTCTAAACAGAAAAAACTGTCCCCCTGAACCTGAAGCAGTAACTCCAGAAGCTGATCCTGGAAGAGCTGCTGAAGAAACCAACTCAACTCCGACACCTGCAGCAGAAGAAGAAGAGGCGATGGAGGAGACCCCTGCAGTCAACACCAACCCACCTGCAGAGCCTCCTTCACCTCCTTCAAAACCAAAAAATGGTGCCTCCATGCCCCTCATTGAAATCGAACCAGTGAGACAGGTAGAGAAGAAACCAGACACCCGCAAGACCCCTCACCAATTGTTCTTGGATATCTGCCTACCACACCTGAATAAGGACCACAACATGACTATGAGTCATGCTTACGAGGACTGCGTCCCACCTGAATACGACGGATTCCTGAGCTACTGCATGTTAGACTGGGATTGCTTAGGCTGCAATTGCTATTTTCACAAAAAAGGCAAATACAACTACATCGAATGCGGCCTAACAGTGAAGCAAGCTCTGAAGCAAGGCTTCCTGGACCTCCCGAGGAAGTAATATCACCACCACCACCCATCACCCTCACCAACACCTCATCACCAGCGGGCTATTAGTACGGGACTCCCAGTCGGGCCGGGAGGAGGATAAATATATGGCCTTAAATTCCCTACCCGTACAATAGCCCACAGTTCCAGCCGCCCAGCTCTCGACCCACTGCCTCCCTGGTCGGGTCCAGCCGTCTTCGTAGTAACGCCGATCTCCCAAACACTGAAAACTCTCAGGCAGCTCCAGTTAAGCCTGGACACCTTTTTCTCCTCCTAAAACTCACTTCATCCAACTAATTCTTGTCCTATCACCACTTCCCCCTAACCCCCTGTCACTACTCAATTTGATTGATTGATTGGAGAGTTAGGCAAAGCTGGCAGTAAACCAGTTGAGTATTTCTTCTTCGGACGAACATACTTAACTGCTAACTTCAGTTCGGATAAAAGACATCCGTAGGGGCTGCCATTCTCCCCTTAAAAGTCTTGACATGCAGCAAATGATTAAACAATCACGTACTTCTTCTTCGGACGAACCTACTTAACTGCTAATCATAATCAGGATAAAAGACATCTGTAAGGGCTAGCCATTCTCTCCTTAGAAAGTCTTAACAAACAGTGCAAACTAGTGTGTAGAATTGTGATTCAGAAGAAAGGACGTAGGAGAAAGAAAGAGCATCGCCTACATCGAAGGTGTGACGACGCCACGACCCCTTGGTACAACAGGAGGGACAACTGGACTTGTCAGGACTGGACAGGTCCTGATGTGGCGGCGTCTACGCCGTGGGGCCACCTCCCGAGGCTGCCAACCGCGGATGGCTGCCGACCCTCCACAGCCGAAGACAAAATCAACGACCAGTGGAGGAAAACCGGATGCCGGCCGCAGGGAGCAGTTTCGGGAGACAAACCGTCACAACCATCCCCTGCCCCCTCCCTGGGGGCACGGGTCCTTGGAGCGGCTTCGGTCGCGCCAGGAATTTCCACACCTCTCACACCACACACACACATCACACAGTTTTTCCTACACCGAGAAATGACTCTCCGGCTGTCATTTCTCGAAGACTTCTTCTAGCCGGAGACATTGAGAGCAACCCAGGACCCACGTTCACATACATATGTCCAACTTGCTCAAAACCTATCACTTCGAGTCGCCATACTAAGGGTTCAGGGCCGGTATTTATAAAAGAATTTAAAAATGTCCCTAAAAGTAATTTTAACTAAAAGAAAATCCTTAAAAGTTATTCATAAAACATTTAAAAGCAGCTTTTAGTGGAAGCGTTAAGAAAGCTGCCACAACCGCTATTAATAGGTAAGTATAGGCTTCTAATTGCATATACTAATTACTATAAAACATTAGGGTAATTATGCAATATTTTGTTATTGTGAAATCAATTATATATTGCTAAATTGAAAGGGTAATATATTTACCATACCAAAACAATTGCATACTCCGGTGTGGCAGCATCTGAGATAGTTGCCAAATTCGCGAGTTTACACAATTCGTAAAGTGGGGTAATTTCGGAAATTTTCCTAGTTTGTTTTTTACAATTTCTCCTGACTGTAAACACATTGTAGAGATTTAACTAGGTCAAGTGATGTGTAGTGATAATGCGCCGTAATCCAGGAAGCCTCCTAAAATTATCTCCCATAATATCCTTATCCTTTTCCTAAATAATGTCCGAAGTATTCTTGAAAAGTATGGTAAAAGCGTTTCCATTGTATAATGACAATGGCTAATTACATATTATCGCCAAAGTCCGAAGTTATGACCGCAGTCCGAAATCACCCCAGTTTACAGTAATTTGCGAAAAAATAGGGTGCAAATAGGCTACTTAAATTGGTCTCGGATGTTATGAAATAGGCATATCTTGTGACAATCGAAAGTAAAAGTAAAACTAGAGAAGCTGTTGAACAAGACATATCAAGTAATTATATTGAGGACTTAAGCTTTGAAAATGCCAGAACAATTTTTATGACAAGGACAAGAATGATAGAAGTAAAAGAAAACTTCAAAAACAAATATGAATCTAACCTATTGTGCGATATTTGTCAAAATGAAAATGAAAATCAAATGCACCTGTTCAACTATGAATCATACAAAGGAGTACAAAGGAAATCAAGCAACAACAGATCCAGTGACCCTTCTAGGTTGCTTGTCCTCCAAAACACTGAGGATCAAGTGTCCAAACAGTGGTTTAGAGTGGGTAAGGGAACATTGGAAAGGGAATTACTGCCCTGGAACTAATGTCCGTGGCAGGATTAGGAAGTTAGTAGGGGACAGATGGGTTAGTAACTGAGGGGGGGATAAAATAAAGTTATTCATTTACAAACGCAGTCAGTCGCGGGTTTGATGCGAGATATTTGTCTAGGCGGAGTTTAAATGAATCAACGGTGATGCAGTCTATAACGTTTCGGGGAAGCCCATTCCACAAGTTGACAACTCGATTGAAGAAGAAATTCTTAGATTCGTGCGAGTTAAAAGATTTACCAATAATTTTGCAACCGTTTCCCCGCGTGTAATTAGATTGGTCGATAGTGAAGTACTTACTACAGTTCATATTGTCGATGCCTCTGATGATTTTGAACACTTGAATTAAGTTGCCTCTTAATCTGCGCTGGGTTAAAGGAAATAGATTTAATTCTCTAAGACGCTCTTCGTATGGTTTGTTCTTTAGGCTAGGTATCATTTTGGTAACTCTACGTTGAACTCGTTCTAGCTTGTTTATATCTTTTTGGTAATAAGGGCACCAGGATTGAACGCAGTATTCCAGAAGAGGGCGGACTAAGGAATTGTAAAGGGTTAGGATAACTTCTTTGGATTTATGCTCAAATGACCTGCCTATAAAGCCAATTATTTTGTTTGCCTTCTTAACAACTTCTGAACATTGTTGACTCGGTTTTAGGTTACTCGATATTGTTACTCCCAGATCGGTTTCTCTGTTTACATTCTTAAGCTGAGTGCCATTCATCGAATAGTTTGCTTTCTCATTTAGGTATCCGATATGTAGTACTTTACATTTATCCGCATTGAAACTCATTTGCCAAATTTGGGCCCAACATGACAATTTATCTAGATTGTGTTGCATATCGTCAACTTGTTCTTTCGAGAGTACGCTATTTGCAATTTTTGTATCGTCAGCAAATTTTGAGATTGTACAGGTGAGACCCTCATCTATGTCGTTGATGTAAATTAGAAAGAGAATTGGTCCTAGTACCGATCCCTGGGGTACCCCGCTACTTACATTGGTCCATTTTGATGCCTTACCGTTTATGACTACTCTTTGCTTTCTGTCGCTGAGCCAATTTTCTATCCATTTCAACACACCGTCTTGTATTCCATGCGCTTTTAGTTTTAGCAGTAAACGTTTGTGGGGAACTTTGTCAAAGGCCTTTTGAAAATCAAGGTATATAATATCTACAGCTTTACTCTCATCGTAGAGGTTGAGGATATCGTGGAAGAAGTCTAAGAGGTTTGTTAAACAGGAACGTTTTTTACGAAAGCCGTGTTGAGTATCTTTAAGTATGTTATTTTCCTCTAAGTGATTTACGAGTCTGTCTCGTATGACAGTTTCTAGCATTTTACATACAACTGAGGTTAAGCTAATTGGACGATAGTTACTGGATAGGGATTTGCTGCCTTTTTTGAATATCGGTGTTACGTTGGCTAGCTTCCACTGATCGGGCATAGTTCCAGACTGCAAGGATTTATTGAATAGTAATGTCAGTGGTTTAGAGAGCTCATCCTTAGCTTCCTTTAGAACTCTAGGCGAGATTGTATCAGGTCCAGGCGTTTTATTTACCTTGAGTTTATCTAAACAATTCAATACTTCTCTCTCTGTAACGGTGATATTGCTTAAAACATCTGAATTATCAATCTGAATCGGCGATGGTGTAGGGATATCACTGAGGTCTTCTGTTGTAAAAACTGATGCAAAGAAGGTATTGAGGGCATTACTCATTTGTTCTTCGTCTTTGGTGTATTCTCCATTTTCATCGACTAACGGTCCAACAGTTGAAGTAACTACTTTTTTCTTTCTGATATAACTATAGAATTCTTTCGGGTTTGTTTGACTTTGATTCGCAATATGTAACTCTAAGGTCTTTTTACTTTGCTTAATTAACTTTTTGGCTTTGCGTCGTAGCTCTACAAATTTCAGCCGTTCTTCGTCATTTTGTGAGGATTTTAATCTATCATTAGCAAATTTTTTAGCAAGCAGGCAGTTTGAAATATCTTTATTCCACCATTTGGGCTTATTATTATGGCCTGGACGCCGAGTTTTCGATGGTATGCAGTCTTGCACTGCTTTTAGGTAAGTGGCTTCGAATAACTTCCAAGATGTATTTATGTCGTTATTGTGAATTAAAAAGCTCCAGTCAGTTTCTTTAAACATAGCTCTAAGTTTATGGAAGTTTGCTTTCTTGAAATTAGGGACTTTTTCGATGCTACTATTTGGTTCGTTACTAGTAAACTTTAAAGTGAAAGTTATCGTATGATGGTCGCTGTTACTGAATTCATCACCAACATTCAAATTCTCTATTAATTCTTCTTTTGTTGCAAGTACAATGTCAAGAACGTTATTACCACGGGTCGGCGTTCCAACAAATTGATAAAGCGAACTCTCTTGCAAGTTCGTATACAAGTCATGTCCGGAGTGTGAAGTAAGAGTATCGCCCCACTTGGTCACAGGTAAATTAAAGTCACCAAAAATTACGGTATCTTGCGAGTTACTTATATCTGCAATTTGTTCGTAAATTTCTCGGTCAGTTTGCACTGATTGAGCTGGAGGTCTGTATATTAATGCAAGTATTATTTTGGTACCTTTATTATTCTTTATTAGCACAAAAGATGCGTCGACGTTCACAATTTGAGGTTTTGACAAGAGGGTAGGGTTAAGACTTTCTTTGATATAAAGTAAAACGCCACCTCCATTTCGATTTATTCGGCTTTTCTCAAACATTACATAACCGGGAAGTGAATACTCTGCTAAAAAGTCTCTATCTTCTGTATTGAGCCAAGATTCTGTTATGCCAATCACATCATAATTTTCTGTAAACACTAGCTCCTCTAAATCTGAAAATTTATTGCGTATGCTACGAGCGTTTGCATAGAAAACCTTTAAATTTGTTATTTTAGAACTCACGGAACGCGCTTCAATAATATTTTTGGTTCTTGTCGGATCTACATTTATGTTCATGGCTGTCCTCGGTCCTCGCTGTCTCCGGTCCTTATCGCTGGTGGTCCTCGGTTGCCTCTGTTTTTTTCTTGGCGTTGGATGATTTATGTCACTGCTGCTTCTTCTCGGATGGCGTTTTTTGATCCATGGCTGCGGACTGCTTCGTGTAGGAGACGACCCATGCGTGCTGAACCCACAGGGTTTAGATGAGTGCCATCCTTGCGGAACAGAGTAGGCTGGTTGTAGAAGTTGTCCCAGAGGTTGATGAATTCAACTTCTTCCCTCAGACACAAATGTTTTAGTCGGCTATTTGTGCTGAAGGCCTTGTCGTAGAATTTGTCAGGTGCGTCGATCTTGGGGAGAATGCCTGAGATGATGATATTCCTTGACTTGTTTTTGTAGTGCTGGATCATCTTGCGATATTTATCCATCAACTCTTCGGATCTGGTGCGCATGACGTCATTTGAACCAGCATGGATGACAAAAAGGGTATTTTCATTTGCATCCTTTGTGGTATCTTCGAAGGCTTCCACAATGTCGTCCAGTCCAGCTCCTGGGATGCAAAATCTTTTTCGTTGAATTGGGACTCTGTCGCAGAACTCTTCGACCTGTCCTCGTAGGATGGAATCCCCAACGAGCCTGGTCTCTTCTGGTTCGTCTTCCATCTCTACCAATATCTCAAATCTGTTTGACATTGTGACTGGTAGATGAGACCTTTTCTGCGTTGGCCGTGCACCGTTCCTCACTGGTGTAAATCCGGAAACCTGTGGTGGCGGGACTCTACGTACAGGTCGGGGAGAGGAGTGGTTAGAACGGGGGCGAGGGGTTGGTACTGTTCGTGCTAGCAGGCTTCTTGCACGAGGAGTGGGGGAGAGACTAAGGTGAACAGGGCGGCTGTCCTGGTTTGATGTCGGCTCAGGTTCGTCAGAAGCATCTGCTGCAGTGTCTACTGCAGGTGTTGGATTGTTGGCAGATGACGTTGGGGCGGTGGTGGATGCTGGAGTTGAAACAATTTGAGTTAGTGATACTCCAACGTTGAGTGTTACAAACTCTTGGAGTGATTCCAGCTTCCTGGTGAGGGCGTTGATCTTGTTGAGGGCTTCATCCAATTTTGCTGTCAAATCCTCTCGTTGCTGGCAGAGTCGGCATACACAGATGCTATACACAGATCTGAGAGGTAGGGACAACTTGAGGGAAATATTTGAACAAAATGAATTAAAAAGGGTAGCAGAGATTATAAGAACAGTTCTAAAAGGGAGGGAGACTATCGTTAATTTGAGAAAAGAAATATATAAGTAATATGAAAATGTTTAACAAATACAAATAACAATAAGGAAACAGCCATCGTTCATAGAACGAACTCCTGGATGGGAGAGTGCGCCAAAAACAACAACAACAATCTAATATTATATGTTAGTCCTTCTACACTCCTTTAATTTGGTCTATTTGTTAGTGTTCTTCCAACAAGTACAGTATAGGCGTTTGTCAACGAGGACGCTGGAACTATACCGGTTGTGGGCGGAGGAGGGGATTTATCCAAGGTTAAGAGATTTAAGAACATAAGAATTTTGTTTTTATCTCTTAACCTTGGATTTACCCATCTAAAAATAGAGAGACCGACCACGGCAAAAAATGTAGTCGGACATAATGTATACAGTATGAATCGAAATGTTTAAAGTAGGTTGATATAATATATGGTCGTAGGTTACTTTCTAATATAGCTTATTCGTTGGAGAAAACACAGTGGATCACCTTTGAGTAGTATGATAGGCCTATTAATCCAATTGGTCTTTTTAACATGAAAATTCCTTGGCAGGGGGTGGCGGATTTGTTATTCAACCATCTTCATCGTCCTCTAAAAGTAACTTTTAAGCGCTAAAAGTCCCCAGGAGGGCTTTTAGTTTTCGCCGGGTTTAAAAGCTACTTTTAGCTGCTAAAAGTTTTTTTACCCAACTTTTACCTTTTAAAAGTGGCCGCCATCTTTAAAAGCTACTTTTAAGCCTAAAAGTGCTTTATAAATACCGCCCAAGTTCTCTGCAATTCATGCGGGAACTGGACCCACTTCACCTGCACAACACTTGCCTCCAAGAAACACTACACAAACACCTGGACCTGTTCCTCATGCCCCTCCCTCTCCCAGTCAAATCCCTCACCTAAAACCCGTCCACCTCTCCTCCCCAACCCACCTAACCTTCCCATATCATCCACTCCCCCCCCTAAAACCCGTCCACCTCTCCTCCCTAACCCACCTAACCTTCCCATACCATCCACATCCTCAACTCAACACACCACACCCCATCCTAATCCATTCCAACCCCCATCTCCTGCTCCCCAATCCCCACCCCCCCCTCACCCTTCCCAACCTCCAGCCCCTCCCTCACCCCCCCCCCCACCCCCCCCAGCCCCACCCCATCCTCGTGCAGCAGCACCCAACATACATCGTGCACATAACATTAACATTCTTCAACTGAACATAGATGGCATCAACACAAAGAAACACGAACTCTCACACTTCATCAAACAACACAACATACACATTGCCATCTTACAAGAAACAAAACTCCGCACAACACAAAAAACACCCACATTTCATAAATTCACCACCATCAGACAAGACCGGGCTGTCGGCGGGGGCGGTGGACTCATCACCCTGGTACACAAAGAAATATCATACATAGTAACCAGTGTACAAACCAAATCACTCCTCCCCCCAAATGATAACACAACAGAAATACAGTCAATTAAAATACGCACTGGCAACAACTCCAACATAACCATCATAAACACATACATCCCTCCCCAAACATCCCCTACAGTACCAAATGAATACAGACCACACCTACAACACATCACAAACACCCCACACACCCCACACATCATCCTGGGTGGTGACTTCAACGCCAAGACGTCGGCCTGGTTTGTCGACAACCCCGACACAGACAGAGGGCTGGTACTACAAAACCAAACCGATAACCTCATCATCCTTAACGACATCCATCAACATACCCATATTTCTCACCAAGCCCTCTATAACCCATCATCTCCAGACATCACCTTTTGCTCCCCAGAACTCGCCCCCACAACACCCTGGAGGGTGGTCAGAACCTTAGGCTCTGACCACCTCCCGATCATTATCACCACCAAAACCAGACTCACCCCAGCTAGCCACAAACACACATACACCAATTATAAAAGAGCTAACTGGGAAGCATTCACAAATGAGACAGAACAACACTTCACAACTCTAAACAGTACACCCATCACTAACATCAACAATGCTGTACACATACTCAATAAAACTATCCAAAACGCTGACAAGAAACACATTCCAAGAGGTAACAGAAAAAGACACAATCCCAACTTCACACCAGAAATTCAAAACCTCATCAGACAACGCGACATACTGAAACACTCCCCAGCACCCCACACACAAGACATCACACAACAAATTCAAGCACTCAACACCCAAACTAACAACAAAATACAAGAACAACAAAAACTAAATTGGAATAACTTCCTACAAACACTTGATCACAAAACAAACCCCAAAAAACTATACAAAACACTAAACAGCATCACACTTTCCAACAGCAACACAACACAATCACATGCTGCAATCACAACAACAGACTCTACTCCTTCATATAAACAACAAGCAAACACTCTCATCAATCACTTTTCACATGTCAGCCACCTAAAACCTCACAAAGACGACCGACGTGTCATCCGACGTAAGAGACAATTCCCCACAGACCCTGACTATACACCCTTCACCAATCACCAGACAAAGCATATCATCAACAATCTCAAGCACTCACCCGCCTGTGGCCTAGACAACATAAGCAACATACACCTCAGACACCTGGGACCACAAGGCATACAAGCACTCACTAACATATCAAACTACAGCTATTCACACAACACAATACCAGACATTTGGAAGCATGGTATCATCATCACATTCCCCAATCCCAACAAAGACCCCACGCTACCCTCCTCGCACCGCCCCATCACACTCCTTTGCTCCCCCTCCAAAGTCATGGAACGCCTAGTATTACAACTAATTACACCTGACCTACCCCTAGCTCCAACACAACATGGCTTTAGGCCACTGCACTCCACAAACACTCTTCTCACAGACCTTACACAAAGAGCTTTCGACGGCATCAATTCAGCTAGACCACCACACAGATCACTATTAGCCACACTCGACATTAGTAAAGCCTTCGATGCCATCCCCCGCCACAACCTAACAAACAAAATCTACAACACAAACATGCACAACAATACAAAACGGTGGCTGGCCAACTTCCTAGCAGGCAGATGTGCACACGTATCTTTTGCCGGTCAGTCATCTAAAATCAGAAACTTTCCAAACGGAGTCCCACAAGGATCCGTCCTATCGCCCGCACTCTTCAATCTGTACATGCACGATATAACTACACCCAATACGCCCCAAATAAACTTAGCCTCCTATGCAGATGACATAACACTCACATGCACACACCATGACCCAAAAAGAGCAACAGATCTCCTTCAACCCTATCTCAACACACTACATGGCTGGTGCACTACAAACAGACTTAATCTAGCCCCAGCCAAATCCACCGCAACCCTGCTCACAAGTTGGACAGGAGAACACGAATACATCCCTCAACTCACCATAAACAACACACCCCTAACACATACACACACACCCAAAATCCTAGGAGTAACATATGATACTCATATGACATTCAAACAGCACACCACAAACATTAAAAAGAAACTGACACCCAGACTTAACGCCCTCAGGTCACATGCTCACACAAAATTTGGACACAACAAAGAAACTACCACCACAGTATATAAACAATACATAAGATCAGTGATGGAATACGCAAGCCCAGCCTGGGCTTCTAACCTAGCTGAAACACATCATAAGACCTTACAGACTATTCAAAACAAAGCCCTGAAGATCATTACAGGCTGCACAGCTACTGCACCCACAGATCACCTACATCAAGAAACCAAAATCCTCAAAGTCAAAGACCATCTGGACATGAGAGGCACTCAATTCCTGGCAGCAGCCTCCACGAACCAAGACCACCCACTAAACTACATGGCAACACACCCACAGACACCAAGAAATATCAAAACAACACCCAGCACACGGTATCACACACAATTATTGTCCTCTCTCCCTCCCTGCCCACCCCGAACCAACTTCCAGAAGTACATCCATACTCATATCTCTCACCGATCCATCCACTCACTCACAGACAACACGCAGCTGCATGCACGACCTCCCGAAATCCATCCTTCCGAATCCTCCCTTCCTCGCGAGGACAGAGTCCACCTGGCCAGACTGAGATGCGGACACCATCCAGCTCTCCTGAGCTATCAGAAGAGACTGGATGACTCCGTTGTCGACACCTGCCCGGGATGTAACACAGCACCCCATACCATTAAACACATCATAGAAGACTGCATTTCACACAACCACTTACGCCAACAACACAATCTACACTCAATGAGAGCTCTGTGGGAAAGCCCGATCGTGGCCATGGCCTTTCTCAGGGACTCGGGGCTGTTCGGCCAGGCAGCTTAGGGAACAACAACAACAACAACTGGACTTGTCACCACCATGTGCGCACCAGACTCTCTACGGGCTCCTACCTTTTCTTCTCAAACGTTTAAGTAACCTTTGTTTTGTAAAGAGTTTTGATGATTACAAAAAGGGTTAATAAGATATGTTGAGATTCACGTTACATAGAGCTGAAGATTTTATATTCTTCTCTTCTCCTAGTATCCGTACCTCGATATAGAGAGAACACCACACTTCTATCTTTGGGATAAATATATATATAATTCTTTGAGTATAGGCTCCTATATTCCTGTGAAGAGTAATACATGTTTGTTCAGAAAATTATATATGCACCTATTACATGTAAAACCAGTGAACTCTTATTCAGATCTTGTTTCTATGCTAATATCATCAGCAGGGTACATAAGTTATAGATGAGTTGTTCACAGAGTGTTTTACTATTCAGTCTCTTAATTTGACTATTTTGTATTATCACGATTCATGACTTATAGTCCACGTAGTGTTCATTTGAGTTATTTCCAACTTTGTATTTTCACGTCGCGTTAATTATCCTACCGGCGAGAATATCTCAGTCACGTATACATGACTATTGTATTTATTAAATCTATTTATGAATTGATATTCATTATTGTAACTCTCCGAGTTCTTTGAGTTAATTCTCCTGTAACCGTTGCATTAACGTTAAGGTTAACATTAAATCAAACAGTATCTTATCTACCATAAAATCAGTACTGTGTGTATGTCGTCGCAGTAACTACTATCTATTCTCAGCGTGAAGCTAACTCGCATTCGCCAAATCCCATTCAGGATACTGTTTATTGTTTGAGACTACACATCTCTGTGTACACTTATTTGTGTTTACGATAGAACATCAAAATTATTATTTGTACTATTGTATAACCTAATTCATTCTCTCCTTGGTCATTATTATTCTAGGATCAAGTATTCCCATAATTCATATTTGTTGTTCGGTCGAAGTGTTCATCTCCCTATATGACATTCGATCTTGCATTTGTGTTTACCTTAATTGAATATTGTACCCTAGCTGAATAACGAATAACACTTGTGAACTTAAATTGTGTATTCTGTGTCCATTGATTATTATTGTTGTGCAATCTGTAATATTGAAGTTAGTTGTGTTTCAGTGAGATAGTTGAGATTCTCATTCTTTCCTGAGGTGGAAAACGGGATCATTATAAAGCACGTTAAAATATAACGTCGCATAGCATTATTTTTATTATTATTATTATTATTATTATTATTATTATTATTGTTATTTATAACTGGTTGTATTATATATATATATATATATACTGTATATATTTCTTTCTATTAATATTAATGTTGAGTGACGCATTCAATAACTTTAATATGATGATTATTATAACACGTATGTATTGTTTATACATATTTATTTTAAGCTTCACTATATACATAATTCATAAGTTGACACACACACACACACACTTACACAGACTACGGAGCGCTGCGCCCATTAATATTGACTCCACCAATCACTTGACCTCTGCATGAATATACCCGCCCCCCTTCCTCCTTCCTTCCCCCTCCTCCTCCTCCCACTTTCCCGTCTCGATAGCAATTGTTGACTTGCAAAAAATCTTTTAGTGCATTTCATTGGCCTGATGAAGCTATATGTGAAACGTTGTCAATAAAGTGCTCTTCCTCACATGGTGTTTATTTTCATTCTGTCTACTTTTCAAAGTATATTTTTATCTTATAATAATTATAAGATGCTACCTAGTAATAGCTATTTCGTCCGAATACACAATACTTCGTAATCATACAAATTAATTTTGAATAATAAACATCACCAATAGCTAATAACAATAATAATACTAATAATATATGTGTAGCAAATAATCCGAGAAATTAATAAGGTTCCCTTTCGACGAATTCTTTGGCTCTCTAAAGGCTCGGCCATATTAAATAACCCTGTCGGGTTATGTTATCTATATATTTTATACCAAATGTCATGTTAATAGTTATTGGCTAAGTAAATATAGTTTATATCCATTTGTGTCATATTAAAATCTTGCTCTCAAGCAACCTGTCTTGAGCTTTGGCTTTGAGTGTTCACCACCAATTAATAGGAAAGAAACTACGAATCATGACTATACATAGTATGTTGGCTATCAAACACACACACACACACACACACACATGACTATACATAGTATGTTGGCTATCAAACACACACACACACACACACACACACATGACTATACATAGTATGTTGGCTATCAAACACACACACACACACACACATGACTATACATAGTATGTTGGCTATCAAACACACACACACACACATGACTATACATAGTATGTTGGCTATCAAACACACACACACACACACACACACATGACTATACATAGTATGTTGGCTATCAAACACACACACACACACACACACACACACACATGACTATACATAGTATGTTGGCTATCAAACACACACACACACACACATGACTATACATAGTATGTTGGCTATCAAACACACACACACACACACACACACACACACACACATGACTATACATAGTATGTTGGCTATCAAACACACACACACACACACATGACTATACATAGTATGTTGGCTATCAAACACACACACACACACACACACACACACACACATGACTATACATAGTATGTTGGCTATCAAACACACACACACACACACACATGACTATACATAGTATGTTGGCTATCAAACACACACACACACACACACATGACTATACATAGTATGTTGGCTATCAAACACACACACACACACACATGACTATACATAGTATGTTGGCTATCAAACACACACACACACACACATGACTATACATAGTATGTTGGCTATCAAACACACACACACACACACACACACACACACACACATGACTATACATAGTATGTTGGCTATCAAACACACACACACACACACACACACATGACTATACATAGTATGTTGGCTATCAAACACACACACACACACACACATGACTATACATAGTATGTTGGCTATCAAACACACACACACACACACACACACATGACTATACATAGTATGTTGGCTATCAAACACACACACACACACACACACACACATGACTATACATAGTATGTTGGCTATCAAACACACACACACACACACACACATGACTATACATAGTATGTTGGCTATCAAACACACACACACACACACACACACACACACATGACTATACATAGTATGTTGGCTATCAAACACACACACACACACACACACACACATGACTATACATAGTATGTTGGCTATCAAACACACACACACACACACACACACATGACTATACATAGTATGTTGGCTATCAAACACACACACACACACACACACACACACATGACTATACATAGTATGTTGGCTATCAAACACACACACACACACACACACACACATGACTATACATAGTATGTTGGCTATCAAACACACACACACACACACACACACATGACTATACATAGTATGTTGGCTATCAAACACACACACACACATGACTATACATAGTATGTTGGCTATCAAACACACACACACACACACACACACACACACACACATGACTATACATAGTATGTTGGCTATCAAACACACACACACACACACACACACATGACTATACATAGTATGTTGGCTATCAAACACACACACACACACACACACACACATGACTATACATAGTATGTTGGCTATCAAACACACACACACACACACACACACACACATGACTATACATAGTATGTTGGCTATCAAACACACACACACACACACACACACACATGACTATACATAGTATGTTGGCTATCAAACACACACACACACACACACACATGACTATACATAGTATGTTGGCTATCAAACACACACACACACACACACACACACACACACATGACTATACATAGTATGTTGGCTATCAAACACACACACACACACACACACACACACACATGACTATACATAGTATGTTGGCTATCAAACACACACACACACACACACACACACATGACTATACATAGTATGTTGGCTATCAAACACACACACACACACACACACACACATGACTATACATAGTATGTTGGCTATCAAACACACACACACACACACACACACACACACATGACTATACATAGTATGTTGGCTATCAAACACACACACACACACACACACACACATGACTATACATAGTATGTTGGCTATCAAACACACACACACACACACACACATGACTATACATAGTATGTTGGCTATCAAACACACACACACACACACACACACACACACACATGACTATACATAGTATGTTGGCTATCAAACACACACACACACACACACACACACATGACTATACATAGTATGTTGGCTATCAAACACACACACACACACACACACACACACACATGACTGTACATAGTATGTTGGCTATCAAACACACACACACACACACACATGACTATACATAGTATGTTGGCTATCAAACACACACACACACACACATGACTATACATAGTATGTTGGCTATCAAACACACACACACACATGACTATACATAGTATGTTGGCTATCAAACACACACACACACACACACACACACACACACATGACTATACATAGTATGTTGGCTATCAAACACACACAAACACACACACACATGACTATACATAGTATGTTGGCTATCAAACACACACACACACACACATGACTATACATAGTATGTTGGCTATCAAACACACACACACATGACTATACATAGTATGTTGGCTATCAAACACACACACACACACACACACACACACACATGACTATACATAGTATGTTGGCTATCAAACACACACACACACACACATGACTATACATAGTATGTTGGCTATCAAACACACACACACACACACATGACTATACATAGTATGTTGGCTATCAAACACACACACACACACACATGACTATACATAGTATGTTGGCTATCAAACACACACACACATGACTATATATAGTATGTTGGCTATCAAACACACACACACACACACACACACACACACATGACTATATATAGTATGTTGGCTATCAAACACACACACACACACACATGACTATACATAGTATGTTGGCTATCAAACACACACACACACACACATGACTATACATAGTATGTTGGCTATCAAACACACACACACACACATGACTATACATAGTATGTTGGCTATCAAACACACACACACACACACATGACTATACATAGTATGTTGGTTATCAAACACACACACACACACATGACTATACATAGTATGTTGGCTATCAAACACACACACACACACACATGATTATACATAGTATGTTGGCTATCAAACACACACACACACACACATGACTATACATAGTATGTTGGCTATCAAACACACACACACACATGACTATACATAGTATGTTGGCTATCAAACACACACACACACACACATGACTATACATAGTATGTTGGCTATCAAACACACACACACATGACTATACATAGTATGTTGGCTATCAAACACACACACACACACACATGACTATACATAGTATGTTGGCTATCAAACACACACACACATGACTATACATAGTATGTTGGCTATCAAACACACACACACACACACATGACTATACATAGTATGTTGGCTATCAAACACACACACACACACATGACTATACATAGTATGTTGGCTATCAAACACACACACACACACACACACACACACATGACTATACATAGTATGTTGGCTATCAAACACACACACACACACACACACACACATGACTATACATAGTATGTTGGCTATCAAACACACACAAACACACACACACACACATGACTATACATAGTATGTTGGCTATCAAACACACACACACACACACACACACACACACACACATGACTATACATAGTATGTTGGCTATCAAACACACACACACACACACACACACACACATGACTATACATAGTATGTTGGCTATCAAACACACACACACACACACACACACACACATGACTATACATAGTATGTTGGCTATCAAACACACACACACACACACACACACACATGACTATACATAGTATGTTGGCTATCAAACACACACACACACACACACACACACATGACTATACATAGTATGTTGGCTATCAAACACACACACACACACACACACACACATGACTATACATAGTATGTTGGCTATCAAACACACACACACACACACACACACATGACTATACATAGTATGTTGGCTATCAAACACACACACACACACACACACACACACACATGACTATACATAGTATGTTGGCTATCAAACACACACACACACACACACACACACACATGACTATACATAGTATGTTGGCTATCAAACACACACACACACACACACACACACACATGACTATACATAGTATGTTGGCTATCAAACACACACACACACACATGACTATACATAGTATGTTGGCTATCAAACACACACACACACACACACATGACTATACATAGTATGTTGGCTATCAAACACACACACACACACATGACTATACATAGTATGTTGGCTATCAAACACACACACACACACACATGACTATACATAGTATGTTGGTTATCAAACACACACACACACACATGACTATACATAGTATGTTGGCTATCAAACACACACACACACACACATGATTATACATAGTATGTTGGCTATCAAACACACACACACACACATGACTATACATAGTATGTTGGCTATCAAACACACACACACACACATGACTATACATAGTATGTTGGCTATCAAACACACACACACACACACATGACTATACATAGTATGTTGGCTATCAAACACACACACACATGACTATACATAGTATGTTGGCTATCAAACACACACACACACACACATGACTATACATAGTATGTTGGCTATCAAACACACACACACATGACTATACATAGTATGTTGGCTATCAAACACACACACACACACACACATGACTATACATAGTATGTTGGCTATCAAACACACACACACACATGACTATACATAGTATGTTGGCTATCAAACACACACACACTCACACATGACTATACATAGTATGTTGGCTATCAAACACACACACACACACACACACACACACACACACACATGACTATACATAGTATGTTGGCTATCAAACACACACACACACACACATGACTATACATAGTATGTTGGCTATCAAACACACACACACACATGACTATACATAGTATGTTGGCTATCAAACACACACACACACACACATGACTATACATAGTATGTTGGCTATCAAACACACACACACATGACTATACATAGTATGTTGGCTATCAAACACACACACACACACACATGACTATACATAGTATGTTGGCTATCAAACACACACACACACACACACATGACTATACATAGTATGTTGGCTATCAAACACACACACACATGACTATACATAGTATGTCGGCTATCAAACACACACACACACACACACATGACTATACATAGTATGTTGGCTATCAAACACATACACACACACACATGACTATACATAGTATGTTGGCTATCAAACACACACACACACACACACATGACTATACATAGTATGTTGGCTATCAAACACACACACACACACATGACTATACATAGTATGTTGGCTATCAAAAACACACACACACACACATGACTATACATAGTATGTTGGCTATCAAACACACACACACACACACACACATACACACATGACTATACATAGTATGTTGGCTATCAAACACACACACACACACACATGACTATACATAGTATGTTGGCTATCAAACACACACACACACACATGACTATACATAGTATGTTGGCTATCAAACACACACACACATGACTATACATAGTATGTTGGCTATCAAACACACACACACACACACATGACTATACATAGTATATTGGCTATCAAACACACACACACACACACATGACTATACATAGTATGTTGGCTATCAAACACACACACACACACACACACACACACATGACTATACATAGTATGTTGGCTATCAAACACACACACACACACACACACACACACACACATGACTATACATAGTATGTTGGCTATCAAACACACACACACACACACACATGACTATACATACTATGTTGGCTATCAAACACACACACACACACACATGACTATACATAGTATGTTGGCTATCAAACACACACACACACACATGACTATACATAGTATGTTGGCTATCAACACACACACACACACACACACACACACATGACTATACATAGTATGTTGGCTATCAAACACACACACACACACACACACACAAATGACTATACATAGTATGTTGGCTATCAAACACACACACACACACACATGACTATACATAGTATGTTGGCTATCAAACACACACACACACACACATGACTATACATAGTATGTTGGCTATCAAACACACACACACACACACACATGACTATACATAGTATGTTGGCTATCAAACACACACACACACACACATGACTATACATAGTATGTTGGCTATCAAACACACACACACACATGACTATACATAGTATGTTGGCTATCAAACACACACACACACACATGACTATACATAGTATGTTGGCTATCAAACACACACACACACACACACACACATGACTATACATAGTATGTTGGCTATCAAACACACACACACACACACACACACACATGACTATACATAGTATGTTGGCTATCAAACACACACACACACACACATGACTATACATAGTGTGTTGGCTATCAAACACACACACACACACATGACTATACATAGTATGTTGGCTATCAAACACACACACACACATGACTATACATAGTATGTTGGCTATCAAACACACACACACACACTTGACTATACATAGTATGTTGGCTATCAAACACACACACACACACACATGACTATACATAGTATGTTGGCTATCAAACACACACACACACACATGACTATACGTAGTATGTTGGCTATCAAACACACACACACACACACACACACACACACACACACACACACATGACTATACATAGTATGTTGGCTATCAAACACACACACACAGACACATGACTATACATAGTATGTTGGCTATCAAACACACACACACACACACATGACTATACATAGTATGTTGGCTATCAAACACACACACACACACACAGACAGACACACACACCTACCTGGCGTAACTGTATACTGACTATACATAGTATGTTGGCTATCAAACACACACACACACACACACACACACACACACAGACACAGACACACACACCTACCTGGCGTAACTGTATACTGACTATACATAGTATGTTGGCTATCAAACACACACACACACACACACACACACACACACACAGACACAGACACACACACCTACCTGGCGTAACTGTATACTGACTATACATAGTATGTTGGCTATCAAACCCACACACACACTATACATAGTATGTTGGCTATCAAACACACACACACACACACACACACACCTACCTGGCGTAACTGTATACTGTATACTAGTGACTACTTGGCATACTGTATGTCTAGAGTGCCAGGTGAATCACACACACACACACACACACACACACACACACACACCTACCTGGCGTAACTGTATACTGTATACTAGTGACTACTTGGCATACTGTATGTCTAGAGTGCCAGGTGAATCACTGTAGCAATACCTAAGTGACGCAATGACGTAATGTGTCTCGTTATGCCAGACGTGTGTCGCTCACCAGATGCATGTGATACATGGTGTATGCTACCGTGTCCTAAGAGGATGCATACCCTGTTCGCTGGAAATTTTGCTTTTGATATGGCCATGGGCAACCCAGTTTCACCTACCTTGTACATGGAATTCTTTGAAACCAATTTACTTCGTGAAATTCTCCCATCAAACGCCTTTTGGTTTCGTTATGTAGGCGATATCGTGTGTTTTCTAGCCTAAACAATGAAATTTGGATTACATTTTGGTGTCCCTTAAGGGGAGATTTCCACTTGAGGGATTTTTTTCTTGACCCCTTTATCTTTCATGTTTAGCCCCATTGCTTTTGATATTTTAAGACGTTCGCCCCATTAGTTTGGCGATTTTAAGAACTTTCGCCCCATTTCTCTCAATTTTAAGACTTTTCGTGCCATTTAGGTGTCGATTTTTTCCTGGCGAGCGATAGCGAGCCTATAATTTAAGAGGAACCGGCCTTCGGCCGGGAAAATTTTCTACCGAAAAATGTACAAATTTATCTTGAAAGGTGGTATAGGGGCTGTAATGTTAAGCTTGATGGAAGTCTAGCGAACTAACTAAAAACCTCCCCTTTAAATGGCTTGGTTCCGTCTATTAAGTTTACTGTGGAAGTTGAGCGTAACTGCCGTAACAACCTTTTGCCTTTCTTACATTGTGTTATCCACAGACATAGGAATGGTTACAAGTATAGTATAAACAGGAAACCGACTTAACGTACTTTCATATGTCCATCATTACTCTTCACACCATGATCATGTGAATCATTCAATAGTTTTTCCGTCTATGTTTCTCCGTGCCTTCTGCATTTGTAGTTCAGAATTATAAGATGACGACGTTCAGCTTACATAAAACACAAGAGCCTAGTTAAAATACCCTATCTCTTGTACTGATTTGTCTCATTAAGGGATATCTCAGACGGTATTGTGCAGCTTAATTTACTGGTTTGGCTCAATGATTTAAGGAGGGGATTTAGTTTGCTCTCTAAACCTCCATCAAACTTAAAAAATCACCCACAAAACCCCCCTTCGATATAAATTTGTAAATTTTTCGGTAGAAAAATGTCCCGGCCGAAGACCGATTCCTCTTCCAATACAGGCTCGCTATCGCTCGCCAAGAAAAAAATCGATACCTAAGTGGCACGCAAGGTCTTAATATTGGCAAAGAAATGGGGCAAAAGGTCTGAAAATTGCCAAACTAATGGGGCGAATGTCTTGAAATCCCATAACTAATAGGGCTACACATGAGGGAGAAGGACTCGAAAAACCAACTGCCTCCCCTTAAGAGCAACAAAGTCATCTATAGCATTGATCCTAAACCAGAAAACCAACTGCCTCCCCTTAAGAGCAACAAAGTCATCTATAGCATTGATCCTAAACCAGAAAACCAACTGCCTCCCCTTAAGAGCAACAAAGTCATCTATAGCATTGATCCTAAATCAGAAAACCAACTGCCTCCCCTTAAGAGCAACAAAGTCATCTATAGCATTGATCCTAAACCAGAAAACCAACTGCCTCCCCTTAAGAGCAACAAAGTCATCTATAGCATTGATCCTAAACCAGAAAATCAACTGCCTCCCCTTAAGAGCAACAAAGTCATCTATAGCATTGATCCTAAACCAGAAAACCAACTGCCTCCCCTTACGAGCAACAAAGTCATCTATAGCATTGATCCTAAACCAGAAAACCAACTGCCTCCCCTTAAGAGCAACAAAGTCATCTATAGCATTGATCCTAAACCAGAAAACCAACTGCCTCCCCTTAATAGCAACAAAGTCATCTATAGCATTGATCCTAAACCAGAAAACCAACTGCCTCCCCTTAAGAGAAACAAAGTCATCTATAGCATTGATCCTAAACCAGAAAACCAACTGCCTCCCCTTAAGAGCAACAAAGTCATCTATAGCATTGATCCTAAACCAGAAAACCAACTGCCTCCCCTTAAGAGCAACAAAGTCATCTATAGCATTGATCCTAAACCAGAAAATCAACTGCCTCCCCTTAAGAGCAACAAAGTCATCTATAGCATTGATCCTAAACCAGAAAACCCACTGCCTCCCCTTAAGAGCAACAAAGTCATCTATAGCATTGATCCTAAACCAGAAAACCAACTGCCTCCCCTTAAGAGCAACAAAGTCATCTATAGCATTGATCCTAAACCAAAAAAATAACTGCCTCCCCTTAAGAGCAACACAGTCATCTATAGCATTGACCCTAAACCAGAAAACCAACTGTCTCCCTTTAAGAGCAACAAAGTCATCTATAGCATTGATCCTAAACCAGAAAACCAACTGCCTCCCCTTAAGAGCAACAAAGTCATCTATAGCATTGATCCTAAACCAGAAAACCAACTGCCTCCACTTAAGAGCAACAAAGTCATCTATAGCATTGATCCTAAACCAGAAAACCAACTGCCTCCCCTTAAGAGCAACAAAGTCATCTATAGCATTGATCCTAAACCAGAAAACCAACTGCCTCCCCTTAAGAGCAACAAAGTCATCTATAGCATTGATCCTAAACCAGAAAACCAACTGCCTCCCCTTAATAGCAACAAAGTCATCTATAGCATTGATCCTAAACCAGAAAACCAACTGCCTCCCCTTAAGAGCAACAAAGTCATCTATAGCATTGATCCTAAACCAGAAAACCAACTGCCTCCCCTTAAGAGCAACAAAGTCATCTATAGCATTGATCCTAAACCAGAAAACCAACTGCCTCCCCTTAAGAGCTACAAAGTCATCTATAGCCTTGATCCTAAACCAGAAAACCAACTGCCTCCCCTTAAGAGCAACAAAGTCATCTATAGCCTTGATCCTAAACCAGAAAACCAACTGCCTCCCCTTAAGAGCAACAAAGTCATCTATAGCATTGATCCTAAACCAGAAAACCAACTGCCTCCCCTTAAGAGCAACACAGTCATCTATAGCATTGATCCTAAACCAGAAAATCAACTGCCTCCCCTTAAGAGCATCAAAGTCATCTATAGCATTGATCCTAAACCAGAAAACCCACTGCTACGAGCAACAAAGTCATCTATAGCATTGATCCTAAACCAGAAAACCAACTGCCTCCCCTTAAGAGCAACAAAGTCATCTATAGCATTGATCCTAAACCAGAAAACCAACTGTCTCCCCTTAAGAGCAACAAAGTCATGTATAGCACTGATCCTAAACCAGAAAACCAACTGCCTCCCCTTAAGAGCAACAAAGTCATCTATAGCATTGATCCTAAACCAGAAAACCAACTGCCTCCCCTTAAGAGCAACAAAGTCATCTATAGCATTGATCCTAAACCAGAAAACCAACTGCCTCCCCTTAAGAGCAACAAAGTCATCCATAGCATTGATCTTAAACCAGAAAACCAACTGCCTCCCCTTAAGAGCAAAAAAGTCATCTATAGCATTGATCCTAAACCAGAAAACCAACTGCCTCCCCTTAAGAGCAACAAAGTCATCTATAGCATTGATCCTAAACCAGAAAACCAACTGCCTCCCCTTAAGAGCAACAAAGTCATCTATAGCATTGATCCTAAACCAGAAAACCAACTGCCTCCCCTTAAGAGCAACAAAGTCATCTATAGCATTGATCCTAAACCAGAAAACCAACTGCCTCCCCTTAAGAGCAACAAAGTCATCTATAGCATTGATCCTAAACCAGAAAACCAACTGCCTCCCCTTAAGAGCAACAAAGTCATCTATAGCATTGATCCTAAACCAGAAAACCAACTGCCTCCCCTTAAGAGCAACAAAGTCATCTATAGCATTGATCCTAAACCAGAAAACCAACTGTCTCCCTTTAAGAGCAACAAAGTCATCTATAGCATTGATCCTAAACCAGAAAACCAACTGCCTCCCCTTAAGAGCAACAAAGTCATCTATAGCATTGATCCTAAACCAGAAAACCAACTGCCTCCCCTTAAGAGCAACAAAGTCATCTATAGCATTGATCCTAAACCAGAAAACCAACTGTCTCCCCTTAAGAGCAACAAAGTCATCTATAGCATTGATTCTAAACCAGAAAACCAACTTCCTCCCCTTAAGAGCAACAAATTCATCTATAGCATTGATCCTAAACCAGAAAACCAACTGCCTCCCCTTAAGAGCAACAAAGTCATCTATAGCATTGATCCTAAACCAGAAAACCAACTGCCTCCCCTTAAGAGCAACAAAGTCATCTATAGCATTGATCCTAAACCAGAAAACCAACTGCCTCCCCTTAAGAGCAACAAAGTCATCTATAGCATTGATCCTAAACCAGAAAACCAACTGCCTCCCCTTAAGAGCAACAAAGTCATCTATAGCATTGATCCTAAACCAGAAAATCAACTGCCTCCCCTTAAGAGCAACAAAGTCATCTATAGCATTGATCCTAAACCAGAAAACCAACTGCCTCCCCTTATGAGCAACAAAGTCATCTATAGCATTGATCCTAAACCAGAAAACCAACTGCCTCCCCTTAAGAGCAACAAAGTCATCTATAGCATTGATCCTAAACCAGAAAACCAACTGCCTCCCCTTAATAGCAACAAAGTCATCTATAGCATTGATCCTAAACCAGAAAACCAACTGCCTCCCCTTAAGAGAAACAAAGTCATCTATAGCATTGATCCTAAACCAGAAAACCAACTGCCTCCCCTTAAGAGCAACAAAGTCATCTATAGCATTGATCCTAAACCAGAAAACCAACTGCCTCCCCTTAAGAGCAACAAAGTCATCTATAGCATTGATCCTAAACCAGAAAATCAACTGCCTCCCCTTAAGAGCAACAAAGTCATCTATAGCATTGATCCTAAACCAGAAAACCCACTGCCTCCCCTTAAGAGCAACAAAGTCATCTATAGCATTGATCCTAAACCAGAAAACCAACTGCCTCCCCTTAAGAGCAACAAAGTCATCTATAGCATTGATCCTAAACCAAAAAAATAACTGCCTCCCCTTAAGAGCAACACAGTCATCTATAGCATTGATCCTAAACCAGAAAACCAACTGTCTCCCTTTAAGAGCAACAAAGTCATCTATAGCATTGATCCTAAACCAGAAAACCAACTGCCTCCCCTTAAGAGCAACAAAGTCATCTATAGCATTGATCCTAAACCAGAAAACCAACTGCCTCCCCTTAAGAGCAACAAAGTCATCTATAGCATTGATCCTAAACCAGAAAACCAATTGTCTCCCTTTAAGAGCAACAAAGTCATCTATAGCATTGATCCTAAACCAGAAAACCAACTGCCTCCCCTTAAGAGCAACAAAGTCATCTATAGCATTGATCCTAAACCAGAAAACCAACTGCCTACCCTTAAGAGCAACAAAGTCATCTATAGCATTGATCCTAAACCAGAAAACCAACTGCCTCCCCTTAAGAGCTACAAAGTCATCTATAGCATTGATCCTAAACTAGAAAACCAACTGCCTCCCCTTAAGAGCAACAAAGTCATCTATAGCATTGATCCTAAACCAGAAAACCAACTGCCTCCCCTCAAGAGCAACAAAGTCATCTATAGCATTGATCCTAAACCAGAAAACCAACTGCCTCCCCTTAAGAGCAACAAAGTCATCTATAGCATTGATCCTAAACCAGAAAACCAACTGTCTCCCTTTAAGAGCAACAAAGTAATCTAAAGCATTGATCCTAAACCAGAAAACCAACTGCCTCCCCTTAAGAGCAACAAAGTCATCTATAGCATTGATCCTAAACCAGAAAACCAACTGCCTCCCCTTAAGAGCAACAAAGTCATCTATAGCATTGATCCTAAACCAGAAAACCAACTGCCTCCCCTTAAGAGCTACAAAGTCATCTATAGCCTTGATCCTAAACCAGAAAACCAACTGCCTCCCCTTAAGAGCAACAAAGTCATCTATAGCCTTGATCCTAAACCAGAAAACCAACTGCCTCCCCCTTAGAGCAACAAAGTCATCTATAGCATTGATCCTAAACCAGAAAACCAACTGCCTCCCCTTAAGAGCAACAAAGTCATCTATAGCATTGATCCTAAACCAGAAAATCAACTGCCTCCCCTTAAGAGCAACAAAGTCATCTATAGCATTGATCCTAAACCAGAAAACCCACTGCTACGAGCAACAAAGTCATCTATAGCATTGATCCTAAACCAGAAAACCAACTGCCTCCCCTTAAGAGCAACAAAGTCATCTATAGCATTGATCCTAAACCAGAAAACCAACTGTCTCCCCTTAAGAGCAACAAAGTCATCTATAGCACTGATCCTAAACCAGAAAACCAACTGCCTCCCCTTAAGAGCAACAAAGTCATCTATAGCATTGATCCTAAACCAGAAAACCAACTGCCTCCCCTTAAGAGCAACAAAGTCATCTATAGCATTGATCCTAAACCAGAAAACCAACTGCCTCCCCTTAAGAGCAACAAAGTCATCCATAGCATTGATCTTAAACCAGAAAACCAACTGCCTCCCCTTAAGAGCAAAAAAGTCATCTATAGCATTGATCCTAAACCAGAAAACCAACTGCCTCCCCTTAAGAGCAACAAAGTCATCTATAGCATTGATCCTAAACCAGAAAACCAACTGCCTCCCCTTAAGACCAACAAAGTCATCTATAGCATTGATCCTAAACCAGAAAACCAACTGCCTCCCCTTAAGAGCAACAAAGTCATCTATAGCATTGATCCTAAACCAGAAAACCAACTGCCTCCCCTTAAGAGCAACAAAGTCATCTATAGCATTGATCCTAAACCAGAAAACCAACTGCCTCCCCTTAAGAGCAACAAAGTCATCTATAGCATTGATCCTAAACCAGAAAACCAACTGCCTCCCCTTAAGAGCAACAAAGTCATCTATAGCATTGCTCCTAAACCAGAAAACCAACTGTCTCCCTTTAAGAGCAACAAAGTCATCTATAGCATTGATCCTAAACCAGAAAACCAACTGCCTCCCTTAAGAGCAACAAAGTCATCTATAGCATTGATCCTAAACCAGAAAACCAACTGCCTCCCCTTAAGAGCAACAAAGTCATCTATAGCATTGATCCTAAACCAGAAAACCAACTGCCTCCCCTTAAGAGCAACAAAGTCATCTATAGCATTGATCCTAAACCAGAAAACCAACTGCCTCCCCTTAAGAGCAACAAAGTCATCTATAGCATTGATCCTAAACCAGAAAACCAACTGCCTCCCCTTAAGAGCAACAAAGTCATCTATAGCATTGATCCTAAACCAGAAAACCAACTGCCTCCCCTTAAGAGCAACAAAGTCATCTATAGCATTGATCCTAAACCAGAAAACCAACTGCCTCCCCTTAAGAGCAACAAAGTCATCTATAGCATTGATCCTAAACCAGAAAACCAACTGCCTCCCCTTAGAGCAACAAAGTCATCTATAGCATTGATCCTAAACCAGAAAACCAACTGCCTCCCCTTAAGAGCAACAAAGTCATCTATAGCATTGATCCTAAACCAGAAAACCAACTGCCTCCCCTTAAGAGCAACAAAGTCATCTATAGCATTGATCCTAAACCAGAAAACCAACTGCCTCCCCTTAAGAGCAACAAAGTCATCTATAGCATTGATCCTAAACCAGAAAACCAACTGCCTCCCCTTAAGAGCAACAAAGTCATCTATAGCATTGATCCTAAACCAGAAAACCAACTGCCTCCCCTTAAGAGCAACAAAGTCATCTATAGCATTGATCCTAAACCAGAAAACCAACTGCCTCCCCTTAAGAGCAACAAAGTCATCTATAGCATTGATCCTAAACCAGAAAACCAACTGCCTCCCCTTAAGAGCAACAAAGTCATCTATAGCATTGATCCTAAACCAGAAAACCAACTGCCTCCCCTTAAGAGCAACAAAGTCATCTATAGCATTGATCCTAAACCAGAAAACCAACTGCCTCCCCTTAAGAGCAACAAAGTCATCTATAGCATTGATCCTAAACCAGAAAACCAACTGCCTCCCCTTAAGAGCAACAAAGTCATCTATAGCATTGATCCTAAACCAGAAAACCAACTGCCTCCCCTTAAGAGCAACAAAGTCATCTATAGCATTGATCCTAAACCAGAAAACCAACTGCCTCCCCTTAAGAGCAACAAAGTCATCTATAGCATTGATCCTAAACCAGAAAATTAAGAGCAACAAAGTCATCTATAGCATTGATCCTAAACCAGAAAACCAACTGCCTCCCCTTAAGAGCAACAAAGTCATCTATAGCATTGATCCTAAACCAGAAAACCAACTGTTAAGAGCAACAAAGTCATCTATAGCATTGATCCTAAACCAGAAAACCAACTGCCTCCCCTTAAGAGCAACAAAGTCATCTATAGCATTGATCCTAAACCAGAAAACCAACTGCCTCCCCTTAAGAGCAACAAAGTCATCTATAGCATTGATCCTAAACCAGAAAACCAACTGCCTCCCCTTAAGAGCAACAAAGTCATCTATAGCATTGATCCTAAACCAGAAAACCAACTGCCTCCCCTTAAGAGCAACAAAGTCATCTATAGCATTGATCCTAAACCAGAAAACCAACTGCCTCCCCTTAAGAGCAACAAAGTCATCTATAGCATTGATCCTAAACCAGAAAACCAACTGCCTCCCCTTAAGAGCAACAAAGTCATCTATAGCATTGATCCTAAACCAGAAAACCAACTGCCTCCTCTCCCCTTAAGAGCAACAAAGTCATCTATAGCATTGATCCTAAACCAGAAAACCAACTGCCTCCCCTTAAGAGCAACAAAGTCATCTATAGCATTGATCCTAAACCAGAAAACCAACTGCCTCCCCTTAAGAGCAACAAAGTCATCTATAGCATTGATCCTAAACCAGAAAACCAACTGCCTCCCCTTAAGAGCAACAAAGTCATCTATAGCATTGATCCTAAACCAGAAAACCAACTGCCTCCCCTTAAGAGCAACAAAGTCATCTATAGCATTGATCCTAACCAGAAACCAACTGCCTCCCCTTAAGAGCAACAAAGTCATCTATAGCATTGATCCTAAACCAGAAAACCAACTGCCTCCCCTTAAGAGCAACAAAGTCATCTATAGCATTGATCCTAAACCAGAAAACCAACTGCCTCCCCTTAAGAGCAACAAAGTCATCTATAGCATTGATCCTAAACCAGAAAACCAACTGCCTCCCCTTAAGAGCAACAAAGTCATCTATAGCATTGATCCTAAACCAGAAAACCAACTGCCTCCCCTTAAGAGCAACAAAGTCATCTATAGCATTGATCCTAAACCAGAAAACCAACTGCCTCCCCTTAAGAGCAACAAAGTCATCTATAGCATTGATCCTAAACCAGAAAACCAACTGCCTCCCCTTAAGAGCAACAAAGTCATCTATAGCATTGATCCTAAACCAGAAAACCAACTGCCTCCCCTTAAGAGCAACAAAGTCATCTATAGCATTGATCCTAAACCAGAAAACCAACTGCCTCCCCTTAAGAGCAACAAAGTCATCTATAGCATTGATCCTAAACCAGAAAACCAACTGTTAAGAGCAACAAAGTCATCTATAGCATTGATCCTAAACCAGAAAACCAACTGCCTCCCCTTAAGAGCAACAAAGTCATCTATAGCATTGATCCTAAACCAGAAAACCAACTGCCTCCCTTAAGAGCAACAAAGTCATCTATAGCATTGATCCTAAACCAGAAAACCAACTGCCTCCCCTTAAGAGCAACAAAGTCATCTATAGCATTGATCCTAAACCAGAAAACCAACTGCCTCCCCTTAAGAGCAACAAAGTCATCTATAGCATTGATCCTAAACCAGAAAACCAACTGCCTCCCCTTAAGAGCAACAAAGTCATCTATAGCATTGATCCTAAACCAGAAAACCAACTGCCTCCCCTTAAGAGCAACAAAGTCATCTATAGCATTGATCCTAAACCAGAAAACCAACTGCCTCCCCTTAAGAGCAACAAAGTCATCTATAGCATTGATCCTAAACCAGAAAACCAACTGCCTCCCCTTAAGAGCAACAAAGTCATCTATAGCATTGATCCTAAACCAGAAAACCAACTGCCTCCCCTTAAGAGCAACAAAGTCATCTATAGCATTGATCCTAAACCAGAAACGCAACTGCCTCCCCTTAAGAGCAACAAAGTCATCTATAGCATTGATCCTAAACCAGAAAACCAACTGCCTCCCCTTAAGAGCAACAAAGTCATCTATAGCATTGATCCTAAACCAGAAAACCAACTGCCTCCCCTTAAGAGCAACAAAGTCATCTATAGCATTGATCCTAAACCAGAAAACCAACTGCCTCCCCTTAAGAGCAACAAAGTCATCTATAGCATTGATCCTAAACCAGAAACCAACTGCCTCCCCTTAAGAGCAACAAAGTCATCTATAGCATTGATCCTAAACCAGAAAACCAACTGCCTCCCCTTAAGAGCAACAAAGTCATCTATAGCATTGATCCTAAACCAGAAAACCAACTGCCTCCCCTTAAGAGCAACAAAGTCATCTATAGCATTGATCCTAAACCAGAAAACCAACTGCCTCCCCTTAAGAGCAACAAAGTCATCTATAGCATTGATCCTAAACCAGAAAACCAACTGCCTCCCCTTAAGAGCAACAAAGTCATCTATAGCATTGATCCTAAACCAGAAAACCAACTGTCTCCCTTTAAGAGCAACAAAGTCATCTATAGCATTGATCCTAAACCAGAAAATTAAGAGCAACAAAGTCATCTATAGCATTGATCCTAAACCAGAAAACCAACTGCCTCCCCTTAAGACCAACAAAGTCATCTATAGCATTGATCCTAAACCAGAAAACCAACTGCCTCCCCTTAAGAGCAACAAAGTCATCTATAGCATTGATCCTAAACCAGAAAACCAACTGCCTCCCCTTAAGAGCAACAAGTCATCTATAGCATTGATCCTAAACCAGAAAACCAACTGCCTCCCCTTAAGAGCAACAAAGTCATCTATAGCATTGATCCTAAACCAGAAAACCAACTGCCTCCCCTTAAGAGCAACAAAGTCATCTATAGCATTGATCCTAAACCAGAAAACCAACTGCCTCCCCTTAAGAGCAACAAAGTCATCTATAGCATTGATCCTAAACCAGAAAACCAACTGCCCCCCTTAAGAGCAACAAAGTCATTATAGCATTGATCCTAAACCAGAAAACCAACTGCCTCCCCTTAAGAGCAACAAAGTCATCTATAGCATTGATCCTAAACCAGAAAACCAACTGCCTCCCCTTAAGAGCAACAAAGTCATCTATAGCATTGATCCTAAACCAGAAAACCAACTGCCTCCCCTTAAGAGCAACAAAGTCATCTATAGCATTGATCCTAAACCAGAAAACCAACTGCCTCCCCTTAAGAGCAACAAAGTCATCTATAGCATTGATCCTAAACCAGAAAACCAACTGCCTCCCTTAAGAGCAACAAAGTCATCTATAGCATTGATCCTAAACCAGAAAACCAACTGCCTCCCCTTAAGAGCAACAAAGTCATCTATAGCATTGATCCTAAACCAGAAAACCAACTGCCTCCCCTTAAGCAACAAAGTCATCTATAGCATTGATCCTAAACCAGAAACCAACTGCTCCCCTTAAGAGCAACAAAGTCATCTATAGCATTGATCCTAAACCAGAAAACCAACTCCCCTTAAGAGCAACAAGTCATCTATAGCATTGATCCTAAACCAGAAAACCAACTGCCTCCCCTTAAGAGCAACAAAGTCATCTATAGCATTGATCCTAAACCAGAAAACCACCTGCCTCCCCTTAAGAGCAACAAAGTCATCTATAGCATTGATCCTAAACCAGAAAACCAACTGCCTCCCCTTAAGAGCAACAAAGTCATCTAGCATTGATCCTAACCAGAAAACCAACTGCCTCCCCTTAAGAGCAACAAGTCATCTATAGCATTGATCCTAAACCAGAAAACAACTGCCTCCCCTTAAGAGCAACAAAGTCATCTATAGCATTGATCCTAAACCAGAAAACCAACTGCCTCCCCTTAAGAGCAACAAAGTCATCTATAACATTGATCCTAAACCAGAAAGCCAACTGCCTCCCCTTAAGAGCAACAAAGTCATCTATAGCATTGATCCTAAACCAGAAAACCAACTGCCTCCCCTTAAGAGCAACAAAGTCATCTATAGCATTGATCCTAAACCAGAAAACCAACTGCCTCCCCTTAAGAGCAACAAAGTCATCTATAGCATTGATCCTAAACCAGAAAACCAACTGCCTCCCCTTAAGAGCAACAAAGTCATCTATAGCCTTGATCCTAAACCAGAAAATAATCTTCACAATATGTTAACCCATTTAGTACCGGTGTCATCCTTTTCATTATACTCTGGAAACTATTAGACGATTTCATTCAGCTTAGGAAGGACCTCTAATAATTGAAACTATACAGACTATCTCATTTAATCGTTTGAGTTACCCCAGATCCTTCCTAAGCTGCACAAAAGCGTCTCAATATAGCTAGAATAAGATATAACAGACGTTGCTGATACAGCAAGGGTTATTTCTACCTTATAACGCTAATTTACTTCAGGTATCTCCATTGCTTAAACTTTGTAATGTAAATGTTGTCTTCAGTAATAATATTACTACTAAGAATTTGCTAATCAAGAACTCTCCTGATACTTACAGCGGTTGCATATTATAAACTCCCTTGCAAAAAATGTAGTAAGATACACAGTAGTTCGGGCAAACTGGTAAAGGGCATTCAATTAGAATCAAACGACATCAGACTAATGTTCAAACAGGGCTATTTCGAACGCTGTTTTTGTACCATGACCACAATAGTGACTGACACAACGCATCGTCTATCGTGTCATGCATATTATTTACTGACATAATTGTAATAGTGTCATTAAGCATACAGATAATGTTGATATGAATAAAAGCAGTGGTATGAGCAAACTAGATAATTGTATTGTCGATTATATTTGAAATAAATACAAGTTCAGTATTTTACTTTTTTATCTTAGTACTGTCGTTCTTATTATTCGTAGAACAATCAAACCTTTATAGTATTTTGAGTCTTGACTGATTTGTTGTTCCTCCATTGACTTAGACATTCCCAATTTGAGTATTACTGTACTTAATTATTATAGTTTCTTTTTCAGTCTGTCCCCTGAAGATGGAACAGGACGAAAGCGCACACATTTTACTTCCCCCCATGTGGATATTCAGCACGCATATATATATATATATATATATATATATATATATATATATATATATACCGGTATATATATATATACAGGGTGTCCCAAAATAGAAGTGCCAAACTTCAAGATATGATTATAAAGATGATTTTAACCATAATATGTTCTATACAAAAAATGCTAAATCTCAACTGCTTAAGAGGTACTGAAGGTTTTATATAGTGTCCTCCCCCACATCGCTGTAATGGAGTCTTCTATTTTAAATATTTTCCAGCAGGTCCAAAGTTAGCTAATATGTCTACAATCATTTTTCAACTTACAGAATTATATTATCTTGATAACAATAATAGCAAAATAATTGAAGGTCGATGGGGATGTGGTAGGCTCTAGAAAAGCTCGGTCAGCCTTATGGGGAAATACATAAGCAAATGCCATTTCAACAGACAATATCTCTGTAACAGTAAAATTGGGAAATATGCTTACAGAACATATTAGTCAGGTTCATTATGTTTTGATTTTAACTTTCGTGGGAATTGATTGGGGATTTGCAAAACTATAATTTTTTTGGAAAGGTTCTTGTATAAGGAATTAGAAAACCAATGTTTCCATTTGCCCAGATGTCTATAAGGCGGCCATCTTGGAATTTACAAAATGGCCGCCATAAAACTTAAGTTTGTAATATCTCGGCTTCTAAATAAGGTAGAACATTGATTTTAACTGCTAAACCTACATTTTTAGGGTCAAGGAATCTATTGGTGGCAGTTACAAAGCTATTCACACATTTTTCACAACATAAATATATTTTGCCTAGTGATTGACAATATTGTTGTTGTTGTTGTTGTTGTTGTTCCCTAAGCTGCCTGGCCGAACAGCCCCGAGTCCCTGAGGAAGGCCATGGCCACGATCGGGCTTTCCCACATAGCTCTCATTGAGTGTAGATTGTGTTGTTGGCGTAAGTGGTTGTGTGAAATGCAGTCTTCTATGATGTGTTTAATGGTATGGGGTGCTGTGTTACATTCCGGGCAGGCGTCGACAACGGAGTCATCCAGTCTCTTCTGATAGCTCAGGAGAGCTGGATGGTGTCCGCATATCAGCCTGGCCAGGTGGACTCTGTCCTCGCGAGGGAGGGAGGATTCGGAAGGATGGATTTCGGGAGGTCGTGCATGCAGCTGCGTGTTGTCTGTGAGTGAGTGGATGGATTGGCGAGAGATATGAGTATGGATGTGCTTCTGGAAGTTGGTTCGGGGTGGGCAGGGAGGGAGAGAGGACAATAATTGTGTGTGATACCGTGTGCTGGGTGTTGTTTTTATATTTCTTGGTGTCTGTGGGTGTGTTGCCATGTAGTTTAGTGGGTGGTCTTGGTTCGTGGAGGCTGCTGCCAGGAATTGAGTGCCTCTCATGTCCAGATGGTCTTTGACTTTGAGGATTTTGGTTTCTTGATGTAGGTGATCTGTGGGTGCAGTAGCTGTGTAGCCTGTAATGATCTTCAGGGCTTTGTTTTGAATAGTCTGTAAGGTCTTATGATGTGTTTCAGCTAGGTTAGAAGCCCAGGCTGGGCTTGCGTATTCCATCACTGATCTTATGTATTGTTTATATACTGTGGTGGTAGTTTCTTTGTTGTGTCCAAATTTTTTGTGAGCAAGTGACCTGAGGGCGTTAAGTCTGGGTGTCAGTTTCTTTTTAATGTTTGTGGTGTGCTGTTTGAATGTCATATGAGTATCATATGTTACTCCTAGGATTTTGGGTGTGTGTGTATGTGTTAGGGGTGTGTGTTGTTTATGGTGAGTTGAGGGATGTATTCGTGTTCTCCTGTCCAGCTTGTGAGCAGGGTTGCGGTGGATTTGGCTGGGGCTAGATTAAGTCTGTTTGTAGTGCACCAGCCATGTAGTGTGTTGAGATAGGGTTGAAGGAGATCTGTTGCTCTTTTTGGGTCATGGTGTGTGCATGTGAGTGTTATGTCATCTGCATAGAAGGCTAAGTTTATTTGGGGCGTATTGGGTGTAGTTATATCGTGCATGTACAGATTGAAGAGTGCGGGCGATAGGACGGATCCTTGTGGGACTCCGTTTGGAAAGTTTCTGATTTTAGATGACTGACCGGCAAAAGATACGTGTGCACATCTGCCTGCTAGGAAGTTGGCCAGCCACCTTTTTGTGTTGTTGTGCATGTTTGTGTTGTAGATTTTGTTTGTTAGGTTGTGGCGGGGGATGGCATCGAAGGCTTTACTAATCTCGAGTGTGCTCTTTGTGTAAGGTCTGTGAGAAGAGTGTTTGTGGAGTGCAGTGGCCGAAAGCCATGTTGTGTTGGAGCTAGGGGTAGGTCGGGTGTAATTAGTTGTAATACTAGGCGTTCCATGACTTTGGAGGGGGAGCAAAGGAGTGTGATGGGGCGGTGCGAGGAGGGTAGCGTGGGGTCTTTGTTGGGTTTGGGGAATGTGATGATGATACCATGCTTCCAAATGTCTGGTATTGTGTTGTGTGAATAGCTGTAGTTTGATATGTTAGTGAGTGCTTGTATGCCTTGTGGTCCCAGGTGTCTGAGGTGTATGTTGTTTATGTTGTCTAGGCCACAGGCGGCTGAGTGCTTGAGATTGTTGATGAATTGCTTTGTCTGGTGATTGGTGAAGGGTGTATAGTCAGGGTCTGTGGGGAATTGTCTCTTATGTCGGATGACACGTCGGTCGTCTTTGTGAGGTTTTAGGTGGCTGACATGTGAGAAGTGATTGATGAGAGTTTTTGCATGTTGTTTACATGAAGGAGTAGAGTCTGTTGTTGTGATTGCAGCATGTGATTGTGTTGTGTTGCTGTTGGAAAGTGTGATGCTGTTTAGTGTTTTGTATAGTTTTTTGGGGTTTGTTTTGTGATCAAGTGTTTGTAGGAAGTTATTCCAATTTAGTTTTTGTTGTTCTTGTATTTTGTTGTTAGTTTGGGTGTTGAGTGCTTGAATTTGTTGTGTGATGTCTTGTGTGTGGGGTGCTGGGAAGTGTTTCAGTGTGTCGCGTTGTCTGATGAGGTTTTGAATTTCTGGTGTGAAGTTGGGGTTGTGTCTTTTTCTGTTACCTCTTCGAATGTGTTTCTTGTCAGCGTTTTGGATAGTTTTATTGAGTATGTGTACAACATTGTTGATGTTAGTGATGGGTGTACTGTTTAGAGTTGTGAAGTGTTGTTGTCTCATTTGTGAATGCTTCCCAGTTAGCTCTTTTATAATTGGTGTATGTGTGTTTGTGGCTAGCTGGGGTGAGTCTGGTTTTGGTGGTGATAATGATCGGGAGGTGGTCAGAGCCTAAGGTTCTGACCACCCTCCAGGATGTTGTGGGGGCGAGTTCTGGAGAGCAAAAGGTGATGTCTGGAGATGATGGGTTATAGAGGGCTTGGTGAGGAATATGGGTATGTTGATGGATGTCGTTAAGGATGATGAGGTTATCTGTTTGGTTTTGTAGTACCAGCCCTCTGTCTGTGTCGGGGTTGTCGACAAACCAGGCCGACGTCTTGGCGTTGAAGTCACCACCCAGGATGATGTCTGGGGTGTTTGTGATGTGTTGTAAGTGTGGTCTGTATTCATTTGGTACTGTAGGGGATGTTTGGGGAGGGATGTATGTGTTTATGATGGTTATGTTGGAGTTGTTGCCAGTGCGTATTTTAATTGATTGTATTTCTGTTGTGTTATCATTTGGGGGGAGGAGGGATTTGGTTTGTACACTGGTTACTATGTATGATATTTCTTTGTGTACCAGGGTGATGAGTCCACCGCCCCCGCCGACAGCCCGGTCTTGTCTGATGGTGGTGAAATTATGAAATGTGGGTGTTTTTTGTGTTGTGCGGAGTTTTGTTTCTTGTAAGATGGCAATGTGTATGTTGTGTTGTTTGATGAAGTGTGAGAGTTCGTGTTTCTTTGTGTTAATGCCATCTATGTTCAATTGGAGAATGTTAATGTTATGTGCACGATGTATGTTGGGTGCTGCTGCACGAGGATGGGGTGCGGGTGAGGGGGGGTGGGGGTGGGGGTGAGGGAGGGGCTGGGGGTTGGGATGGGTGAGGTGGGGGTGGGGATTGGGGAGCAGGAGATGGGGGTTGGAATGGATTTGGAAGGGGTGTGGTGTGATGAGTTGAGGATGTGGATGGTATGGGAAGGTTAGGTGGGTTAGGGAGGAGAGGTGGATGGGTTTTAGGGGGGGGAGTGGATGATATGGGAAGGCTAGGTTGGTTGGGGAGGAGAGGTGGACGGGTTTTAGGCGAGGGATTTGACTGGGAGAGGGAGGGGCATGAGGAACAGGTCCAGGTGTTCGTGTAGTGTTTCTTGGAGGCAAGTGTTGTACAGGTGAAGTGGGTCCAGTTCCTGCATGAATTGCAGAGAACTGAACCCTTAGTGTGGTGACTCGAAGTGATGGGTTTTGAGCAAGTTGGACATATGTATGTGTACGTGTGTCCTGGGTTGCTCTCAATGTCTCCGGCTAGAAGAAGTCTTCGAGAAATGACAGCCGGAGAGTCATTTCTCGGTGTAGGAAAAACTGTGTGATGTGTGTGTGGTGTGAGAGGTGTGGAAATTCCCGGCGCGACCGAAGCCGCTCCAAGGACCCGTGCCCCCAGGGAGGGGGCAGGGGATTTTTTTTTTTTTTTTTTTTTTTTTTTTTTTTTTTTTTTTTTTCTATATTCCAACTTACTTCCTCTCGGGCATAGGCTGAGAGCCTTAACATTCACCGCTTTACAATGAACAGTGAAGCCCGTGAGATCTTGTTCCAGTCTAGGGAGTGAGACATGTGAAGCACGTAGAGTACAACGAGCACCTGCCATCTTGCCTTCACATGAGGCACGGTGCTCACTCATGGCCCGAAACGACCCCATCTCTGAAGCCACCTCGTTCCCGTGCTTCACTGTCTCACCACCTACACTCGGACTCTCACACTTACACACACAGTTGTGACGGTTTGGCTCCCGAAACTGCTCCCCGCGGCCGGCATCCGGTTGTCCTCCACTGGTCGTTGATCTTGTCTCCGGCCGTGAAGGGTCGGCAGCCATCCGCGGTTGGCAGCTCCGGGAGGTGGTCCTACGGCGTAGACGCCGCCACATCAGGTTCCAAGCATGAGTGACGAGTCACAAGGTGGAGCAGTGGTATGTCAAGTTGAGGAGTCCATTAACTGGAAGAAGTGCATTCTCTGCCATTCTGATGAAGACAAGAAAGGAGTCCTGGTGCAACATCCTAGATTAGAGTCCTATAGGCTCGTACTGCAAGGTAGTTGAAGAGAGGGCCAGTTTGAATGATGGAGATTTCGTCCAAGTCCAAAGATGACTGCAGAACTGCACACCAGAAATATGTGCACAGAGAAGGCAGTCTGGCATCGCTCCTGTCGCTCAAGTGCAACAAACAAGGACCAAATACAACGCGCAAGAGACCGCCATGCACATGCTTTAACTACAGGACACTACACTGCCAAAAAGCGTGGAGAGAAAAGACGAAGCACAGAAATGGCTGAGCCAGACCCCTCAACATCTGATTCTTCATCGCCATTCACACGATCCAGTACAAGTCCACTGGATTCGGAACAGTGCTTCTTCTGCCAAAAGGACGATGGCCAACAACTGTACCAGGTCAGGACTGAGAATGCTGGTAAAGATCTCAAAGATGCTGTGGATAGGTCCCTATGCTACACTGATGACAAGGCTGAACACCTGCATCTCACCAGGTGATGCGCATGTAATTGATGTTCGATACCACAAAGCTTGCTGGAGAATCAATGTGTTTCATGCTCTTCGAGAACCTAACACTAGCAAAACTGCCAAAGAACCCTTGCTACAAAGGGCGAGTCTGCTTGAGCTGATCAACCTTATTGATGTGGAAACACAAAACCAAGCGTACCTCCACATGGATGACATTGAAACCACATATGTTAATATGCTTGGTTCAGAAGTCTTGGAAGCTCATGTACCCGCATTTAGTAGAAAGTGGCTGAAAGAAAAAAATCCTCTCTGATTTGCCGCACCTGAAGTCTGTTCGTCAAAAAGACAGAAGGAAACCAGCAGTCCTCTACTCCCAGATGCATGTGAAGAGGACATGATTAATACCACAATGACAACTGAGGAGAAGGAGAACAGCATGAAGGCAATCTACAAAGTAGCACAGGTGATAAGGAAAAGCATTGCAACCTTCACTAAAATAGACAAGGAGAGAAATGTCATACAGGTATCTAGCGATATCGACGATGTTCCAGCTGAACTATACACCATGATCCGGTGGATAATGGTTGGGCCTGCTAAAATGCTGGAAACTGAAAAGAGGACCAGAGTTGTTGACCGAGCAGCACTGACGGTGAGCCAGAACATCATGTATGGGGTCAAATCCAGCACACAGGTAAAGTACAAGCCAAGTAGTGAATCAGCATCATTCAGGTCATCCTATGCACGAGAGAGCCCACAGGTTATGGGACTGGCACTGACTGTCCATCATGACACACGCAACAAGAAGCTGATGGATCATATCAATGCTCATGGCTACTGTGTTTCACATGGCCGTGCCCTTCTCATGGAAACTGCTCTGGCCAATGCTGTTGTAGAAAACACCAGAAAGCACCAAGGCCTTTATGTACCACCATTCCTGAGGAAGGGGACCTTCGTGTTTTTTGCTGCAGATAACACAGACTTTGCTGAGGACACTCCTGATGGGAAAAGAACCACCCACGGAACAATAATTGCAGTGTACCAGAAGGTTGATCCTTCTAAAGAACCTATTGCAGAACCTCTGATCATAGGTGATGCTCAGAGTCTATCAGTTACTCCCTACCATGTAGATATGCTTCACTGTGACAAGCCAAAACCACAGGTTGCCAAGAGGTCAGAAAAGTTTGCCATCAGCAAAGGGATATCAGGATCCTACCAGCTGACAGAGCTAGGATGGATTGTAGCATCTGCTTTATCCAGAATGAAAGCAGGAGAAACTTCCAGCAACATTCCAGGCTGGGCAGGATACAACTCACTGCTGTCTGAAAGCCTTCCATTGACACAGGTTGGAGCTTTGCCACTACTCCCAGAGGTGGCACACGAGTGGTCAACTCTGATGACTCTGATCATGCAAGCAAGTCAGCTGAGGAAGTTGGCAGTTGGGGAAGATCACCCCACAGTCATTACCTTTGACATGGCCCTCTATGAGAAGGTGGTGCAGCTCCTAGATGCCAGACCTGACTTGAAACAGATGATTGTGCCGAGACTGGGTGAGCTGCATGTCGTCATGGCTGCCCTCAGAGCTCTTGGTGTATCAATGGAGAACTCGGGCATAGATGATGCCTGGGTAGAAGCTGATGTGTATGGTCCTGCCACGATAAGGCAAATTCTGAACTGCAAACACTACAAGCGAGCTCTCCATGCCCACATCTATTCATATGTCGCACTCTATGAAATGGCTCTGGAGGAGTTCTTCAAGGACAACATACAACTGAAAGATGTGTGCCTGAAGGCAGCAGAGGGAGTAGAAGCTGCCTGCTCTGAGGGGAAAGAGATGAAGGCTAAGTCCGTGAAGCAAGCAAACAGCACCCTCCTGGAAACCTTGACCACTGCTGAGGTCATCATAGCATTCCAAGAATGGGAGGAACAAAAATCCCGGAATGCGATGTTCAAGTCCATGATGAACTACCTACATCGGGTGGAAACAATCCTGTTCTTCGTAGCGGCAACTCGGAATGCTGATCTGGAACTCCATATGCAAGCTGGAGAAGCACTGAGCAAGCTGTTCTTTGCCATGGACCGCATCAAGTACAAGCGACTATGGCCCAGATACATCGCAGACATGCATGACTTGAGGACCAATCACCCTCAGACCTGGGAAGAACTACGAGCAGGCAATATATCAGTCACTAAGAGTGTCATTCCCTTTGTGTCTGTTGGGGCAGACCATGCATGTGAACACCTGAACAAGCTGATGAAGATGCACTCTGGGATAATTGGCATCTCCAACAATGCCAATGCCAGACAGATTTGTCATGGTCACACAAGACGTTTCACATCTGTCGAAAGAGTTAAAGAGTCAGTTCGACACAGTAGCTGACAGAATCACAGAGCACCATGAGCTTGGGCCAAGTGCAGTCAAGAGGGCACATGGTACAATCAACAAGATCAAGGCAGCCATACTCAGTCATGGAAACCCTTTTACCACTGAAGGTGACAAGCTGCACAATGTGATCACACATGCTTACATCCCAGACGAGTATGTACCACAGGTCTTGAATGCTGATATCACTGGTCAGAAGTTGTAGGAAAACTCAGAGCGTCAGAACGGATCAATGGAGATGTCAGCCTCTGGGCCCCTCTGAAGAAAGAGAACACAAGATGTTCCTGTCTGGGAACAAGAAGACTACAGTCAAACTCAGAGACAATACTGTGGATCTGAAGGAAACTAAGGATCTGTTTGGGAGGCTGATGCTACTTGCCAGGTCAACCCGAGACATCAACCTGAAAGAGGCCATTGAAAATTATGAATTCACTCTGACACCAAGGGCACTGTTCGCTCCTGATGGATCAATGCTGCCATGCCATGACAAGTCCAAGTTAATCCATCTCCTCGAGAAGCTGACAAGAGCAGACATGCCCCTTGAAGACCATCAGCAGCCTCAAGCTGGAAGTGCTACCCACCAAGATGCAATGGACACAGGATTCACAGACCCCACATCTACTGATCAGCCAAGTCGGAAGATAGTACTGGTGGACGGCATGGTGCTTATGCAGAGGCTGAGCAAAAAACCAGCCACTGTAGTGACAGTCAAGGATCTGAGTGGCTGCTTCAATGACAGACTGATGTCACTAACACAAGATTATTATGAAATCATCCTTGTGTTCGACACATACAGGGCAGATTCTCTGAAAAGTGCTACCAGAGATAAACGAAGACTAGGAAAAGCTATCCAGTATCAAGTCAGAGATGGCACCAACATTAAACACATCTCAATGAGCTGGTTTCTCTCTCATGACAAAACGAAGGCTGATCTGACCGACTATTTTGCTGCCAAAACTCTAGAGTACAACAGGGGATCCTCAAAGCTGATCATCACGTCTGCTTCTGGGTACACTAGGAGCAACAATGACCTGTTCTTTGAGGACAACAACCACGAAGAAGCAGACACACTGCTGATCCACCAGGCTGTGCTGGCATCACAGCAAAACCCACCTGATGCACAGTTGGTGTTCTTCTCGCCAGACACAGATGTTCTAGTGCTAGTCACAGCAAACTATGACCTCTTGCCGAAGAACACGTCTATTTCTATGGCCTCTGGTGTTCTGCAGATTGAACCACTGTGGCGAGCTCTAGGTACAGAAAGAGCAAAGGCTTTGCCAGCCTTCCATGCCTTCACTGGGGCCGATAAAACAGGAAGGTTCTCCCGGATAGGCAAGGCAACCTGGCTGCAGGTCTACCTCAAAGCAGATGAAAATGTTATCAATGCTCTGCAGATGCTTTTGGATGAAGCAGAAGTGACAGGGAATGCTGTCAACACTGGCTTCCTTTGTATGTGCAGCTTACTCACCCAAGGATATCAACATCAAGACAATCCCTCAACTGCGATGGCATCTCTTCTGCAACAATGAAGAGACAATGAACGGAGGAAGGAGAAACACAGATAAAACAAAAAGGTCCATGTGCCTAAAGGCATCCTCCATTCATAAAATGTTTGTAACAACTGGATTTAAACTGTCGTAGATTGTAAGTTTGTGGAAAGCAACTCGAGGGAAGTGAATTCCAAAGAGTAGTAGTTCTGGGGATAATGAATTTTGATAAGCAGAAGTTCTGCATTGTGGAGGAGAAAGTGTAAATTCATGGGTGCTCTCAGCTGCCCTAGTTCTACGGGGAAAGATGTGAAGAGGCGGCACAATTGAAGCAAGTTCCTCGGAACAATTGCTGTGAAAATATCTGTAGAATAATGCAAGGGATGCAACATTTCTTCGTATGGATAATGTAGGAAGGTCCTGTGTGATTGCAGGGTTATTGATTAATCTAATAGCTTTATTTTGAATTTTGTCCAACTGCCTCAATGCAACCACTCCACTTCCACTCCACAGAGGTGAACAGTAATCCATCTGAGAACGCACATGACTTTTATATATTACGGCCATCTGCTCGTCAGTGAAGAATTCTCGAACTCTGTACAGGAGTCCCAGTTTTTTAGAGGCATTCTTAGCAATGCTTCTAACATAATGTGTCCAGCTCAAGTTAGTAGTTAATGTTACACCGAGAATGTCAATACTAGGGGAAGTGGGAATATTTACATCATTACAAAATATATGGGAGTCAGTGAGATTCTGTCGATTAGAAAATTGAATGTACTTGGTTTTCTGTGCATTAAAGGAAACTAGATTCTTTTGTCCCCATTCATTAATTCTAGAAAGGTCCTGGTTCAGAGAAATTGCAGTGTTTATTTTTGAATTTATAAGATCGGGTTGGGTGAACAAATTGGTAAATGTGAAGGAACTGTGGAGTGTTGAGTCATCTGCGTAGGAATGTATTGGATTATGAGTGGTAGATATGAGATCATTGATATGAATGAGGAACAGAGTTGGGGCCAAAACTGATCCCTGGGGAACGCCAGCATTTATTGAGTGAAATTGAGAATAAAGGCCATCTACCATTACACATATTTTTCTGTTATGAAGATAAGAAGAAATTAGTGGAACTAATGATGCAAGGCCGTAGTGCGACATCTTCGACAATAAGGATTGATGCCAGACTCTATCAAATGCCTTTGATATATCCAGTGCTATTGTATGAGTTTCACCATGTTGGTCTGTAGCTTGGTTGATTTGATGCGTAAGAAGGCAAAGAATGTCTGGAGTTGATCGACATCGTCTAAAACCATTATGCCTATCACTGATTAATTTATTATTCTCAAGATGCTTAATTATGTGATTATTTAATATAATTTCAAAGACTTTACCATGAGTGGAAGTTATAGCTATTGGTCTGTAGTTTGATGGATCTGAAGAGGCACCTTTTTTAGGAATTGGGTGGATGTTTGCTTCTTTCCAGGATACTGGGAAGCATGAGGTATGAGTACACAGACCGAAAATTTTTGCCAATACTGGAGCGAGCACCAAGGAGCAATTCTTAAGTACTATTGGAGGAATTTTATCTGGACCAGGAGCCTTATCTACTGAGAGATTCTGCAAAATAGTTTTGACATGTCTGGTGTGGATCTTAAGTGAGGGAATTTCAGGCGAATTAAAATTAAGTACAGGGACATCTTGATTTATTTCATCTAAGGTTGAGTTGGTGGAGAAAATATCCGCAAGAAGGTTAGCTTTACCTCGTGGGTCACTTACATGATTGCCAGTCGGAGAGTTTAATGGTGGAATGGATGAAGCAGTATTGAAGTTGGATTTGAATGAGTTAATTAAGAGTAGACCAAAATATTTTGTTATCATTTGGATTATTTAGAAGTTTATTTGCCTGCTTGTGGAGAAAGTTTGATTTAGTTAGATTTAATACAGTTTTGGCATGATTTCTGATGTTTCTAAAGTAATTAAAGGCTTCATGTGTTTTTGATCTTGTGTATGCATTGTAGGCTATTGCCTTTTGTTCAGTTACTCTAGCACAATTATGGTCAAACCATTTAGGTGAATTAGATCTTTTACTGTACTTTTGATAAGGAATACAAGTTTCCATTCCAATTTTTATAAAATCTTGTATGTGGCTCAAGGTGGAGTGTGCATCATTACAAAAGAAAGAGGTCCAGGGAATATCAATAAAGAAATCTTGAAGACCCTCCCAGTCTGCCCTATGTAATGTCATTTAGTCACCAAAACAGGTTCAGAGTGGGAAGGTGTGGTAGGTGATAGACAGGTGGCCTGTATCAGACAGTGATCAGAAGATCCAAGCGGGGACCTCACTGTAACATCATAATTTTCTGAATTGGTTGTTAAAAATAAGTCCAGTAGGTGGGAATTATGATTAGGATTATCTGGTACACGGGTGGGTTGGTTGACTAGTTTAGTGAGATTAAATTAGTCTGCAAATAGCTCACGTTCAAGACCAGTATCATCAGTCCTGGCTGAATGAGTGAGCCATTCAACATTATGGACATTAAAATCACCCAACACAGTGATTTCAGAAGAAGCATTTAAGTTGAGGACACCGAGTTGTGAGAACAGAGAATCAAAAAGACTTTGCTCTGGAGGAGTATTTGGGGAACTGTAGAAAGTGACAAGCTCCCTCCAACACTTGAAGCTCTGAAGCAGCACATCTTGAGAGTTCATGTTCAAACAAGGGTATGGGCACAGGCAGCCATTGCCCTGCAAGATTCGCAGATGGATCCCCTGCAAAACGGGTACATTAAACACGTGGATGGCATGCTGAAACCAAAGAGCACAGACGTCCTCCTGCCCCAAAGGCCATCATTGAGATGGTCCGATGCAAGTGTAAATCTGACTGTTCTTCTGGCAGATGTTCCTGCAGAGCTAAGAACTTAGACTGTACTGATATGTGTCAGTGCAGGAGCCAGTGCCAGAACGATGACGATTCCCAAGCCTTGATGCCAGAAGATCCAAGCGGGGACCTCACTGTAACATCATAATTTTCTGAATTGGTTGTTAAAAATAAGTCCAGTAGGTGGGAATTATGATCAGGATTATCTGGTACACGGGTGGGTTGGTTGACTAGTTTAGTGAGATTAAATGAGTCTGCAAATAGCTCACGTTCAAGACCAGTATCATCAGTCCTGGCTGAATGAGTGAGCCATTCAACATTATGGACATTAAAATCACCCAACACAGTGATTTCAGAAGAAGCATTTAAGTTGAGGACACCGAGTTGTGAGGACAGAGAGTCAAAAAGACTTTGCTCTGGAGGAGTATTTGGGGAACTGTAGAAAGTGACAAGCTCCCTCCAACACTTGAAGCTCTGAAGCAGCACATCTTGAGAGTTCATGTTCAAACAAGGGTATGGACACAGGCAGCCATTGCCCTGCAAGATTCGCAGATGGATCCCCTGCAAAACGGGTACATTAAACACGTGGACGGCATGCTGAAACCAAAGAGCACAGACGTCCTCCCAGCCCCAAAGGCCATCATTGAGATGGTCCGATGCAAGTGTAAATCTGACTGTTCTTCTGGCAGATGTTCCTGCAGAGCTAAGAACTTAGACTGTACTGATATGTGTCAGTGCAGGAGCCAGTGCCAGAACGATGACGATTCCCATGCCTTGATGCATGAAAGGATGATAATAATGATTATGATGTATAGGGACTGTCTAATGCAAAAGGTTTCTTAATCACGATCGTAATGTGTTCTAAAATTTCATGTCTTGAATCTAATGATGGTTACAGTTACATCCACAGTTCATATTTGGTAAATAAAAAAACTTGTATGACAAATTATCTGTTAACTCTTCAATAAAAAGAAAAAAAAAACATGTTAAAATACATTTTAGTATTTTCTACCTTATTTTTGTTGGCAACATTGGATTTCCTGACCCTGAAAATGTAGGTTTAGCAGTTAAAATCAATGTTCTAGCTTATTTAGAAGCCGAGATATTACAAAACTTAAGTTTTATGGCGGCCATTTTGTAAATTCCAAAATGGCCGCCTTATAGACATCTGGGCAAATGGAAACATTGGTTTTCTGATTCCTTATACAAGAACCTTTCCAAAAATGTATAGTTTTGCAAATCCCCAAAAAATTCCCACACAATTACATAGCGAACCTGACTATAATTATGCTTAGACAGTTTTGCTTAACCTAACCCTGAAATTTGGCATGTCTATTTCAGGACACCCTGTATATATATATATATATATATATATATATATATATATATATATATATATATATATATATATACGGTATATATACAGTATATATTATTTAAATATATACTGTATACAGTATATTATAATAAATGGCACTGTACTGTGATGGATAAATATAGTGTACTTAGTATGGATCAGGATCACCCTCACATTGGATTCATACAAACTTCTCCAAAATATGTGTGTGAAGTCGGTGACCAATAAACACAAAAATTTACAGTCGTGGTCAGGGATTTCTGGACAATATTTGGTGGAACAATTCTGATACACTGACGAATTATTTTGAATATTGATAAAATCACGACCATCATGTTATAGGTTTTCACTTGTCAATGTTCAATGTGTTGTATTTTAATAGTTAAGAGATGTTGAGTTATTGATGATCAAGTTTGTACCTTGAATATCGTGACACTCGAACAAGTACCGCTAATGGTCATGTTATATGGGGGTCAACACAGGGAAGTGAAGGACGGGGGCGTCACCTAATAATAACCAAACCGTAGATTAGGTTACCAAATTAAAGTACTCACCAAGTTTTTCAACCCTTTCCCTGCGGGAGACGTTCCCGAACGCCATGGCAATTTACAGCAATTTACAGGCTTTTAAAGCCTCTAAAAGCCTGTAAAATCGAGTGCAAGGGATCAGGAGCGCGACAGGCCACACGTCCGTCTCCCAGCCAGGCGGCTGTGGCACTGAAGGCTCCGAGTCAGATACTCGCGAGATATACAGAGCTGCCAAAGGCAAATGTAGCAAGACATTAGCGAGAATTGCTCATTTTAGCGAATGTCTATGGTAGCGCTGCGGGTGAACCCTGTGAGCTACAAAGCTCGTTTTGGTGTATTATTGAAGCTATTTTCTTCCAGTTTTTGGCTGAATTATAATATTTCATTTCATTCAGACACTTGCCTAATCAATCAGGAGTGCCTGAATGAGCCCTAATATGGCGGAAATATGCTCACAGAGAAATTGTTAAACATCAATGTATTAAGTTTCGACAAATTCTGCAAACACACCCACCATACATACCACAAAACCCACCCACACAAAGCTTACGGCAGTCAAACTGTTTATCGAGAACTGTATAAATAAAGTTTGAAAACTTGGAACCTATTTACTTTATTATTTTTATATACTGTATATTTTAAATTATTTGTTATTAGCTCGAATGATGGTTTCCAGGGGCATTCTTTTTTAGCTTGAAGATGGTCTAGGGAGCACACTAACAAAAGTATTGCTCAAAATTGGAAAACAAATACTCCAAACCATAATAAGTGGGAATACGTCGGATGCGCTAGTGTTGACTCAATACGTCGGATGCGCTAGTGTTGACTCAATACGTCGGATGCGCTAGTGTTGACTCAATACGTCGGATGCGCTAGTGTTGACTCAATACGTCGGATGCGCTAGTGTTGACTCAATACATCGGATGCGCTAGTGTTGACTCAATACGGTGGTGTTTGTTTGCAGAAAAAGAACGCCCCTCCAGACTCCTGTTCATGTTTTTGATATATTTATGATGTATGTTTATATTTTATGTAATGATCATATGGGGAGATTGTAAACACCAATCTAGCAGGGCAATACCCAGGGGAGGCCTCATAGACATGTGATAAGGGGTAGCTGGACCTCCTGTTTCATTTGCCTGGCTTCCCTCACTATATCTGATTGTGTCTCACCTACACAGAAAAATCCACCTCACTCTCACAAACACCCCTCCTCCTATTCATGTCACTATACTAAACAAGAAAACCGCACTTCTTTCCAATACACACACTAAACAAAAAGAACAACAAATATTATTGCGACTATCCATCTTCTAACTTTGGGGGAGACACTTGTTGCAGGCAACTTTGCCTTTTGTCTTTTTCATTGAAATAACAAAACATATTTGTATGGTACAGTACGTTGTGTTGTTCCATGTTATACAATACACTATAACACAATGTAGCCTACTGTGTCTCATGTATGCCAACCATGTGTCATCCATCAGACTTACGTGACACTTCTTGACTGACACTCTTGGCCCAACACACAGACATAAAATTAACAGACCTTATAATATACATTACATAATTATGTTTTAAAGTTCCGTAATTAGTCTAGTATGATGATATATTACAGTATGTTTTATTAGGATATGTTAGGGTTCAATATTGTGATAATATGGTAGGTTATGTTGTGTTATGCTATACTATGTTATGTTGTGTTATGGTATACAATACTATGTTATGCTATGCTGTGTTATGATGTTTTGTCATACAATACTGTTATACCAAAATCCCAAGAAGATGTACGGCCCAAAACCACAAATTCCCCTCACAGCGGCCAGAATAACCAAGTCCCCCCCCCCCCCCCCCCCCAAGCACCAGGTGAGCCGTGAGAGAAAACGCTGCTATAGCCCACCTGTTACCCCCCTTACAAATCAAAACCAAACCCCCGCAATACCCCCCCCCCCACACTCCCAAGAGACGGCGCATCTCGGAAGACCCCAGCGTGACGTCACACACCCAGGTCACCCGTGGATTGGGAGACCAGAACCTCACCTCCACCAGCCCCGTGGATTGGGCGACCAGCACCTCACCTCCACCAGCCCCAGAGCCTTCGTCATCATCACACCCGCTACCCCCGTATGGTCGATCGGGGAGGATCCTGCGGCGAATCAGGAGGGCTCTCCCATTGCTCTCCTCCCTACCCCCATTACTCCCATTATAACTAAATTTTATGTAAATATTGGTATTAATAATAAAATAATTTACTATGAACTATTACTATTTACTACAAAGAGCCTTGTCTGCAAATTTGTTTACTATATTTCAATGTAACTGTCTTAGACTAAATAAAGATTTCAATTCAATTTAATTTTCAATTCAACCCCCCTTGCCAGAACCACACTGACCTACAACACACCTGAGACCAACGCTTCACCGTGCCCTTTTTCCATGTAACACCCTGCAGCAGAGAGCACCTGGAAGAGTGAATAGGTATTCAGGCCAGGTAGGGGGAAATGATCTCATCCCCTTTCCTGAGATCTGAATGCTTACACGTGCCCTCTGGCCCGACTTCTTGCATCAACGGCTAATCCCGAGCAAGAAGACCTAGACTGCTTCCTGGCTCTAGGATCTCGAATGCTCTCAAGCTTCTTGGAAAACTGTTAGTCCAAGTGAGCGCTGTATATATATATATAGTGACGCTTTTACAGTCGAGACCTGGCTTTCAGGTCCCCTTTACCGTAGCTAATTCATATTCCAGTTGCCTATTAAGTACCACACACACTGTCCTTAACGTTAATTCTTCCACTATAGTTACATTGTCACACGTCCGTCTAACCTCTAGATTATCGGGCCTCTGCGTAACTATAAGGGAAAAGCTCAGCCATACCTACAACAACACTAGCTTCCAGTTAAAGAATTCCCCACACACTGAGTCTACGTAGGAGTCTCTACCATTAATACGTCTCTAAAGTATGTGTTGCATTGTATATATTTCTTGTATCCTTCCCGTGTTATAAATATTGATTACTGTATTATTGCTTTCACGATTTATGATTTCTGTTCTAGATGCATTATGCTTGTATAAATAAACTTACAAATGCATATAATTCTACCAGTTAAATAAAATAACTTGTACAGTAACCCCCCCCCCCCCTCAGCAAAACGGAACCTGTGACAGATAATTTGACTGTGCGGCTACTCTCTGTGGTAGTCGGCATCTTAAATACTATGTTATGTTATGATGTTATGTTATACAACACTATGTTACGTTATTTAATGAAGTTATGTTATACATCACTATGTTATGTTATTATATGTTATGCTGAGTTATGATTTACTGTTAAACAATACTATGTCATATAATGTGTCATGCTATGCTAACCATGAGTCATCCACCAGACTCACGTGACACTACTTAACAAACGCTCTTGGCTCAATACATAACAATAATAATTTGTTGTATAAATTTACTTTGGGAGTAACACATAGTTGATGTTTTTAGTTAATGTTATATTGCATAGGCTTATCTTCTGATCTAAATACTATTTCCAATTGGGGCAGAGAAAACCTTGTTGCCTTTAATGCTTCCAATATCCAATTTCTCCATCTTACTACCTGCCTGGAACTCCCAGAGGACTATCCCTTATACTTCAACAATACAAAAATCAATCCTTCATCTTCTCTCAATATTCTTGGTGTCTCTTTTACTTCTGTTCTCACTTGGAAGGACCATATTACCAGTCTTGCTAAGGCAGCCTCCCAGAAGCTGGGCGTGCTCAACCGGCTCAAGGGGTTCTTTACCCCTGCACAGCTTCTTGCTCTGTACAGGGGCACAGTGCGTCCTTGTATTGAGTACTGTTCATATGTGTGGGGAGGATTCTCTCACACCACACTCCTAGACAAAGTAGAAAGGAAGGCCTTTCGTATCATTAACTCCCATTCACTCACCAATTCTCTGCAATCTTTCTCTCTTTGCCGCAAAGTTGCATCTCTCTCTCTTCGCCGCATTGTTGCATCGCTCTCGCTGTTCTATCGCTACTACAATAATCCGTGTTCCTCAGAGCTCTCCCAGTGTATACCACTTCCTCTATGTAGGGTACATGGTACCCATCTTGCAACACAATCCCACCCCTACTCTGTGCAACTCTCCAGCCCAAAAGTGAAGCATTACTCTCATTCATTCTTCTAGTACAAAGGAGTACAAAGGAAATCAAGCAACAACAGATCTAGTGACCCTTCTAGGTTGCTTGTCCTCCAAAACACTGAGGATCAAGTGTCCAAACAGTGGTTTAGAGTGGGTAAGGGAACATTGGAAAGGGAATTACTGCCCTGGAACTAATGTCCGTGGCAGGATTAGGAAGTTAGTAGGGGACAGAGGGGTTAGTAACTAGTCAACAGCTGAGCTCTGGAACTCTCTCCCAGAATCAGTCTTTCCCTATTTCTATGACTTATGTTGCTTCAAACTCTGTGTGTCCAGGCATTTTGGCTCGAACGTCCCTTAATTTTGGCCCTGTCACTCTTTCAACTCTGGGGGAGGCACTCGCTACAGGCAGTTCTGCCTTTTCTCTCCCTCACTCACTTAGAAAACAAAACATATACTGTCAAGATTGGAACAATCAATGGTAACAAAATGGTCCACATAAACTATTATAGCGTGATTTTTATATCAGCTTAGCTATTGGTTGAGGTGAGTTCTTTCAAGACTGGAGATTTCAGAATGCATACAATACATGCATATAATCAATAGAGGATATATATACCTGTATATAACACTGAGATAATATTTTAAGAACAGTTTATTTTTCTTAATCTCTAAGCACATTTATATCAGAGATTATATGGTTATAAAGTAGATAGGTAATTTTGTACAGACATAAATATTGCTCTTCTAGTGCGATCGAGGATCTAGGCAGAGCTCAGGTATATAATAGGTAAGCTTATTGTGCCGCATTATATAACCCACACTCATATAGTGATGAAAAGACTGAAGTGTTGAATACTATTATGTATAGAATTAATATTTACATATGATACTAAGTGCACACTAAGAATAGGCAAGACTATATTATGAGTCAATACACTGGACTCTAACTTGGTTTACTATCACCCTGCGCACTGATGAGAATTAAATATAGTCAATATTAGAGGCTATTATTTTGTATATATAATTGGAATTTTAACAGAGTCAATATAGGACTCTAACTTATTATTGTCACTCGGCGTACTAGTGAGTAGTCAATTTAGGGGACTCTAACTTTACACACATAGGTAGAGTTTAGGGGACTCTAACTTTATACACATAGGTAGAGTTTAGGGGACTCTAACTTTATACACATAGGTAGAATTTAGGGGACTCTAACTTTATACACATAGGTAGAATTTAGGGGACTCTAACTTTACACACATAGGTAGAGTTTAGGGGACTCTAACTTTATACACATAGGTAGAATTTAGGGGACTCTAACTTTATACACATAGGTAGAATTTAGGGGACTCTAACTTTATACACATAGGTAGAATTTAGGGGACTCTAACTTTATACACATAGGTAGAGTTTTGGACAGAGTCAATAGGGAACTCTAACTTTTGACTATCACTTGGCGCACTATTGATATTTGCGTAGAGTCGATTGATAGAGACTCTAACTATACACACAGATAAGTAATTTTGGTAGAGTTAATATGGAACTCTAACTTTACTATCACTTTGCGCACTGGTGAGGATTTAACAGAGTCGTTTTGTGGGACTCTAATTTATTATATTTCGTCACTAGTATCAACGTCGTCTTCAGTTTTCATATAATAATTCCAGTAGTAGGCACTTGGAATTAATGAGTTTTCAAGGGGGGGGGGGGGGGACAGCTTAGCATCTGAGTCTCCATTGGTTCGTCCAGGTTGGCCTGTCGTATAAAGTAGTAGTTACAGATGGATTAATGAAAGTGGGGTCTTAAATGCGGCTCCGTAAATATATAAATATATTTGGGCACCTCATCAGACTAACGCGAGTATATATAGCATAAAGCTTAGGGATACTCGACTATCCTGACCTTTATATTAATCGTTGATTAAGTTCTGTTCAGGCACTCTTGATTTAGGATCTTAAATATAGTGCCCCAGTTATGATGAGTTGGCACTATATCGGGCTAACGCGAGGAGACAATATGGCTATGACCACTCTTGTCTTCTCGACTGCCAATGATCTTTGTAAGAGGTTCAAAGAACACAGGATGGTGTTAAAACCTTTTATTTGTAAAAGTCCAATAGTATGCTACAGACTAATACACCAAGGACGGCTTCTTGCAGAGTGCCAGTTACGGTATCTCGCAGGGCCCTGAGCTACACTAGTGGCTTTGGAATGCCAACTTCCACTTGGTAGTCTTACTTGAGTGCAATTTTAATAATATAAGTTTGAAGTGTGGGTATGCCCTCGTACTTCAGCCTTCTATTATTAAAGGTGCAGCCTATTAAAGACTCAATATTAGTGATGGTATGCCAACTACTAATAATGATCCCTCAATAGGGAAAATACTCCTCAGACCTGTGGGACTCGGTATGCCGATGGTCACCAACTGAATGGGAGGGTAATTTTAGGACTTGGTAAGTTGGAATGCCAACACTTAGTAAGCCCTGAAATTGATTGCCCTGATCAATTTCTTCCAGCATAGTGACGACTTAGTCTGATATGTACAGGGATAGATGTATGGGAGCATAAAGGTCACAAGTGCGGTCAAGGTTAATCTGGGGGGATTAGGGAGGACCCTCTAAAAGCTGATATGCAAGGATTTTGAACCTTTTGGGTAAGAAGGGCGTAGATGTTTACTCCTTTGATGAGTGTAGGAGTCCTTTTCATCCTGGCTGAACACTAGCTTCCTTTTCTGTGTTTGTGATTAACAGTAGGAGATTTTAATGTTCTTCCCGGGTGTAATAAGGCATCCGGTATTAATAGTGACAACTCGGGCTTGTCTGCTGGCGGCTAGTACTGGTGTACTATTATTTTCCTTGGTAATTTGACGGACGCTGGGCACACGTGTTGTTTCCTTGTGATTGTGTTTCCGGGTGACTATTTCCTCCTTTTCTCCTGTTTTTGGACTTCTCTTTCTCTCTTGCTTTGTTGTTGGTTGATTCTTGCATGTAATTTTGGGAATACAGGGCATGTTGAAGATCGTTGTATTTCTGGCTTCTTTATGTTCTCCTTCCATTTGTTTTGATTTTGTTTCCCACAGCTCGGTACGCTTTCTTCCTTGTCTGCCATTTTGCTGTCTTCCTTGTTGGTCGCCAATTTGCTGTCTTGCTAGTACACGTGTGGTTTCCTTGTGTGTATATTCCGTGGTAGACCTTTCTTCTTGCTAGTACACGTGTGGTTTCCTTGTGTGTATATTCCGTGGTAGACCTTTCTTCTTGCTAGTACACGTGTGGTTTCCTTGTGTGTATATTCCGTGGTAGACCTTTCTTCTTGCTAGTACACGTGTGGTTTCCTTGTGTGTATATTCCGTGGTAGACCTTTCTTCTTGCTAGTACACGTGTGGTTTCCTTGTGTGTATATTCCGTGGTAGACCTTTCTTCTTGTTTTCCCGTCTTCTGGTTCTTCTTCTTCTCTTGTTCTATGGATCGTTGATTATGGTGAGGCACTTTTGGAATATGGAACAGGTTAGTTATTTTGAGGTGTAGGGCTTGTTCTCTTTTCTTTTGTTTTTCTTCCGTTTCCCCTGGGCTGGTATGCTTTCTTTGATGTCCTTCATTTCGCTGTCTTCGTCGGTGGTCGCCATTTTGCTGTCTTGTTCTCCTTCCTTGTTGAGCTTCTCTTTCCTCCTTTTCTTGCTGTTGTATGGAAGTATTTCCTTGTGTGTGTCTGGACGTCTTCCTTTGTTGGTGTGTGGAGGTCTGCTTATTTTTCGCCACAGTGTTCTGTGGTTTATCTATTCCAATTAGAACAGGTAAACGATGACAACACTCTTTTCCTGTACCCTTTCCGTTACAATTAAGGGGAGGTATGTCGTTTTTCTAGACCCCCTTCCACCTCATGTTTACCCCATTTGTTTTGAGATTTTATGACTTTATCCCCATTAGTTTTTGTCGATTTTAAGACCTTTCGCCCCTATATCTTTGTCAATATTTAGACCTTTCGTGTCATTTAGATGTCAATGAATTCCTGGCGAGCGATAGTGAGCCTGTATCCTGCCTTCCGCCGCGACATTTTTCTACCGAAAAACTTACAAGTTTGCCTCTAAGGGGGGTCTTAGGGGTGTTTTTTTAAGCTTGATGGAGGTCTAGGGAGGAAAATAACAAAATATTAAAAAGATCAATAAATAAGCCAATAAATACGCCTTCCCCCCCCTTACGTGTTCACTTAAGTGCGTCACTCACCAGACTCAGGGGTGTTGGCTGCTGGAGTGGCTTAACATTATCTGGTCCTACCTCTTGCGGGTTATTAAGGTATTTTGTTTAATTACTTTTGTAGATTTGCTTGTTTTTGTAATTTTCGAGCAATGTATCATAGTTAGTCCCCTAGGCTAACAAAAACGCCGTCCCAGGCTTCCTTCAAACTAAAAAAATGCCTAACCAGACCCCCTCCAAGCTAACTTTGTACATTTTTTGATGAAAAAATGTCCCGGCCGAAGGCTGATTTTTAAATGTTACAGGATCGCTATCACTTGCCCAGAAAATAAAATATATACCTGAATGAGGCGATTAGTCTTATTATCGCCAAACTGATGGGGCAAAACTCCCTAAAATCTCCAAATTAACGAGAGAAATAGGGGAGATCCAAAAAACCTTCCCTCTGACAAAATAGTTAATGCTCCGTACAGTGTACAAAGGTGTACAAAGGAAATCAAGCAATAACAGGTCCAACGACCTCTCAAGGCTGCTTGCCCTCCAAAACACTGATGGTAAAGTGTCCAAACAGTAGTTTAGAGTGGGTAAGGGAAAAATGGAAAGGGAAGACTGCCCTGGGACAAATGTCCGATGCAGGATTAGGAGATGTTAGTAGGGGACAGTTGTTAGTAATATAATAGAGGAAAAACAAAATAATTTATTAATTTCAAATGCAGTCAGTCGTGAATTTAAGGCAAGGTATTTGTCTAGCGGCTCTAGGCGAAGTTTAAAAGAATCAATGGTGATGCAGTCTATGACATTTAAGGCAAGGTATTTGTCTAGCGGCTCTAGGCGAAGTTTAAAAGAATCAATGGTGATGCAGTCTATGACATTTAAGGCAAGGTATTTGTCTAGCGGCTCTAGGCGAAGTTTAAAAGAATCAATGGTGATGCAGTCTATGACATTTAAGGCAAGGTATTTGTCTAGCGGCTCTAGGCGAAGTTTAAAAGAATCAATGGTGATGCAGTCTATGACATTTAAGGCAAGGTATTTGTCTAGCGGCTCTAGGCGAAGTTTAAAAGAATCAATGGTGATGCAGTCTATGACATTTAAGGCAAGGTATTTGTCTAGCGGCTCTAGGCGAAGTTTAAAAGAATCAATGGTGATGCAGTCTATGACATTTAAGGCAAGGTATTTGTCTAGCGGCTCTAGGCGAAGTTTAAAAGAATCAATGGTGATGCAGTCTATGACATTTAAGGCAAGGTATTTGTCTAGCGGCTCTAGGCGAAGTTTAAAAGAATCAATGGTGATGCAGTCTATGACATTTCGGGGAAGCCCATTCCACAAGTTGACAACTCGATTGAAGAAGAAATTCTCAGACTTGTGTGAGTTAAAAGATTTACCAATAATTTTGCAACCGCTCCCCCACGTGTAATTTGATTGGTCGATAGTGAAATATTTATTACAGTTCATATTGTCAATGCCTTTGATGATTTTGAACACTTAATTAAGTCGCCTTGTAATCTGCGCTGGGTTAAAGGAAATAGATTTAATTCTCTAACACGCTCCTCGTATGGTTTGTTCTTTAGGCAAGGTATCATTTTGGTAACTCAATGTTGAACTCGTTCTAGCTTGTCTATATCTTTTTGGTAGTAAGGGTACCAGGATTGAACCAATATTCCAGGAGAGGCAGGACTAAGGAATTGTAAAGTGTTTGGATTACATCTTTGGATTTATGCTCAAATGACCTGTCAATTATTTTGTTTGCCTTTAACTATTTCTGAACATTGTTGACTCGGTTTTAGGTTACTCGATATTGTTACTCCCAAATCAGTTTCTCTGTCTACACTCTTAAGGGGGGATTTCCACTTGGGAGATTTTTTTCTGGACGCCTTTCTCCCTCATATTTAGTCCCATTGCTTTTGAGATTTTATGACGTTCGCCCCATTAGTTTGGAGATTTTAAGAGCATTTGCCCCATTTCTGTCAATTTTAAGACTTTTCGTGCCATTTAGGTGTCGATTTTATCCTGGCGAGCGATAGCGAGCCTGTAATTTAAGAGGTACCGGCCTTCGGCCTGGAAATTCTTCTACCGAAAAATGTACAAATTTATCTTGAAAGGGGGCTTAGGGGGTGACATTTTAAGCTTGATGGAGGTCTAGGGAACAAACTAAAAACCTCCCCTTAAGCTGGGTGCCATTCATTGAATAGTTTGTTTTCTCATTTCGGTTTCCGATATGGAGTATTTTACATTTATCCGCATTGAAACACATTTGCCAAATTTGAGTCCAATGTGACAACTTATCTAGATTATGTTGTATATCTTCAACATGTTCATTTGAGAGTACGCTATTTGAAAATTTTGTATCGTCAGCAAACTTTGAGATTGTACAGGTGAGACCCTCATCTATGTCGTTAATGTAAATTAGGAAGATAACTGACCCTAGTACTAATCCCTGGGGTACCGCGCTGCTTACAATGATTCATTTGGATGTTTTACCGTTTATGACTACTCTTTCCTTTCTGTCACTGAGCCATTTTCTATCCATTTCAACACACCGTCTTGTATTCCATGTGCTTTTAGTTTTATCAATAAACGTTTGTGGGGAACTTTGTCAAAGGCCTTTTGAAAATCAGGGTATATAATATCTACAGCTTTCCTCTCATCATATAGGTTCTTTGCGAGGGTCGGCCTGTGGTGCAGCGCAAGTTCGAACCACTCTGGAGCCAGTATTGTTGTTGTTGTTGTTGTTGTTCCCTAAGCTGCCTGGCCGAACAGCCCCGAGTCCCTGAGAAAGGCCATGGCCACGATCGGGCTTTCCCACAGAGCTCTCATTGAGTGTAGATTGTGTTGTTGGCGTAAGTGGTTGTGTGAAATGCAGTCTTCTATGATGTGTTTAATGGTATGGGGTGCTGTGTTACATCCCGGGCAGGCGTCGACAACGGAGTCATCCAGTCTCTTCTGATAGCTAAGGAGAGCTGGATGGTGTCCGCATCTCAGCCTGGCCAGGTGGACTCTGTCCTCACGAGGAAGGGAGGATTCGGAAGGATGGATTTCGGGAGGTCGTGCATGCAGCTGCGTGTTGTCTGTGAGTGAGTGGATGGATCGGTGAGAGATATGAGTATGGATGTGCTTCTGGAAGTTGGTTCGGGGTGAGCAGGGAGGGAGAGAGGACAATAATTGTGTGTGATACCGTGTGCTGGGTGTTGTTTTGATATTTCTTGGTGTCTGTGGGTGTGTTGCCATGTAGTTTAGTGGGTGGTCTTGGTTCGTGGAGGCTGCTGCCAGGAATTGAGTGCCTCTCATGTCCAGATGGTCTTTGACTTTGAGGATTTTGGTTTCTTGATGTAGGTGATCTGTGGGTGCAGTAGCTGTGCAGCCTGTAATGATCTTCAGGGCTTTGTTTTGAATAGTCTGTAAGGTCTTATGATGTGTTTCAGCTAGGTTAGAAGCCCAGGCTGGGCTTGCGTATTCCATCACTGATCTTATGTATTGTTTATATACTGTGGTGGTAGTTTCTTTGTTGTGTCCAAATTTTGTGTGAGCAAGTGACCTGAGGGCGTTAAGTCTGGGTGTCAGTTGTTGTTTGTGAGGATGGTTCCCCACATGTAAATTGCCTAGTCTAAAAAAACAATAAAAAAAAAACTAAATCATACCACTGTTACTACTACTGTCCTCTGTTTCACCTCTTGTATCTTAACTCTGCCCAAACCCTGCGACAGATCCTACTAACCTTCATCACTTTCTCCTTCTTTCATCAGACGTACGTGGCACTTCTTGGCACACCACTCAGACATTGAATTAAGCTCTCTTATATATACATTAATTTTGACAGAAGCTCCTAATTAATCTCTATTAACTATAAATTACTTTGGATAATGAATCATTTATTAACATAAATTACCATAGACATTCCTCTATAACTACCAATAGTCTCTGTAATACAATTAGCAATATATGATTGATATACTTGGTTATCCATGTCTAATCAACAACAACAGTATTGAGTAGAGCACATTTCTAGGGCACGCGTGGAATCCATGGGTGTATTGTCGTATCCAATCTTCACCAATATAAACAATCAACACCCTCCCCTCTTCTGCTTATCTACACACGTACGTCTTCAAAAATAAAAACAAATCGTTATATTCCAGTTACCAATAGAGGGAGACGATTTCCATTAGCTTCAAATCTACCTCTTGGACTCATATATACAGTATAAATACATATACAGTATATATACATATACAGTATATATACATATACAGTATATATACATATACAGTATATATACAGTATATATACATATACAGTATATATACATATACAGTATATATACAGTATATATACAGTATATATACATATACAGTATATATACAGTATATATACAGTATATATACATATACAGTATATATACAGTATATATACAGTATATATACATATACAGTATATATACAGTATATATACATATACAGTATATATACAGTATATATACATATACAGTATATATACATATACAGTATATATACAGTATATATACATATACAGTATATATACAGGCTTCAGAGAAAACAGCATAATTGATAATGATATGTAAAGGTTCCACCCTCCATCGCTTCCATGCAATTTCAATCCTTTGAGAATTTTGACGCGTTTTAACAGTTTCTTCTGGCTATCAATAGACGATTTTATTCAGATTTCGAAGACCTTGTGGGAGCAAGACAGTTTATTAATATATGATTCCCAGACCTTGTGGGAGCAAGACAGTTTATTAATATAGTTTCTACTCCTTTGATTCCCAGACCTTGTGGGAGCAAGACAGTTTATTAATATAGTTTCTACTCCTTTGATTCCCAGACCTTGTGGGAGCAAGACAGTTTATTAATATAGTTTCTACTCCTTTGATTCCCAGACCTTGTGGGAGCAAGACAGTTTATTAATATAGTTTCTACTCCTTTGATTCCCAGACCTTGTGGGAGCAAGACAGTTTATTAATATAGTTTCTACTCCTTTGATTCCCAGAGATTTTTCCTAAACTGTATAAAATCGTGGACTGATGCCTAGAGTAAAGTGTGAGTATTGGTGTTCATGGTATTGAAAGGATTAACTAGAAGGTCAACAGGTATACATGCAGGAGGTAGTTTGCAGGTAAAGACAAGTAACTTATCGAGGTACAGTCGGGAGCATGAACAAATTGAATATTTGAACCTTTAACCCTTTCTGTACCGGCGACGTCTATTTAATTTTATTCTAGCGATGCTTAGAGGATTTTGCGTAGCTTAAGAATGATCTGCGGTAGTAACAAGGGCTAAGTGAGATAGTTCGAAGCCTGTTAATTGCTGGACGCCCTTCCGAAACTGAATAAAATCGTCTAATAATAGCCAGAATAAAGTTAAAAGGACGTCGCCGGTACTGAAGAGGTTAACCTCCTCTGCACGATGACGTAATTTTACCTTTTATTCTGGCGGAAGTAAAACGACTGCAGTTTAAGAATGACCTATGTTAATCAGAAGGTTTATTGGGATCGTATTTACCTTTTTGAGTCATGAAGGTACAGTACATTGTAAGCTAAACAAAATCGTCTAGTAGTAACCATAATAAGATGAACATTACGTCATCATGCTGAAAGAGTTAAAGTCAAGCTCTGAATCATTTGGGCCTTAAGGGGACGTTATTTAATTTATATATTTATTTTCTATTATTACCGTTATATATAATTATTTCAGTTTGCACCCTAGACCTCTATCAATCTGTAATATATCCAACCCAATAACCCCCCTTCAAGATAAATTTGTACATTTTTCGGTAGAAAAATGTCCCGGACGAAGGCTGGTTCCTCTTAAATTACAGGCTCGCTATCGCTCGCCAGTAAACAATTGACACCTTAATAGCACAAAGGCCTTAGCCCACAGGACCCCAGCGAAACACGTGATGCGTCGGCAATGTATGTAACGCTAAACCCCAGCGCCGCAGCACCTGCGTCGGCAATTTCGACCTTATTTAGTCTTGTCCCATGTTAGCTAGAGGCTTGAAAATGGTATGGGATATTCCTTAGGATGTTGCCGAACAGTGGTGGTACTCGGCAACCTTCAAGTCCAGCCGAGCGGGTGAGTGTCGCCAGCTTACCCACTTACTGCACCACGACTTTCGACCTTATTTACTCTTGTCCTATGGTAGCTAGAGGCTTGAGATTTGTATGGGATATTCCTTAGGATATTGCCGAACAGTTGCAATACTTGGCAACCCCCAAAGTCCAGCCGCGGTGGGGACACGCAGGAGGAGGGGAAGTCAGTTTTCCCATTGATCTCGCAAGTGATAATTATATCATGTCCGATTTACCTCCTCGTTATCCACGCAGGGGTGTTAGCCTAGAGGATGCACTAGCTATACTTGAGGAAAGTGATGTGCCTGACAGTGACACTGGATCATCAAATGAGGATTCAGGGGACGAATATCAGCCAACTTTGATTGAGATAGAGAAGATGCAAGAGGAGGAACTCATTGTCCCCATCTCTCGTCGCCTCGCGATGTTGGAACAAAGGGAGGAGAGTGGGTATCGCTCCCCCATTGCACCCCATGACATATTTGACTCCCCACCAAGTGGGGAAGAGGAGGAGGAAAAGTAGGCAGATGACCCAGACCCCATGGCATTCCTCAATATTCTGCCAGGCCATTGTAGGGTTCAGAAGAGACGAGCTGAGGAGAGAGGTCAAGTTGTTACACCACACGTGCGTCGCGGTCCTTCCCCACAACCTCGCATTGTCTCCCCACTAAAAGCTGCAACCCCTAACACCTTCTTTGGGTTGCGCAGGGGTGCAGCCATCTTAGCAGCGCACCATTGACTTCCTAAGAAGAAGAAACAGTTGAGGAAATGCCAGCCCTAGAATCATCTTCACCACGCCACCTCGCACGCCGCTTGTTTCCCTTATCAGCCCGGGAGGACTCAGCGCATTCTCCACCTCGCCATCCGACACCACCACCACCACCATCACCTCCCGGCCCACTACCTTATTCACCTCAGCCTGGGACCTCCCACGCACACAACATCTCCGGACTACCTCAGACACCATCACTGCCTGCGTCACCACAACGCCCTACCGGCCAACGTGGGCGTAGCCATGGCCGAAGGGTATCAAAAGTTATGATGCCCCACCCCTGGTGGTGCGAGATCAAGCTCCAGGTCGACAACTCGATCAAGATCTAGGTCGAGGTAAAGAGGCAGGGCAAGGCCCTCCCGCCGTCCTGGTGCCCATGGTGCCCTGATGGTGACTCCTCTCCTGACGACTCTGGTGACGAAGGTGCTGCCGATCAACCCGGTGTGTGGAATTGGGAGGATGGGGAGAACTTTGTGCCCAACGACTACAACTTTGTGGGCGCCAGGAATGCCGGCCCTGCGCTCCAAAACCAAGGCAACGAAACCACGAGACTTGACATATTCTGCAATTTTTTACTGCAAACCTCATGTGTCTGATTGTCGACCAGACCAACTGGTACAATTACTATTTCATGGCTGGGAAAGAGCAGCACAAATACTCTGCCAGACTGTCATGGAACACACTAGCTCTCCCAGAATTATACATGTTCTTGGCCACTGTCATCCTGATGGGGGTTACAAAGAACTCCTCAATCAAGAAGTACTGGTCCTGGGATCCCCTCGTCCGAACCCCCATCTTTGGACAAATAATGAGCAGGAATAGGTTCACGGCCATAATTGGGAACCTTCATTTCATAGACAGCCTGGCAAGCCACACCAGTAATCATGATCAACCCATAGGTATGAAGGACCCCATGGAGAGGATAAGACCCATCTTCGAATACCTCAAGATCAAATTTGCTGCCGCCTTCAAACCCCATCAGAATCTGATTATTGACAAGAGTTTGCTGCTGAGGGGAAATATCAGCATCCGCCAGTAAATGCCCAGCAAACGACATTGCTATGGCCTGAAGACATTCGTGATGTGTGAATGTCGCACCGGTAATATCCAGGACGACATCATTCTGTACATGGGTAAAAAGACAGAATTGGTAGAATCGAGGACCTACGGAATTTCTGGGGCCGTCGTGATCACCATGATGCAGGACTAGTTAGACAGGGGCCACATACTATACCTGGACAACTGGTAAACCAGCACCTCCCTTGCCAAGTACCTGCATAGCCGCACTACAGGAGTCTGTGGCACCGTCAGGAGGAATCGGACTTTCATGCCCGATCTACCACCCAGGCGGGATGGATAACCAGGATGTGAACGTCCTCACAACAGTCCACCGTCCCATCTTCCAAGACAGCAGACGTCGTAACAGAGCAACAGGTGAAGTAATCAAGAAACCTTTGGCCATCTGTGATTACAACATAAACATGCATCTGGTCGACAAGTCTGATGCTGTCATCTCGTCAGTTGAGTGTGCGAGGAAGACGATGAGGTGGTATAAGAAGTTATTCTTCCACCTCCTCAATATAACCCTGTACAACTGCCACATTCTCCAACCAACAATCACCGGCAAATGGGAAACTATGGATAACTTCCGCATCGAGTTGTCCAGGGAGATTTTGAGGAAGAACATGACTGCCCCCCAAGCCCAGCAACGTCCCGCACATCGACAGCCAGCAGCAGAAGGGATTGCCAGGCTGACAGAACGCCACTTCCCTGACTGGGTGCCGCCCACACAGGGCAATGCAAGACCCCGCAGACGGTGTCATGTGTGCCGGAACACGACACAGAGGACCCCATCAAGAACAGATACCAGGAACTGGTGCGAAGATTGTGAAGTTGCACTGTGTTTCCCTGACTGATTCAGGGAGTATCACACCCTTGAACATTAATTTTCTAAAAGAGTGTGTTCAAAGGCTGAGATAAAAGACGCTATCAAAAGTGAAGTGTTAAATGGAAAAGTAGAAGCCTGGGGTAAGCAATTCTTGACCCAAATTTAAAGCTAACTCTTTCAGGGCGCAAATACGCCAATATTACTCACCCTGTGAACGCTTCCTAGTAACCGTAACGTCTAGCTCAATTTACACTGACTTTTAAAATTCCTTCCATAACTGAATAAAATCGTTTACAAATACCCAGAATAAAAGGAAGAATGTGGTCATGATATATCATATCCTGAGAATGTTAGAGAATCGACCATTATTCACCTACATCCAGTCAATAATATCTATATCCTTCTAACACATATACGAACAGGCAAACAGACAGAAAGACAACAAGGAGCCGATCCTACTATCTCCACGGGTGTTATTGACGGAAGTAATATTTAGGTTAAGCTGATCAAGGCCAGACCGGTGAAAGCCAAGTAAGATGGCCTTTATTTATGTTGTGCGTTCATGGCATCCATATCTATATTAGAGAGAGAAAGTGATAGGTAGGTAGATAGATAACAATAATCTTTGATGGAACGATGGATAGATAATTATAAATAATAATAAACATCTAGGAAAGTAGTTACATAGTAGTACAAAGGAGTACAAAGGAAATCAAGCAACAACAGGTCTGGTGACCCTTCTAGGCTGCTTGTCCTCCAAAACACTGAGGATCAATTGTCCAAACAGTGGTTTGGAGTGAGTAAGGGAACATTGGAAAGGGAACTACTGCCCTGGAACTAATGTCCGTGGCAGGATTAGGGAGTTACAAACGCAGTCAGTCGTGGGTTTGATGCAAGATATTTGTCTAGGCGAAGTTTAAATGAATCAACGGTGCTGTAGTCTATAACGTCGTCTCGGGGAAGCCCATTCCACAAGTTGACAACTCGATTGAAGAAGAAATTCTTAGATTCGTGCGAGTTAAAAGATTTACCGATAATTTTGCAACCGTTTCCCCGCGTGTAATTAGATTGGTCGATAGTGAAATACTTACTACAGTTCATATTGTCGATGCCTTTGATGATTTTGAACACTTGAATTAAGTCGCCTCCTAATCTGCGCTGGGTTAAAGGAAATAGATTTAATTCTCTAAGACGCTCCTCGTATGGTTTATTCTTTAGGCTAGGTATCATTTTGGTAACTCTACGTTGAATTCGTTCTAGCTTGTCTATATCTTTTTGGTAATAAGGGCACCAGGATTGAACGCAGTATTCCAGAAGAGAGCGGACTAAGGAATTGTAAAGTGTTAGGATAACTTCTTTGGATTTATGCTCAAATGACCTGCCTATAAAGTCAATTATTTTGTTTGCTTTCTTAACAACTTCTGAACATTGTTGACTCGGTTTTAGGTTACTCGATATTGTTACCCCCAGATCGGCTTCTCTGTTTACATTCTTAAGCTGAGTGCCATTCATCGAATAGTTTGCTTTCTCATTTTGGTATCCGATATGTAGTACTTTACATTTATCCGCATTGAAACTCATTTGCCAAATTTGGGCCCAAAGTGACGACTAATCTAGATTGTGTTGCATATCGTCAACTTGTTCTTTTGAGAGTACGCTATTTGCAATTTTTGTATCGTCAGCAAATTTTTAGATTGGTGAGACCCTCATCTATGTCATTGATGTAAATTAGAAAGAGAATTGGTCCTAGTACCGATCCCTGGGGTACCCCGCTACTTACATTGGTCCATTTAGATGCCTTACCGTTTATGACTACTCTTTGCTTTCTGTCGCGGAGCCAATTTTCTATCCATTTCAACACACCGTCATCTATTCCATGCGCTTTTAGTTTTAGCAGTAAAGGTTTGTGGGGAACTTTGTTAAAGGACTTTTGAAAATCAAGGTATATAATATCTACAGCTTTACTCTCATCATAGAGGTTGAGGATATCGTGAAAGAAGTCTAAGAGATTTGTTAAGCAGGAGCGTTTTTTACGAAAGCCGTGTTGAGTATCTTTAAGTATGTTTTTTTTTCTCTAAGTGATTTATGAGTCTGTCTCTTATGAGTGTTTCTAGCATTTTACATACAACTGAGGTTAAGCTAATTTGACAATAGTTACTGGGTAGGGATTTGCTGCCTTTTTTTTAATATCGGTGTTACATTGGCTAGCTTCCACTGATCAGGCATAGTTCCAGACTGCAAGGATTTATTGAATAGCAATATCAGTGGTTTGGAGAGCTCATCCTTAGCTTCCTTTAGAACTCTAGGTGAGATTGTATCAGGTCCAGGCGTTTTATTTACCTTGAGTTTATCTAAACAATTTAATAATTCTCTCTCTGTAACGGTGATATTGCTTAGAACATCTGCATTATCAATCTGAATCGGCGATGGTGTAGGGATATCACTGAGGTCTTCTGTTGTAAAAACTGATGCAAAGAAGGTATTGAGGGCATTACTCATTTGTACTTCGTCTCTGGTGTATTCTCCATTTTCATCGACTAACGGTCCAACAGTTGAAGTAACTACTTTTTTGTTTCTGGTTTAACTATAGAATTCTTTCGGGTTTGTTTTACTTTGATTCGCAACTCCAGGGTCTTTTTACTTTGCTTAACCCGTACTGTACCGTAGGATACGATAATAAAAGTCCCCAGCAGTCCCAAGGAATGTGGCAAAAATGGCAGGAGAGACCACCTATCCACCTCCAAAGATGAGGCAACACTGGCTCAGTCACCCTTCAGTGGGTCTCACATAAGCTGAGAAGTGTTGCCAACACGGGAGCAGTGCTCAAAAGGTCGTGGTAATTGCTACAGGATTGTACAGGCAGTTACAAGGAAAGTACATTACTGACAGATATATACGTCGCTGGGACTGGGGAGTTATTTATCTACTGACGGATATATACGTTGCTGGGATTGGAGGGGTTAATTCACTTTTTGGCATTGCGTCGTAGTTCTACAAATTTCACCCGTTCTTCGTCATTTTGTAAGGATTTTAATCTATCATTAGCAAACGTTTTAGCAAGCAGACAGTCTGAAATATCTTTATTACACCATTTGGGCTTATCATTATGGCCTGTACACCGTATTTTCAATGGTATGCAGTCTTGCACAGCTTTTAGGTGAAGTGGTTGCGAATAATTCCCAAGATGTGCAGTATTCATGTCGTTATTGATAATTAAAAAGCTCCAGTCAGTTTCTTTAAACATAGCTCTAAGTTTATGAAAGTTTGCTTTCTTGAAATTAGGGACTTTTTCTATGCTGCTATTTTGTTCGTTACTAGTAAACTTTAAAGTGAAAGTTATTGTACGATGGTCGGTCGCTGTTACTGAATTCATCACCAACATTCAAATTCTCTATTAATTCTTCTTTTGTTGCAAGTACAAGGTCAAGGGAGAGAGAGAGAGCGCCAATGTTTACGCAAGGGACAAGGTTACAAACACTTCTCCCTTACGCCAAATATAAGATACATGCACAGTGCACACCTAAGGTATATAAGATCATTGGGTATATTCTACAGTGTTTTACCTTTGTTAACTCTTATATAACTGTTATATAAATAGGAATAGATTACAATGGACATTTTAAATACTCTTCTTATACCAATACTTCTTTTACAGTGTACCTGAATATTTACTACATGAATTCTAGCCATAAATTAGATCATAAGCGAGCGAGCGAGTGTGCGCACGTACACCCATGCGCACATACACACAGAGCATGTAAACTAAGCTTACACAGAGCCAGAGGGTTGACCTTTAGTGTACACAGTCTCCCTCTCCCTCTCTTCAACGTGTGTGTGTTTGTGTGTGAGAGAGAGAGAGAGAGAGAGAGAGAGAGAGAGAGAGAGAGAGAGAGAGAGAGAGAGAGAGAGAGAGAGTAATACCTAGATGTAAACCATTCATGCAAGTTTCGCCCTTATTGTATCAAATTTGCCACCCTGCATTTCCAGTCATGCACAGATATTATAGCAACACATATTCGGCACATCAGGTCGGTGGGAGTGGAAGGTAGGGAGAAAGCCTTTTACTTTGTTGTACTTTTCCTTTGTTGTCCTTTTCCTTCACTTTTGTATAGTCTATTCATTATAAATAGGCCACAATTCTTGACCACCTACCCCTGAACCGTCTCTATGGATTCTTCGCCCATACACAGCTTCCTGCTCTGTATCATGGCGCAGTGCACCCCTGTATTGAGTATTATTCGCATGTGTGGGGAGGCTCCACCCATACCGCACTTCTCGATAGAGTAGAATCAAAAGCATTCCGCCTCATCAACTTACTTCCTCTTACTTGTTCCCTATAATCTCCTTCTGCACGCCGCAATGTTGCATCTCTTTCACTTTTCTAGCGCTATTACAACAATCAGTGTTCTTCAGAGCTCTCTCAGTGCGTACCCCCTCCCTTGCCGCGAGTGCAAGGCACCCGCCTTTCAACACAGTCCCACTCCTATTCTATCCAGCTCTCCAATCCAAGAATTAGCAAATTTTCTCAGTCTTTCTTCTACTCAACAAGTGAACTCTGGAACTCTCCCTCAATCAATCTTTCCTTCATCCTATGATTTAAACTGGTTTAAAATTGATTTGTTCAGGCATTTTGCCCCCAACATCCCTTGAATTTGGCTCTGTTACTCTTATGGCTTTGGGGCAGACACTCGTTACAGGCAACCTGCCTTTTGTCTCCTTCATACACATAGATTCAAAAGGTATAACTCAGAGAGTAGTTGAGTGATCACAAATATTATTTCTACTATTTGGGAAGAGTCAGCTAGGGAATAATTTTGGAAATATACACCCCATTTGCACTAGCTTCCTTAGAGTTACAAGAGTTTAAGGTTCAGGATTTTGGCATACCATAATACCTAATTAACCATTTATATTAACCCTCTCACTCTTGCTTAAGTTTCTTAGAAACCAATTACCACTACCGTTCACAGTTACAAGTGGTGTACAATCTATCTTATTCTAGTTACATTATAGTTTATCTTATTGTACCAGTACCTCCCTACAATCAACCTAGTTGTTCCCCAATTCGGCCCTCCGCCATGACCATTTCAAAGTCCAAGTCTCTCACTCTTGTCCTCTGTAGCGGGGAGGATCTTGTACCCCTGAGACATAGGACTGCAGACCTGAGAAGAGAGAAAGAGAGCCGGCATCTCATCCAAGTTATGACTTGGCTTCTATGCAGGCACTTTTTCTCCAATATTTGTCCAGCTAATCTGGCATAGAAGACACTTGCAGAAGGTCCCATTCCTCCCGACGATGAGAAGACCAGAGGAGTAAAGCTTCCTTGATCCCTGTTCAAAATTCTTTCTTCATAAGCACGTTTTTTCTCACTTTCATTTCTCAAGTATGCTGCCTTGAGTCCTCGCTCACGATATGTTTGTGCTCTTGGGTTGAAGATTCTGTAGTCGAAAAAAGCCTGTTGTCCCCTCGTCCAAAAACCTTGAGCACTTACGTCCACTCTTGCTTCATTTGAAGTATTTGCAGTATTGTGGGCCTAGCGCTGTCCGTCCATAGGCAGAAGTTCCGGTTCGATTCTGACATCATGGCACACCTCGTCCAGCATTTGTGCAGTGATGTCTCGTACTTCATCATGCCGGATACAGATGAATCCTCCTTTCTTACAGGTCATACAGTGCTCTGAGTTGTTTATTTCACCACATGCACATTTCAGCGGCAGGTTCGAAACTGGCCACCCATACCTCAAGGCTACAGCATCATTGAATTCTTGTTTATTTAAGCTGAAGCCTTTTTCCTTTATTGGTAATGAAGTGAGCCAATTTGAAGCCCCCGTGTCTTGTGCCATCTCAACTCTCATTTTCAGTTCTTCACTACATTCGGTCTTAATTTGTTCTAGGCTATGTTTCTGTCTCTCTTCTCTGCTCTTTGTAATTTCCTGTCTTGCATTTCAGTTGTTCCTCTTCGTCCACTTCATCATGTTAATTTTGCTCCCGTATTTTTTCTGTCAGAGACGTAGTAAGTTTAAGTGAATTTTGGTACTCATGAGGTGCCGCCTCCACTGGGTTTATGATCCCCATACCTCCGAACCTTGGCGGAAGAGCTAATAGATCTCTTAGCTCTTGCGTGACGCCTTCTATCTCTGTTAAAGCAGGTATGAATGCTCCTCTAATTGCTTCTTCCAGCGGTTGGAGCATTTTTTTTTTTTTTTTTTTTTTTTTTTTTCTATGTGATTGAGGGAGGCAAAAGGCATAACTGCCTATAGCGAGTGCCTCCCCCATAGTTGAAAGAGTGACAGGGCCAAAATCAAGGGACGTTCGAGCCAAAATGCCTGGACACACGGAGTTTGAAGCAATTTAAGTCATAGGAAGAGGGAAAGACTGATTCTGGGAGAGAGTTCCAGAGCTCAGATGATGTGAGTAGAAGAAAGATGAGAGTAACGTTTCACTCTTGGGTTGGAGAGCTGCACAGAGTAGGGGTGGGATTGAGTTGCAAGACGGGTACCACGTGCCCTACGTAAAGGAGGTGGTATGCACTGGGATAGCTCTGAGGAAATTTTATAATTATAGTAGCGATAGAATAGCGAGAGAGATGCAACATTGCGGCGAAGAGAGAGAGAGAGATTGCAGAGAGTTGGTGAGTGGACAGAAGTTAATGATATGAAAGGCCTTCCTTTCAACTTTGTCTAGGAGTGCGATGTGAAAGGATCCTCCCCACACATGTGAACAATACTCAATACAAGGACGCACCGTGCCCCTGTACAGAGCAAGAAGCTGCGCAGGGGGAAAAAGAAACCCCCTAAGGCGGTTTGAGCACACCCAGCTTCTGGGAGGCTGCCTTAGTACGACTGGTAATATGGTCCTTCCAAGTGAGAGCAGAAGAAAAAGAGACACCAAGAATATTGAGAGAAGATGAAGGATTGATTTGTGTATTGTTGAAGAATAAGGGATAGTCCGCTGGGAGATCCTGACGGGGTAGATAGATGGAGAAATTGGGTTTTGGAAGCATTAAAGTTAACAAGGTTTTCTCTGCCCCAATTGGAAATAGTATTTTAGATCAGAATTTAAGAGTTCTATGGCTTCATTACGTTTGTCGTTGAGGGATTGCTGGCTGGGGGCGTTCTGAAAAACTAATGGGAGTAGTGTAAGGTTGAGTCGTCTGCGTATGAATGGATGGGAATTAAGGTACAGTTAAGGAGATCATTTATAAAAATTAGAAAGAGAATAGGAGATAGGACAGAGCCCTGAGGAACACCAGAGTTTTAAGGGTGAGGAAGTGAACAATGGCCGTCCACAACCGCAGCTATGGAACGGCGGAAAGGAAATTTAGAGACAAAGGCACAGATGGAGTGATAGAAACCGAAGGAGGGTTAGTTTAGAAATTAAGGATTTATGCCAGACTCTATCGAAGGCTTTCGATATGTCTAGTGCAATAGAAAAGGTCTCACCGAAGTCCCGAAAGGAGGATGGATGACCAAGAGTTAGTAAGATATGAAAGAAGATCACCAGTAGAGCGACCCTTAAAACCCTTAATTAGCGGCTCACCACATAAGTCGAGTTAAATAAAGCTGGCAAAATACTGGGTGAAAAAGGGTGGAAATAGAGTGAAAATGGGTGGGATAGTAATGATCCATACGTCCGACATCTGTGGCCTCCCGGCCCACACTAACTCCAGTACCCCCACCGCGCGTGAGGATGACAGTGTAACCAATTGTTCGCTAAAAGTGAGCAAGGTAGCAAAATCAGCTAAACGTCCATCTTCGAGGTAACACTGTCAGTGTGCTCCACGAGTGCTACGTAGCTGTATGTTGGCGTCATTGTTGTAGCGATTTCCAACTAGATTTCGGCGCAATACAGTCCTTTCATACTGATGGTTGATATAGCAGTCAGAACGGCCCAGAAAGGCCCAAAACGGCCACAGAGCACCCGCTAGAGGAGGGTTAAGGAAGCCATACTGGCGATCTGAGAGCAGATTATGAGAAGAGAAATGCTTAAGAAATTTGGAAGCAAGAATAGTTTCAAAAACTTTAGAAAGACAAGAGATAAGAGCAATTGGACGATAGTTGGAGGGTTGAGAGCTGTCACCCTTCTTTGGGACAGGTTGAATGTGAGCAAACTTCCAGCATGAAAGGAAGACGTTAGAGGATAGACAGAGACGAAAGAGTTTGCCTAGGCAGGAAGTCAGCACGGCAGCACAGTTTTTGAGAACAACAGGAGGAACACCGTCCGGACCGTACGCCTTATTAGTGTTAAGCCCAGAGAGGGTAGATAGAAAGTACATCTTTAGAAGAGATTAGGATAATTAGGCATAAGTAAGAGAGGGAGGGCGGAGAGGGAGGAATAGCACCGGAATCATCCAAGGTGGAGTTTCTAGCAAAAGTTTGAGCGAAGAGTTTAGCTTTGTCAGAGGAAGAAGTGGATGGTTGTGCCATCAGAGTGGGAAAGGGGGAGGGAAAAAGACGAGGAAGAGAATTGTTGGAGAGGTTTTTGGCTAGATGCCAGAAAGCTTGGAAGAGCTCGAGTTGGATAGTTCAGTGCATTTATTATTGATGAAAGAGTGTTTGGCAAGTCGAAGAACAGATTTGGCTTGATTCCGGGCAGAAACATATGAAGAATGAGAGTCTTGAGTTTTAAGGCGTCGGTACCGTTTGAATGCTTCCTCCTTATTGCGGACAGCAGTAGAACAGGCGTGAGTAAACCAAGATTTTTTAGCATTAGTCTGAGAGAAAGAGAATGGAATGTATGCTTCCATGCCCGATAGGATTACCTCGGTAATGCGTTCAGCACTCTCCTCGGGTCCTCGGCCATGGAAGCTCAATGTCAGGCACTGTTCTCATAAGAAAGGTCCATCTGTGCTTAACACCATATGTGAAGGCAGTATATGCAGCATGTGGTTCAGATTTCGCAATGTCTGCCAGGGTTTTCACTTCCCATACGCACTCCGCTACCTTTTTTCGCACATACTGTAGACTCTCTTGCACTCCTCTGTGCCTATTACTGCTCCCAAATGGTGTTGACCCTCCTTTGTAACCTTCACTCCTGTCCCATCAAAAGTCTGCACCGCTTCTTCACACTGGTCATCTTTCACTATTAGTACAGATTTACTAGCAATAGGATGGTACCCAATGACTGTGCCAACCGATTGTACTCTCCGCCACCATTCTTTGAGATCCCTTATTCTTCCTGCACTTGTGAGGTCATCAGCATACGCCACTTGTTTCACTCGGGTTGCCTCATGTTTTATTTTCTGCTGCAGAATAGATAATGCCAGTGCGTACATTGCCATTGCCACTGGATCTCCTTGCGTTGTTCCTTCATTTGATTTGAGAATGTTCATTTCTTCCTTCTTTGTGCTTCCAACTATATACAGGTTAGCTTGCTCCTTATATGTGTTTTCTATGTACTTTGCGATGCTCGGGCATTTGACCTTGATGTTGTGAATAGCTGCCTGTGTTAAAGGCATTTGTTGCATCCACTAGCAGTACCGCTTCACAATCTTCCTCATCATACACCTTCCCCATTGCATGTATTGCTGCTTCTCCTCCGGCTTGCTGTCCTGCACATATTTGTAAGTTGCCCACTGCACTGGTCTAACTCCTGGATTCTTATTTAACCCGGGAGCTGCGGGGAGACCTTAAGAGTTCCCCCGGCGGACTGCGGGGAGACTCTTAAGAGCAGAGCTTTTGAACGCGTTCCAAAACCGCGCGTTTATAGCCCGGCGGCTGAAAATTGGTGTGGGTATAGTACTACATGTCAACTCTCGACACCACCCCGCCAAACGCTCGCCCCGCACTCGTGCAAGTACCACCGCGCCAGTAACCACGCACTAGTCATGGAGCCCACACGTCCCTCACGCTCGCTCCCTGATGACACAACCAGCCCTCCTTCTGGTGGTGTTAGCCGCCGTGGAAGGCAGAGGGTGGCTGCTAAAGACACTAGCTACCACTACGACACGCCCTACAGCTCGGAGGACGAAACACCTGCACCCAAAGCACGAAAAACACGTGCAAGCACGAGAAAGGTACAGAGGTCATTGGTGTTTCGGGACACTGCCACCACGACCCAGGCCACTGCAACAACCACTACCACCACCACTGCCACCACTGCCACCCCTGCCACCGGTACCAGCGACGCAGGAGGCCGCCCTAGGGCTGCAGAACCTGCGGGGGCAGGAAAAATTAAAGGCACGGGCGTAGGGAAGAGAACCCATACGCCAGCCACAGTGCCCCTACCACCACCACCACCACCAGCCGCCCCTGGCCCGGCTGCCCCTGCCGCCCCTGCTGCCCCTGCCACCCCTGCTGCCCCTGCCGCCCCTGCCCAAGGAACAGGGAAGGGGAAGGGGAAGGGGAAAGGGAGAGGGAAAGCGACTGCTGGCCCTGCTGGCCCTGGTGTCCCTGCCGGCCCTGCTGCCCCTGTTGCCCCTGCTGCCCCTGCCGCCCATGCCGCCCCTGCCCAAGGAACAGAGAGAAGGGCGACAGGCACCACCATCATCTTGCCATCAAGGCCACGCACCACTGCTGCCCCTGCCGCCGCCCCTGCCGCCGCCCCTGCCACCGCCTCTGCTGTCCCTGTCCATAAGACTCCCGCACGTGCAAAAGTGACCCGGAAAACTCTGACACCATCAAAGTATGCCGCCCTGCTGTTTGATGGTGATTCGCAGGACATTGGCAGCCCAGGTTTCGACGACGAAGCCCTAGCACGGGACCAAGGGTGGGGGGATTTGGGAGTGGACAGTGGGAGTGAGTCCGACGTCGGTGACGAAAATGAGGAAGGGCATCGTCTGTCAAGTGAAGAGGAGGGTGATGATGATGCAGTGCTGTATCGCGACCATGGAAGCGATATTTCAGACGATGAAGCAGACGTAGACGACATTCCGATCCCTGAGCTGCCTTCGTTCGATTGGTCTGACGGGGTCAATTTTGTACCTGACGTGCCCCAGTTCAATCCTGGGACGTCAGGAACAACTGACGACTGGCCCTGTGACGATCAAGCGAACGAAAGCGACTTCTTCCTCGCTTTTTTCGACATGGAGGTAATGACGTACATCGTTGCCCAAACAAACGCCTACTACAGGTGGGTGTTTGGCAGATTGGACGTCCTTTCTCCAAAAGCGAGAATACGAGGCTGGGTGGATACGACTGTGGAATAATTTATGACGTTCTTTGCCTTGTTGTTCCTCATGCCTCTGATCAAGAAGCATGCGTTGCAACACTATTGGAAGCACGACCCTCTCATCGCCACCCCAACTTTCAATAAGTTCATGACTCGTGACAGATTTTTGTTGCTGCTAAGATTTATGCACTTTGCAGACAACGAAAATCCTAACAGGATTGACAGGATATGGAAAGTTCGGGATGTGTTCACCATGTTGTTGGAGAGGTATAGGAAATACTTTTACCCCTTCCTCAATTTGGTGATTGATGAGTCGCTCGTGCTCTTCAAAGGACGTCTTGTTTTCAAGCAGTATATCCCCTTGAAAAGGCATAGGTTCGGAATCAAGCTCTTCGTTTTGTGTGACTGCGAAACTGGAATAGTGCTTGACATGATCGTGTACACAGGCACTGACATTGACATACCGAAAGCCGCTGCCAATGACCCCATGGGCATGTCAGGTGCCATCGTCAGGAAAATGTTGGCACCTTACCTGGGCAAAGGCCACATCATCTACACTGACAACTGGTATACTTCTCCTGCTCTCTGCCAGTTTCTTCATGACAACCAAACGGGGTCATGTGGGACTGTCAGAAAGACAAGAAAGTTTATGCCAAAGTTCACAGGTGATGTCATTCCTCTCACAGATGCCTCCTCCAGTGACACACCTTCAGAAGACGACCTGGCCCAGGAACACCGCGAGAGGCATGTGCGAAGAAGGCGACGAAAGGGGCAGAAATACAAGAAGCTCGAGAAGTGTGGGAAACTGATAGCCCTGAAGTGGAAGGATAAGCGAGACGTCCACCTGCTTTCCACCGTCCACACAGGTGCCCAGACAAGTCTGACTGTCAGCTGTCAGGCGTTGAGTGTCTGAGGAAGACTGTGAAGTGGTATCACAAGCTCTTCCTCCACCTAGTTGATATAACGATGCTGAACGCCTACAACTTGTGGTTGGTGAAAAAGGATATGGCCCCAAACCAGAAGCTGAAATTCCGGGAGTTCGTCTACAACGTCTCATACCAACTCCTGGAGAAGTATGGCACCACCACTCACAGACGTACGGCATGGCGTGGGGATCACGTTCCTGACCGCATCCAGCTGGGTGTCGAAAGACACTACCCCATCAACACTGAGATGCTTGGCACTCGTCACAGGCAGGCGCAGTGCACCGTCTGCAGCTCCAGTGTCAGGAAACCCCATGTCACCAAAAGAGTCACCTCAATGTGCGCCGAGTGCAAAGTTCCACTCTGCCTGGGTGACTGCTTCAGGGACTACCACACCTTCAAGAATTATTGAGTGTCGCCCTGCCCTGCCCTGCCCTGGACTCGCCCCGTGCCCTGCCCTGGACTCGCCCCCTGCCCCGCCCTGTCCTGGACTCGCGCCCTACCTTACCTGACCTGACCTAATTGATCATGCTACCTCATAATGTAACATATATATTATATAATGTATAAGTTCCAAAGATGTCCCTGTGATATAGCTTTTACATTATATAATTGTATGTTTCATTATTTAGTTTATAAGTTTCAAAAATTTACATGTAATATGCCTTATTTTTTTAGTATATCATTATATATGTTTGTTATTAGCCAAAGTAATGTGTATATAATTATTTTCTTACCTCAAATGAATTGTACAAAAATAAATATGTTTCAACAAATCCTGTCAAACCTACTAAGATAATAATAAAAAACAATAAAAAAAAAAAAACAAGGTCATGTCATTGTATGCTTACAATATGATATATTCTATGAATATTTCATATTGTTTGAATACAATGGCATGATCTTGTAAACATTTTTTTTTATCAAAAATGTTCTAGACAATATAAAACCTTCCCCATAACCCCCTCCTGGATTCGATCACACAACCCTACCACACTTTGAGTTTTCCAGTCCGCGACCTTACCAACCATGCCACAGAAGCTCATACCAAATATCACTCAAAACTTCGTGTCTACAATCGAAATGACAATATACAAAAAAAAATGAATTATCCCACCAATTTACGTTTGTAAATTGATGGGATTATCAATTATATCATGCCAAGGTTTATAAAAGTTTGTCTCTGTCAAGAATTAGTAATTATATAACTTTATTCTGTCAAAAATTGCCCAAACACTCAACAAAATTGCCCCTCTCAGTGCGACTCCACTCATTTTCACACGGTCAAGCGGTGACCCTTGCCGCTCCTTTATGCCCCAGCTACACCAGCAACAGCAGCTCTGTCTGGGAACAAAATTTGTATAAATACAATAATGGATAAAATACTCTTCACAAATACATTTGTATTGTATAATATTGTAAATAAAAAAGAATAATAACTGTGTGGGTGTCGAAAATTGCTCAACCAGCTTTCTTATGTCTCGCCTACGCGCGTATATTGGATTATACATAGTCATGACTGTCATACAAATAATTGCAGTAGGTCTCGAATATACATTTAGATTGCATATTACTTGGAAATAAATAAGTAAACGTTTCTCTGGTGGCAATCTACCCTTTCGCAAGTGTAAGGAGACACCATTCTATATTTAGCCCTTTATCACAAAAGGCAATCTGCCTGTGTTTACTGACCACCGTCGCTGGTGGTCTATAATATAGTACTTTATTTACAGTCAATGGCCTACATGTTTCTGTGGTACTTCACATGTGTCTAAAATGCAATGTCTGCTTGCATAAAAATGCAATTCTGAAGTCCATTTATACGTACGACATACGCATGTCTCAGTTTCTATCTCTCTCTCTCTCTCTCTCTCTCTCTCCATTCCTGACTCATGTTATTGTAAAACTCTTGGTGGCAACAAACACCAGACACCTGGTAGACATAAGGTTCAAAATCCCAAGACATCAATACGCCTCGGGCCTCCACAATTGTCACACAGCTGGCTATCTATCTAGAGATCTGCCTGCCTTCCTTCTCTCCACGACTCACTCACTCCCTCCCTGCTAGCCTCCCTCCTACCCACCCCCCCCCACCCACCCTTTCAGGCTTCCGTCTGCTAGAAACACATTCACAATTTGCGTAAATATCGCATCAATTGGGCTATATGCGGTATATTCCTTGTTATATGGGACGCCTACATACGTACACGTCTTTATTATAGCATGACAGTGCTCTAAATACAAGATTTACGTGATATTTATGGCGTAACACACCCTCTCCCCCTTTCATTCCCAGCACAACTCACTCACACCTTGGTTCACGCATAGAAACTCATTGATAATGTGCGTAAATATCGCATGAATTGGTCTATATGCGGTATATATTTTGATATATGGCACGTATACATACGTACAAGTCTGTATTATAGCATGACAGTGCTCTACGTACAAGATATAAGTGATATGTATGGCGTAAACCACACTCTCAGCTCATAAATTGCCGCCAAACCTCCAACACATCTTCATTCCCGCCTAAAATTATCTTATAATTCCCTTATATATTGCAATTTTTGGTCACTATGAGGCATATTCATTGTTATATGGGTGGCCTACACACGTATACATACTTTACATAGCCTAAAAGGGCTCAAAAAAGGAGATATACGTGATAATACGCGGTAACCCACCCCCTCCTCCCTCTCCTTCTATCCCCTGGGCGCGTGAATATTCGGCAGGGAAATCTCGCCGCTCGATGACAATCTAGCCGCGCGGTGCCATTCGCTCCACATTTTTCAACTACGGACCGTTCCCCCACCCCCCCCAGACATTTTTTGGGGGGTCAAATATATATGGGCCGATGCACGCAAACATTCCCTACACGATGATGTACTTTTTATCGAAATTGGCAATAGGTCCCAAAATCATCATAGGTGCGCACAGTCTTACCCTGTAGAAAACCCCCTGTGCGCCGCGGAGAGGTTAAAGGTATCAGGCGACATGTTGTCCGAGCTTCTATGTTCATGCATGGTGATGATGCAAGTTTCTTTGCAAGCATTGCTATTGCTTCACAAAGGTCACCCGCAGCTGAACCAAACTCGTTTTGACTTAGGAAGATCCTCCAAGTCTTAGCATCTACACCTGATGGACCTGCTCCTCCCTGTGTTTTCAGCGCCTTTCTCCATACGAGGTCTCCAGTTATATTCTCATATATCACCGGGTCTGGAGGAACATTTTCCCCTTTTAGTTTGGCATCATCACTTGCTGGTTTTGCTTCTGGATGTTTCTCCTTTAGCTGGTCCAAGATGTTTTGATTCACTTCTTGCACCCCACTTGAAGTTTCCCCAGTGACCATTCTGACTGCCTGTGCCACTTTACCAATCATCATGCTATTTCCCACTGATCGTGCCATATCATCTGGCTTCCTCTTTCTTCGTTGTTTTTTTTTTAGTCTTTGCTGGATTGCTCGTACTTGGGTAAGAATTTTGTATAACTCCCCATATTTCCACCACTCCATTCTCTGTTTCAGCGCTTTAATGTCCTCATTCAGTTTTGCCTTTGGTCTTTTTCTTTGAAGGAACAACTGAGGAATGAAAGAAGCTATCTTGATTGCCACGTACGCCCAAGTGGCATCCTGAACATAACATAGGATCATTCGTCTGAGTTCCCCCAGCATATTAGCATATATATTTATCCTTATTAATTAATAGTTGTTTTATATGACAAAAATAAAGTAGGTGTGCATTTTTCGCATTACAAAAAAAAAAAAATCAAAAATAAAAATAAAAAACGGCATATCCAACTCTGCAACTTAGAATTCTGCAAGTGGTATTGAATCTCTTAGGTAAAATCGGTATATATATATATATATATATATATATATATACAGTATATAAACTAAATGTTTTTATACTCACAGCCGGACTTGAACCACCAACAGTCAGAGCAAGTGCCCATACTTTAATTCACTATACCACAGCGTGATAGAGGATACAAGTCTTGTGTGTAGTGGATTAAAGCATAGACACTCGTCCTGACTGTTGGTGGTTCATGTCCACCTGGGAGTATACATATATAATTACACTTATGATCGCATTGAATCTTAACCATTGGAATATTTATCTATAATAAGGTCAGCGTAACATTATTTTGTAGCATTTTGCATATGGTGTAATTCAAATTTAGAATATATATAAGAAAGAAATAGTGACCATAATCTGTGACCTTCACCATTCACCTTGACCTTTGCATAACAAAAACACAAAATTTGGTAATCGTTGCATCGACCAACCAAATTTGCCAGCAAAATTTGGTGAAGATACGTAACCCGTTCAGTACAGTTCTGTCTGTTTAATTTCATACTGGATATTAAGACAATTTTATTTAGTTTATGAAGGGCCTCCATAAAATTGGCAGGCTTTCAACTATGTTAACCCTTTTTACTACCACAGATCCTTCATAAGCTACACAAAATTGTCTAATTATAGCTAGACTACAATAAAAAGACGTCACCGGTACAGAAAGGGTTAAACAGTCTAGGAAGAGTTTAAAGAAAATTATTAACACTCTTGTTTTGTTCTTTGACCTTGACTTTTAACCTTAAGTATTATAATATATATATATATATATATATATATATATATATATATATATATATATATATATATACAGGTATATATATAGGCCTATATATAATGTTTATGATTGAAATATATGATATTTAAGTAAAATGCAACTAACATTCGTCAGCTTATCGAAAATTTAGTATTTTTTATGATTAAGGTTAACTTATGACCTTGGCCTGTGACCTTGACCCCTATGTAGGATTATATTTTTGTTTGCTTTGATGTAACCCTAGAAAACCAAATAAGTGTGTCAAATTGCATTAACAATTATCAATTAGTTTCAGAGGTATTAGAGGAATAGTTGACCTTGACCTTCATCTTGACCTTCATGATGTCTGAAACATTAACATTTTAATTTTCCCTTAAAGCACAACTGTCTCAACAAATTTTGTGAAGTTTACATAAATAGTAAAGAAATTACCTTATTGACCTTATATGTGATGTTGACCTGTGACCTTGACCTATCAAATGGAATTATGTTCATACTTGTATCACCTTGGTCTAGGCATTCCGAATATGCATGATATGCCTAATGAGAATCTTACATTAAATAGGATATACTGGTAAAAATCATATTTCAAACTTTAACCTTGACCTTTGACCTTGACCTTCGACCTTGGAATTTCTTATCCAGGATTTAGTTAGCTTAACAGCAATGTTCATATTAACTAGCATTATGAATATGGTGTAATTCGTATAAAAACATATTTATTACAAATAGTGATCATATGTAACAGCGCATTTTGAGCGACTGTACACTCTAGGGTAACTCATATAATCACTTGTATAACTCACACCCTTATAACAGTTATTCACTTACTTAAGTATACTACTGTACATTCTAGTTGGGAATGATCTCCCTATAGACAGATCATCTCCCCACCTATAAAAGGACTTGGTACATTTCTTGCAGAGTAAGCAAGCGTTCCCACGGTCTTCTTAAAGTATTGCAGCAACTCCAATATGATTGCTAGCAACATGTATCATATGACTCCACACTGGTCTGAAGCCGGCACGCTCGTGCCTCCAGGCATTGAGCAGTAGCAGTACAGCCAGCCATTAGGAAGGTTAACCCTTCATGCGGCCGTGGAAAGATTATAATCACAGGAATATAACTCAATCTAATTGCTTTTATAATATAGTGCAAAGCTGTAGGTAATTCCCAGTCGGGTAGCTACAATGCCTACAAAGACAATCAATAACTCAAACCAGCCCCTAATTAAGCATAATATATTTTGTTTGTAAATAAACCCTAGAAAACCCAACAGTGTCTTTACTTCAAATACCTAACAATTACCTCTCAACATGTTTTTACAGTGAAAACCTCAACTACAAGCATAATCAAGGACAATTAAGGTAAGAGGTAAAAAGGGCAACCATAAAGTCACCGCTACATAATTGGTGGCAGCGGTGGGATTCGTGTTCCCCAAATCGAAACCACAATTAAAATAAAACCTCCGAAGAGCAAACAAAAGCACTAAGAAAAAGCAATTAGAAAAACATTAACATAACAGAGCTAAGTGGAAAGAAAAACATCGATGAATGATAACAAAATAGAAGTGGATTCAGAGTGAGCTGGTACTATAACTCAGTACCCAGCACATCAGCACTGACCTCAGCATTCCCTTCACTGAGCCAATGAGTCACGGTGAGCCCGCGTGCCAGCAACTCGCCCCAGCAACTCAACCCTAGACACACACACGCACGCACGCACACCACGCCCAGGCCAGGGTATGACGTGTGTGTGAACTGTGACATCACGGGAATTGGTGACGACATAAGGAGAAGCGATCAACTCTAAGGGATCAACACTTCAGACTTCATTCTACAACAGCTGATTAGAAGACCTTCAAACATCGCACCATTCAGCTTTGTATCGGTTAGTTAGAAATAACATACAAACTAAATATACTAGTAATTAGTGCTAGTCAAAATCTTGTCAACACAAACAAGCAATGCCAAAGTATCTTAACTATTCTTTCAACTTATTAATGTGTATAGAATAATTTAGCTGGGATTGTACGTTCCTCATTAATTTCATTCCTTCTATGAATTCAAGTTAGATCAAAGAATTTAAATTAAGTACTCTATATTTGCAGTAACAGTTTCTCAAGTAATAATTTAGCAGAGCGTTCTAAGACCACTCTAGTAAGAGAGTGAAGTAAGACCACTCTAGTAAGAGAGTGAAGTGAGACCACTCAAGTAAGACCACTCTAGTAAGAGAGTGAAGTGAGACCACTCAAGTAAGACCACTCTAGTAAGAGAGTGAAGTGAGACCACTCAGGTAAGACCACTCTAGTAAGAGAGTGAAGTGAGACCACTCAAGTAAGAACCACTCTAGTTAGAGAGTGAAGTATTCTATACACATCATCGTTTTGTCAACGTCACATATCTGACAGAGCACACCATTCCCCACGTACATCCTACTGGGCGAGTGAAGTATTCTATGAGTACCCCTACGAGTAAAATATTGCCCTTTCTCCCGAGAAAGATGGTCTGGTTAATGAAAGCCCTTCTTCTACTTGGAACACTAATTATGGTTGATTCTACGACACCCTCGTATCTGAAACCTGGCGCCCTTGTAGCCCAAGTTGGAAGAGTGCTAATTGCGGAAGATGTAGTAGCAGTTCAGTATGATTTCGGAGACATCTTTGACATTCCCTGTAGTGTTCAGACGCTCCAACGTCGCCTAGACAGATTACACTCTACTTTTACCTTCCTACTGACTAATTAGACACTGCCCCGTGACTTACGACTTACAGTTATACTCCAACGCTCACGTGTAGCTCGTATGAATCGTAACTTCCGGAAGATCCAATTGGTCCTACCTGAAGACCCTATCCAGGTAGCCAAACACGCTCACTCACGGCGTACAAAGAGAGGACTTTTCAATTTTGTTGGCTTGATCTCCCATGAGCTCTTTGGAACAGCCCAAGCTTCTGATGTTGAAAAGCTGGGAAAGAGACTTAGTGTACTGGAGACAGCAGCAAGAGCCATGAATAGAGTCTTGAAGCTGAATAGCAATGAAGGATGTATTCACGACAGTAAACTCGGTAATTACGACTATTAATAACTTGACACAAGTAGTTAATTCTCTAGTTTCTGATGGACATTCCACAGATAAAGTCATTTACTTGTCCGAGATCTTGCAAGCTACTGAGGAAGATGTTAGCGATTCATTTCTGGGTACGAAGAGGGTTATAGCAAATCTCATTGATACTGCCCTAAGCCGAGTCACCAGTGACCTAGTACCTGTAGAACATCTCAGTACGGCAATAGAGATAGCGAAAGACCAGTATTCCCTGATGCCGCTATTTGAAGCAGGTGAATGTGAGTTCTACTACCCTCTCTTGGAAGCAGTTCTTACGCACTCATCAATTTTAGTCCACATCCCGTTCAAGTCCTCACACATGTTCAATGCTTGGAAAATTATCCCGTTCCCGTTTCTCTTAGACGGAAGATTACTAACTGTGACTGACACAGCGACATGATGCTCGTCTCCGACGACCTTCAACTTGTGACTGTGACTGACAATGACGCACTTAACTTATGTAGGTCCTCGTATCTTCATCTATATGTGTGTCCAGCGTATGTGTTTTCCTTTACGTCCCCGGACAAAAATGCATGCGAACTTACCTTGACTCAAACCACTGTGACTGACACTGGAGCTATGAAAGACTGTACTTACGCCCCGGCTCCTCAGCTCCCCGTGTTTCATAAACACTTGCTAGATATTCAGTTCTTTTACTTCCCTAACCAGACCCAGGTGTCTCTCATTTGTCAAGATTCTAGAAATATATTTCATGCACAAGGGATGTGTGGTAAACTATCAATGGAAGTTAAATATTACTAAGCTATAATGAATCAAATAAAATCAATCTAAATGAAAACTACTCTATATCTAAATTGAATTCAATCTGAAACAAGCTAATTTATATCCAAAGGTCTCACATAATAAATTTATATATAGGGTAAGGTTATAAGGGTTAATATTAGCCAGGAATTAACTCACCAATAGTTCCACGTGGCAATGAGGCAAGGGAGAACGTTTTACCCAATATGGTGGTGGACAATGGGGAACGAGACTTCGGTCCCAAGACTCGAGTCAAGTTAAAGAAAGAATAAATGATTACATGGGAATGGACATGATTAATATGCTTATCTATCAGTCAGTCATGATGTCGATGAGAGCGTCATGATGGTGTAGCTGTGTGTATTGCTGTATGTGTATTGTGATTAGAGGCACAAAAGCACGATCAACTGAGGGCGGAAAATTAGATGTTAACTGGTTGGTGTTCGTGAAGGCTCTGGCGTACCTCAAAAGCACACCTTGCTGCCTTGGCAAACCGCCAGGAGCCCAAATTATCGTACCGCATTTAGGTTGCTCTATACGATAAATTATATTAATATATACGATAAATTCATATATACTACATAAGACCATGGCAATATTGCTTAATAGCATATTAGGCCTTTTATAACTTAACCTATTTACAATCTTATAATATACGATCTACTCATCCTACGTCGTGCTGTAGGAGAGATCGTGACGTCACAGAGACATACAAGATCACAAAAGAGTCATATTTTATCGTATTTATACGATACACTCCCCCCACAAAAAAGACCTGAACCCCACCTTAAACCTAAAGTTGCCCAGAGGCTATCTTCTGACGCCACAAGTCGACAGCGCCAGCAGCAGCGCGTCTGGGACGCGTCCCGGTCCGAGAATGATCACCATCAGTATGAGGTGAGTCGTTCCTTTGAGAATCCTCGGACCCAGCAATAACAGGTGGAGCCTCAGATTGCAATGCGGAATCGAGCTCCAAAGCGTACAAACGTGCGATGGGACGAACAGTAGTTCCAGTGGCTGTCTTCAATAGCGCCACCCGCTCTACAGAGTCTGCCCCCTTGTATACCTCCAATGCGCGGCCTAATTTCCAGTATAAACGAGGACTATCTTCTTTAATTAAAACAACTTCGCCAACTGTAGGTGCCGTTGGTCTACCAGAGGGAGTAACACTCCTTTCCCTCAATGCTAGCAGATATTCACTAATCCACCGTTTCCTAAAATCCTCTATTATCCTGGATATATACTGGTATCTCTTAGACACCGCTACCTCAGAGTACAACGAGGGATCCTCTAACTCTACTATGGACTGAAAATCAGATGGAAACGCAGTCAATGGTTTTCCATATAGCAAGTGAGCTGGCGTTAATGGTAGTGGTTCTTGCAGGTCGGTGTACACATATGTAAGCGGGCGATCATTCACGACTGCCTCTATCTCTGTGAGGACTGTCGTCAACTCACTATTCTTTAATAGAGCACGTCCTACAACCGATCTGAGTCCTGACTTTACTATGCCGACACATCGTTCCCACATTCCACCAAACCAAGGTGCCTTAACTGGAATGAACCTCCATTCGCACTTCTTCTCTCCCAAAAAAGTGATGATAGTAGGATCACTACTCATATCCTTTAGATATTTTGATGCTTGGACATAAGTGGGAGCATTGTCGCTAAGAATGAGTTGAGGGAATGAACGACGGGCACAAATCCGTCTGAACGCCAGCATAAATTCTTCGCTAGACATATTATCACATAGTTCTAGGTGTACCGCTCGAGACGTCGCACAGGTAAACAATAATATATAAACTTTCTCATGCTCCCTCGTCTTCAATGCCCCTGTGTAATCTAATCCTACCGCTTGGAAAGGTTCTACGTGCTTTACACGGCATTCAGGTAGAGGTGGAGCTGGTCCAGTTGCATATGGTTTACCCTTTAGTCTCTGGCATATTACACACTTTCTCACTACGCGTCGAGCTACTTGTCGAACTCTGGGTATCCACCATGTGAGACGTAAATTTGATATAATATGACATACCCCGTAGTGTTTTACATCCCTATGTGCACGTATGATCAATAGATCAGTAACGTGATGTCTTGTTGGCATAAGTATAGGTCGGTTTGTGCCGTCTGGTACACCCGACCACTTCAGGCGACCCTCACACCTGATGAGGCCATTGTCTAGGTGCAACCTTAGTTGACGCACTATATTAGGCATTAATGTCTTATTCGAGCTTTTCAAGGATTCTAATTCATTGGAAAAGGTTTCTATTTGAACCCATTTGATCATAGTTACTTCAGCTGCTTTAAATTCACGAGCATCAATGTTGTGACCCCTGTTGCAGAGTTGGCCCGTTACTTTAAGCTTGAGATTGGATACATATCGCAACACCCAAGCTACAACTCTGACTAGTTTATTATAGTCACCGAATCTTGCCCACTTCATGATAGGACCCGGTGGCTCATTTGGTTGGGCTGTAACTGCCACTGTTTCCAGTGGCAGAAGTCCCTCACCAACAGCATGCCATATAGTCCATTCACTTTCATGGAGCAGCCACTTTGGACCATGCCACCACAATTCGGACTTCATTAACTGGCTAGCCGTTATACCCTAGTTATGAGATCACTAGGGTTTTCCTTTGTATTTACATAATGATAAGCAACGTCTGGCAAAAGGGCTCTAATCTCATTTACCCTATTCCGCACATAAACTGGCAGAGACTTCTTGCTATGTATCCAGTTGAGTGCGACCTGACTATCGCACCATACATGAACGATTTCAATATTTAATTCGCTCTCGTATGCTGCGCGTACATGTTGCACCAGACGTGCTAATAGCAGCATGGCAGTCAATTCCATTTTAGGGATAGTTACCTTTTTAACCGGGGCTACCTTGGCCCGGGCTGTAACTAAATGTGCCCCAAATGAAGTAACAACATATATGGCTACCCCGTATGCCGTGGCGCTAGCATCGCAAAACGTGTGTAACGTAACGTCACCGAACGCCGCCACTTTACGAGGTATAGGTTTAGTACATAGGATGGCATATTCATTCAACAACAATGTCCCTTGGTCATTCAGGTCCTCGGGCAAACTGTCATCCCATCCTATTTTACGTCTCCAAACTTCCTGCATTAGAATCCTAGCTCTTATGGTAACAGGTAATGATAGACCCAAAGGATAAAAAAATTGCGCAACTTTGCTCAACAGACTTCTTTTTGTGTGCGCTCCTGTCTGCTGAGCAAAAGACCTTGTTTGAAAAGTTAGTATGTCATGTTTAGGTTGCCAGATCATCCCCAAATTTCTGGACTTTTCCTGGTTAAGAGATGCCGTACCATCCACCTGTATTAAACTCTGAAGATCTTCACTATTAGTAACCCACTCGCGGAGAAATAGATGTGCATCCGCAAACAATTTGCGTGCTTGCCAGTATGCATACAACAAATCATCTTGACTATCGCTTGTACCCTGCAAATTATAATCCGCGAGATAGTTTACTTGTGTCCTCATGAGTGTCAGCTAGATGTTTTCTGATTGTGGCATTTAACAAAAACTGCGAGCAAGTGGCCCCAAAGAGTACAACCCGAAAACGGTATATTATGATGGGACTTTCAGAGTCGCTAATGTCGCCGAACCAAAGAAAGCGGGTAACATCTCTATCTTCCTCCTTTAGCTTGACCATCAAGAATGCTTTCTCGATGTCACTGGTATAGGCGTACTTTCCCAGCCTAAACCGCAATAGATGTTGGGACAGGTCCGACACCATGGACGGACCTGTCAACAGGCAGTCATTTAGACTGGGTTGTTGTCCTTGGTGGGCAGAACAGTCATACACCACCCGTATTGGTGTGGTGACGCTGTCTTTCTTTACCCCATGATGGGCCAGATAGTGAACCCTACCCTTCTTACACGGTTCCTTGACATCGACTCTCTCTATAAAGCCCCTATCCTCATAACTCCGAAATACATCGTCATACGCCTGGCGCGTGCTCGGTTCGTTAGACAATTTCCGCTGCAATGCGCGCAAGCGACCTAATGCCAAACCATAGTTGGTAGGCAGGCTTATCTCACTGTTCTTCCAGGGTAAACTAACTTTATATTGCTTGTCTGAGGCACAGTAGCACACAGACTCGTCAAACCTTTGTAGCGCAACTTCCGAGTCATAATCAGTCTCCATAGGATTAATGCCTATGTGATCCAATCTCCACAGTCGTTCCAGGTCGAACTCGGCAGACATCTTAGGGTCACTAGGTTGGGAATCCTCCCTTCCCAACTCCTCTGCCGCGGTTACATTGACTCTATATATCGAGACTGTGTCGACCAGAACCTTTGACTGTGTAGTATGCACCTTTCCGCTCATGCAGTATCCAAATTTAGTGGGGATTAAAATTACACCACACATCTTTTTAAATCCAGGGTATACTACTTCATAATAATGATCCACACCAAGTAGAACATGCACCTCACTCTGATTTCCCATGGGATCTGACAAGTTAACCCCTTTACTACGTAATGCGTGTTCCACCTTCTTCACACCCACAGATACATATTCTGGTAGGGTGTCTACTACGATACAAGTCATAAAGTACCGGTTTTTACGATAGAAATATGAAATCTCCGCTATCTCGTAGTCTTGTTTATCAGTAACCCCTGTGAAGCCCTGTAATCGAAGAGTCTCAGCCCCTACGATTCGGTGCTTCAGTCCCACTAGTACGGACCTCTTTATAAAGGAACGTTGAGACCCTTGATCTAGAAGTACCCGACAAACTTTGTTACGGTCATTACCTTCCATGGGAATCTGTATTGTGGGCAATATAGTGGTGTCTTGCGTGCTACCTAGTGCCACAGTTGTAGTACCCTAATTTTGACGTCTTTGACTTTATCTGCTGTAGGACACAACTTATCAAAGTGATGTCCTTTGCAGTGGCGACAGGGCCTTAAGTATGTAGCAGTACATTGTCCCTGCTTACCATGTTCTTTACTTAGACAACCTACACATAGCTTCAATCTTTTCGCCTGTGCTAGTTTTGTCTCATTTGTTGGGTATTTTATGCAGAAACTCCATTTATGTTTGTTGTTACATAGCTTACATAGAATCTGAGCAGGTTTCTTATACACACCCTCTTTCTTTACTTTAGTCCCCACTGTCATGCTTACTGTTCCCCTCTTCTCCACATTCTCACTCCCTCCCGACTCATACATTCTCCCTTTGTTCAACTGTAGATTATTGATCTCCTTACTGAACTGAGTTTTGAACTCCCCCAGCTCAAATGATCTTACCTTATCAAGTATTGCCATAGGAAGCTTCTGACGCAAGATAATGACTATCATTTCCTGCGTGGTAAGCCCTAGGGTATCTAGCGATCGAGTATGGCACTCCATATTTGCCCTGAAGTTTGTCAACTCATCAACCTTATACTGTGGTTCTGCGAGCCCCAACAAGGCAACGACATGGGCCATCTTCAACTGCTCTCTATCCCCGTATGTGGACTCTAATAAGTGTACCGCTTCTAGATAACTACCACCTACTACTGCAAAACCCTCTATTAAATGTAAGGCCTCTCCTTCCATTTGTCCCTTCAGATAGTGAAACTTGCGGACATTATCCAAAGAGGATTCATGAACCGTAGATCGAAATACGTCCCAGAAAGCTAACCACTCGGTTAACTTGCCCCCAAATGTAGGAAGATTGAGCTTTGGGAGGTGTACAGTATTTTCTGGTTCAGCCCTTCTATGGGCCTCATTATCGCCTCCCTTCTTACTTGCGACAGCACGCTGTAATAGGCGCTTCGCTCTAAAGACAGGTTCGTCATAGAGGGCGCGATTATCACACTCTGTAACTATCTCTTCCTCCTCTATCATGTCAGCCACAATCACCTCACTCAGAGCCGTAATACGACCGTGGGTAGCCTGGACGTTATCTAATCTAGCCTCCAATTCCTCTAGTTCAGCAGTAGTGATGAAAGTGTTTAAGTCCACAATTAGCCTATTTATTACTCCCCGAAGTCCCGCCCTTTGATTTTTAGGGGCTTTGATCAGCACCCCACTAGACGGTGTCTCTTTATCGTTTTTATCCATTTTGCATGTGAGCCTATAGGCTATGTATCTAAATGTTACGTTACAAAAACAACGGCCAAAATAATAGTCTAATTAAGAGACGCCAACCGGCGGACTTCTATGTTATGGAGAACAAATAGTACACTAAATAGCAATACCTACTAATGGATCATATTGAACAAGAAAAAATGTTAGGTCAGGTCATATGTCACAGGAAGTCTGAAACGGAAAAGAAAATTATTGGGGAAAGATGATGGGTGGGATGCAGAACTTGGGCAGGTGCAACGATGTGACCCTGCATTCCGGCTCTAACCATCGCTTGGCTAGCCTTGCCAGTTTATCATAGAGTTGTTCCTGCATCCTGTTATATGTCCCCTTGTTCATTGCCTTAAAATCCCTTACTGGTAGCTAATTGGGCACCAATGTGGTAAACTATCAATGGAAGTTAAATATTACTAAGCTATAATGAATCAAATAAAATCAATCTAAATGAAAACTACTCTATATCTAAATTGAATTCAATCTGAAACAAGCTAATTTATATCCAAAGGTCTCACATAATAAATTTATATATAGGGTAAGGTTATAAGGGTTAATATTAGCCAGGAATTAACTCACCAATAGTTCCACGTGGCAATGAGGCAAGGGAGAACGTTTTACCCAATATGGTGGTGGACAATGGGGAACGAGACTTCGGTCCCAAGACTCGAGTCAAGTTAAAGAAAGAATAAATGATTACATGGGAATGGACATGATTAATATGCTTATCTATCAGTCAGTCATGATGTCGATGAGAGCGTCGTGATGGTGTAGCTGTGTGTATTGCTGTATGTGTATTGTGATTAGAGGCACAAAAGCACGATCAACTGAGGGCGGAAAATTAGATGTTAACTGGTTGGTGTTCGTGAAGGCTCTGGCGTACCTCAAAAGCACACCTTGCTGCCTTGGCAAACCGCCAGGAGCCCAAATTATCGTACCGCATTTAGGTTGCTCTATACGATAAATTATATTAATATATACGATAAATTCATATATACTACATAAGACCATGGCAATATTGCTTAATAGCATATTAGGCCTTTTATAACTTAACCTATTTACAATCTTATAATATACGATCTACTCGTCCTACGTCGTGCTGTAGGAGAGATCGTGACGTCACAGAGACATACAAGATCACAAAAGAGTCATATTCTATCGTATTTATACGATAGGATGTATCAGGCCCCTGATCACTGTGAAGTAAGGAGTTCACTCATTAATACTCTACCTTCTCATCAGCCCAGACGTTCTCTATCCTACAGTACTAACCCCTACCTTGGCTCTCTCAGTAATAATTCTAATCCTTGTAGGCCTCTTCCTTCGCCTATCTTTCAGGGTTGATCGCCTGACTCGTAGACGTAAGGCTAAGCTGGCAACTGCCGAGGCGACTGTGTAAGTTGGTTCTTACCTTTTCATACTTCTTTGGCATTGCTATACACTGGGAATAGCGTTATGTAAGTCATAGGGATGATAGGGATGATATATATATGTTCGGTGGGCCTCACTTTACGTGGCCGAGCGGTGTAACAGCACATTTTGAGCGACTGTACACTCTAGGGTAACTCATATAATCACTTGTATAACTCACACCCTTATAACAGTTATTCACTTACTTAAGTATACTACTGTACATTCTAGTTGGGAATGATCTCCCTATAGACAGATCATCTCCCCACCTATAAAAGGACTTGGTACATTTCTTGCAGAGTAAGCAAGCGTTCCCACGGTCTTCTTAAAGTATTGCAGCAACTCCAATATGATTGCTAGCAACATGTATCATATGACTCCACACTGGTCTGAAGCCGGCACGCTCGTGCCTCCAGGCATTGAGCAGTAGCAGTACAGCCAGCCATTAGGAAGGTTAACCCTTCATGCGGCCGTGGAAAGATTATAATCACAGGAATATAACTCAATCTAATTGCTTTTATAATATAGTGCAAAGCTGTAGGTATTTCCCAGTCGGGTAGCTACAATACCTACAAAGACAATCAATAACTCAAACCAGCCCCTAATTAAGCATAATATATTTTGTTGGTAAATAAACCCTAGAAAACCCAACAGTGTCTTTACTTCAAATCAATACCTTAACAAATTACCTCTCAACATGTTTTTACAGTGAAAACCTCAACTACAAGCATAATCAAGGACAATTAAGGTAAGAGGTAAAAAGGGCAACCATAAAGTCACCGCTACATAATTGGTGGCAGCGGTGGGATTCGTGTTCCCCAAATCGAAAACACAATTAAAATAAAACCTCCGAAGAGCAAACAAAAGCACTAAGAAAAAGCAATTAGAAAAACATTAACATAACAGAGCTAAGTGGAAAGAAAAACATCGATGAATGATAACAAAATAGAAGTGGATTCAGAGTGAGCTGGTACTATAACTCAGTACCCAGCACATCAGCGCTGACCTCAGCATTCCCTTCACTGAGCCAGTGAGTCACGGTGAGCCCGCGCGCCAGCAACTCGCCCCAGCAACTCAACCCTAGACACACACACGCACGCACGCACACCACGCCCATGCCAGGGTATGACGTGTGTGTGAACTGTGACGTCACAGGAATTGGTGACGACATAAGGAGAAGCGATCAACTCTAAGGGATCAACACTTCAGACTTCATTCTACAACAGCTGATTAGAAGACCTTCAAACATCGCACCATTCAGCTTTGTATCGGTTAGTCAGAAATAACATACAAACTAAATATACTAGTAATTAGTGCTAGTAAAAATCCTGTCAACACAAACAAGCAATGCCAAAGTATCTTAACTATTCTTTCAACTTATTCATGTGTATAGAATAATTTAGCTGGGACTGTACGTTCCTCATTAATTTCATTCCTTCTATGAATTCAAGTTAGATCAAAGAATTTAAATTAAGTACTCTATATTTGCAGTAACAGTTTCTCAAGTAATAATTTAGCAGAGCGTTCTAAGACACTCTAGTAAGAGAGTGAAGTAAGACCACTCTAGTAAGAGAGTGAAGTGAGACCACTCAAGTAAGACCACTCTAGTAAGAGAGTGAAGTGAGACCACTCAAGTAAGACCACTCTAGTAAGAGAGTGAAGTGAGACCACTCAAGTAAGACCACTCTAGTAAGAGAGTGAAGTGAGACCACTCAAGTAAGACCAGTCTAGTTAGAGAGTGAAGTATTCTATACACATCATCGTTTTGTCAACGTCACATATCTGACAGAGCACACCATTCCCCACGTACATCCTACTGTGCGAGTGAAGTATTCTATTAGTACCCCTACGAGTAGAATATTGCCCTTTCTCCCGAGAAAGATGGTCTGGTTAATGAAAGCCCTTCTTCTACTTGGAACACTAATTATGGTTGATTCTACGACACCCTCGTATCTGAAACCTGGCGCCCTTGTAGCCCAAGTTGGAAGAGTGCTAATTGCGGAAGATGTAGTAGCAGTCCAGTATGATTTCGGAGACATCTTTGACATTCCCCGTAGTGTTCAGACGCTCCAACGTCGCCTAGACAGATTACACTCTACTTTTACCTTCCTACTGACTAATCAGACACTGCCTCGTGACTTACGACTTACAGTTATACTCCAACGCTCACGTGTAGCTCGTATGAATCGTAACTTCCGGAAGATCCAATTGGTCCTACCTGAAGACCCTATCCAGGTAGCCAAACACGCTCACTCACGGCGTACAAAGAGAGGACTTTTCAATTAAAGGACTAGCTCTCGAGTCAACCTTGTACAAGCTTCAGGGTAAAGCAAGGACCGAGATACTAGTCCTTTAATACATGCACTTTCACTTAGACATACTGCATCCGTGCCTTTCTTGAGCTTGGGTAACCTAACTGGGAGGTGTGCACCCTCTCTAGCACGTATCCTTTGTTTTCCGATCACTACTAAGGGATACAACCGTGAACCTTGATCCGTTGATCCAACACTCGGGTTACTTGGAGTCGGGGACACCAAGGGCCGTGCACACGAACTGTCCATGCTTGTTGAAACAGCCGCTGCAATGGTCGAGTGCAGGAGAGGATGCGGATTCTGCATTGTAGAATACTTGCGTCGGTTGTAGATCATCTGTTGGTCGGAAGGATTTAAGGCTATGTGATTGTCATTCATTGTTCCGATGCCTATGAGGCCATCTGCTGGGAGTGGAAAATCCTTGATCACGTAAAACCTCGTCTTGATGTTTGGGTCTCCGTGACGTGTGAACCTAAACGGAATGTCTACCATACCTACTAGTTTTAGGTTATTCCGTGTAACTCCTGTAAGTTGCATGTCTGGGAGATTAAGTTTCCAGTTGCACTTAAGCTGATTTTGAAGATTTGTCAATGACTCGTAGGACAAGACGTTGGCGCATGCGCCGGAGTCAAGAGCCAGAGACATCTTCACGTCACCTACCGTTACGGGAATTGACATAATGTTCACTCGTGATACTGACGCAACAAGCGAGGGCACGTGTAAGGGCGACGAGTGGACATTGGTAGGTAACGGTGTAGGTTTTTCTACGTTTGATCGTTGGGTCTTGTGCGCGAGTCTTCCCCCGACGATCCTTGTTGACGCTTTGCAGCTAAGCCTTTGATTGTACGGCAATCCTCTGTGGAGTGTCCTTTCTCACCATGGAACATGCAAGTCATCTTCTGTTTTCCTTGCGCTTGGCCTGTCTGGTGTCTTTGAGCTTGTCCACTTTGGTATGATGTCCTACTGGAGGGTGTGAATGTCGTATTCTTCTTGAACTTGTCTGGAATTAGCTGCGGGTGCAGTCTCCAACAGGCTGTCTTGTCATGTCCCTTCTTGTGGCAATGATCACAGCTGTTGTCTTTCCTCGAGCTGCTTCTATACGCTTGTTTGGGTCTGCTCCCTGAGGCTTCTACTGGGGTTACCAAGGCTTTTGGTACTAAGTCTGTGGTAATCTTATATGTACGTTTGCTCACTAACTTCTGCAGGTTAGTGGTGGGTAGGAATTCTGTTTTTGTCATTTCCTTCCTCAGGCGAGGATCCAGCATGAGCATGTATACTAGATACATCAAAACAGTCAATACAGTCTAAAGAATTGTCTACCTCTTTATCTAACTCTGTGACCGACTGTGGTGCTACTTCCCTTCCCTCTGCTTCAGGAGGACTGTCTGAATGTCCATCAGATTGACTATCAGAGGATATGAGATCTTCCTCTAAAACATTCTCTTTTCTAAAAAGATTAAAGGACATTAGAAAAAAATGACACTTTTGGTAAAAATACCTGGATTGGATGTCATTGACAAATAATCCCACAAAATAAATGTTAGCACTGGTACAAAAATTTTGATAATAGGGATTTCTCTTAACCACACACCTGTACCCAAGATTGTATGGATGATAATGGTGGTTAGTCTGATGAGTGAGCAGTTAGTTTGTGAAAACAGGAAAATTCTGGAAAATTCAGGTTAGTAAGGCACTATAGGGAAGCCTATTCTCTTACTAAGAAATTTAAAAGAAATTAACACAGTGTGTAACAGAAGTAAAACTTGGAATCTCTGCTACTGTGACCTTGACCTTTGACCTTTGACTTAAAATTGTTACGACCGGCACTACGAAATAAACAAGGGCACTTAATAATGGACTAGATGATAGGCTATATCTGCAACAACGGCCATTTGTTATATCTATTACAACGGTACGCTAATTCCAAACCCTCGAACTATTACGCCGGTGAACAAAAGCCCTTAACCCTTAAAGATCGGGGTCGGACTTAAGTCCGGTTCCAATTTGCAGCAAGTTAGGAGCATTATTAAGGCTTTTAAAGGGTTAAAATCGAGTGCAAATGGCCGGGAGCGCAGCGGGCCAGACAGCCGACTCTCAGGGCTTACCGCCGCCCATTAACTCATGTTCCCTGTGTTCTCGAGAGGCCGGCAGTGTAGCCAGTAGTGAGCATAGCTGGAAAAAATATGCCGCTATACGCTAAACTCCCATGTTACTGGTATCACTATATGAGAACCACGAGTGCTATGTAGCTCGTTCTGGTCTCATTTTGAAGCTTTTAGCGCCTAGTTTTTTGCTAAATATATTTGTTTTCATGCAGATACTTGATTTATCATGCAGGAGGGCCTGAATATGCCCAAATAAGCCCAAAACCGCCCCGCTAGACAAGGGTTAAAACCCTTTAGAGTTAATCTACTGGATAACGGGGTATCAATTAACTGGGTTTTAGTGCACTTCTACAAAGGCTTTCCAATGACGGTAAAGCCAACTCACAACAGGAGTACTTATGTTACGAAAATGCTCTAAAGTAATAACAATGCTTGAATAAACTATCATAAGATTTAATAAAGGAATAATTGCTTACGTTAACTTTAGTGTGAGTCTGTACACTAAACTCTTCAATGCTCTATGTAAACACTGGAAGTCTAGTCCTACAGCAACCAGATAAGGAATCTTCTGAAAAGGTCTGATGCTCTAAGATGCTCGTTAATATAGAACAGAAATAATGCAGGGGCAGGACACCAAAGCGTGTATCTTAAATACACCAATAAGTATGATACATATTCTGCCACACGGAGCCCTGTATGTTTATTTAAGAGTTAGAATTAAGAGTTGAAGGAGTGCCAAACTACCCAGGCGGCGAAGCAGACCAGCGAGCGAACCAGCGAGTGGGAAACCAGCTTGTCCGCATACTAGCAAACAAGCCTTCACACCTGTGTGCGTCATAGGGGACCCTGCAAACTACTTCGATGACCCGACGCATGACGTATGATCGACGCCAGGAGACTCCATTGGACCACGCACCTCTTACGCAACTAGAGGAGCTGTGATTGGGGCGCGCACCATCACCCGCCTCCTGATTCGTTCCTACGCCATCATTGTTTAGTATATAAGACCCGAGTAGTGGGCGTTCAAATCAGTCTCATTTGGAGTTGGGAAGGTGAACTTGCAGCTGGAGGAAGACGGGGTGAAGTATTATAATGGGATTGTGACTGCCAGTCAGATTATATAAGTGTGTGTTAAGTGTGTTCGGTGTAAACACTTACGTTATGTTGGTTAGTGAGATATGTGATTGGGAATTAACGTTAACGCTACTATTATGTACTTAACTATTTGATTGGGAATTAACGTTAACGCTACTATTATGTACTTAACTATTTGATTGGGAATTAACGTTAACGCTACTTACTTAACTATTTGATTGGGAATTAACGTTAACGCTACTATGATGTACTTAACTATTTTAGTTGACTGACTTGTGGACTAAAGCAACTCTTTAACCCTTAAAAAGCGGCTCACCACTTAAGTCGAGTTAAATAAAGCTGGACTATGTGGCGGCGCTCGACATAGGTCGAGTGGCAATTTCAGCACGTAATGTGGCTGAGAGAGAGAGACAAGTGGTGGCAGGAGACTAGCGAGCGTATGACTGCTCCAGACCACCGCGGCGAACCTACTGACACAAATCTCAGCTCCCTCCTCCCTCTCTCACTCGCTACATACTCAATTATGTACCGAAAGTACCGAATTACCTGCTTTTTGCACTCGCGTTGCACGGTTATTGCAAGAAAACTATCCATCATACAAGGATCGTTATGGTGTCATTCGAAAGCTCTGTTTATACCCTTTAAGGGATAGATACTTGTTTTACGTTCTGGGTTTTATTTAGGCATGAAAATGATCACGTAAACAGCCCTATTTTGGCTAAAAACACCCCGCTGGGCGGTACACATAAATAAACCGCATAGGCCGCTCGTAAGGTGTTAAGTAATTGGGTTATGATGAAAGTAATACTATTGTTTTATATTAATACTTACGAGTTCTTTCATATTCTTTTAATTAAGTTTACATTGCTTAACGGTGATTAGTACGGTGATACTATTGTCTCTTATTAGTAATATCGCCTTAGACTAACATGGCTGTTTTAATGTTACTTCTAGTGATTTCCTAAGCTGAAGAAAATTCTTTTAGCTTCAAAATATTATTTTTGCTTTTCATATTATTTGAGTGAGACCTGAATCGAATCTATGAAGCGATCCTGTAACTTAATTTACTCATAATCAAACCTCAATGTTACGTGGTTAAGAAATACATTTAACTAATTATTAAATATATATCTAACTTTTTATGTGACTTTGATATTAATCCTGATGATAATAATAATATAATACTATTAACGTAAGACAAGAACCAAGAATAATTACATTAAATATAAATAAAAGGACATATAAGAAAACTAGCTATTCATTTCAAAAAGGGTAAGAGACCGAAATATTCTTACCTCAATATTTATCTTTCAAGACTTTTTATAGAATGAATAGTCCTTCTTTAGATATAACTTATTCGGTTCATAACCATAGCCTACTAAGCTTCGGTTAAATAATAATTCTTTATAAATACTACATGACTTTAATTAGTTTCAGTATTTTTTCATAGTTAAAGAGTATCAGTCAATAAAGGATGCCAAGTCCTAAGATCCAAAAGGAAAGAAAGCAACAACAGGAACTAATTTTATTAGATTTTACTTTTGTTTTTCCTTCAGCTGACTGATACCTTAATATATATTATCTCTGTGCTATCTAGATTCATCAAGTTAACCACTTGAGGATCAAGATACGTAACAGAAGAGTGGCGAACTTGCCAGGATTCGTTTCATACAGTTTCACTCAGTTTCATTACCGTTTCACTACTTAAAAATCAAATATTTATCATGCCTCATCTAATTAATGACGAAGATGCTCGAGTTTTCATAGAATCAGACCCCACAGCCCCTGATATTGACTGTCTGTCAAAATCCGAACTGAAAGTGCTTGCCTCGCATCTCCAGTTAACTGTCTCAAACATGTCCAAAGTAGAGGTGGCTCAGACAAGGCCACCTAGAGTACCAGGCCGCACGGATGGGACCTTTAAATTCTGTGACGTCGACAAAAGGAGTGCTGAAACGGTCACTACCCTCGCAGGTCAGTATACATTTTAGTGAGGTAGGGGGAGGTTGTCGCTGTGTTTCCAAACTATTTCCCCCTCATATATACTTTATAAGTACATTATTCCCTGTGATAGCTTCTCCATGATCATCAACAATGCCTTACACGTGTTCAGTGCCAAATTGCAAGGGGAATTACAGATCGGGACCGAAAGTGCACGTGTTTTAGGTTCCCAAGGAATGCTGACCTTTCCAGCAAATGGCTATCAGCCATTCGACGAGTAGATTACACTCCAAATGAAAACAGCAGGGTGAGTAAAAATTATTCTACAATGTTATTCACGTGTCTAAGTATTGAGTACGGTAGGCTTAAACAATACATGACTAAATTTACTCATTCCTTCAGCAAGTTGAAATAGAAAATAATAATAATGTTAATATAAATAATAATAATAATAATAATATTGATAATACTAATAATAATAATATAGTAATACGTAATAATAATATAATAATAATAATATAATAATAATAGTAATAATAATAATAATAATAGTAATAAATAATAGTAATAATAATAATAATAATAATATTAATAATAATAATAATAATAGTAGAAATAATAATAATAATAATAGTAATAATAATAATAATAATAGTAATAATAATAATAATAATAATAATAATAATAATAATAGTAGTAATAATAATAATAATAATAATAATAGTAGTAGTACAGTACTGTAATAATAATAATAATAATAATATGATAATAATAATATAATAATAATAATAATAATAATAATAATAATATTAATAATAGTAATAATAATAATAGTAATTGAGTAGCTCAACAGTGGGAGTATATATATTTTCGGGAGTTTATTATGTGGTATATCGATGACTTCATTAATGATATAATAGATGTGTTACCTTTAATATAATTATTTTTAATTTCACTATTGATATTATTATAATTACTAATATTAGTATTATTATTATTATCGACGAAGCAAGTTATCCATAACCACGGAGTAGAAGTTATTTTATTTTGTTTGTTGTGTATGTTTGACGACGACGCTGGCGGATGCATTGAATTGGATCCTCCTCCTGGATCAATGCTGCATAATGAAATAATTTTGTATTTCCAATTATGGAAAAATATATATACAAAATTTAAGCCTACCCAGGTACTGTAATTTAAGTGTGGTATATTGAATTGTATATAATATTCATAAGTCAAATTACACACTGCTCAAAATCAGTGTATTTACTCCTTCGTGAATGATTGAACTACCAAGCAATAATATCGCTCGCAATACAATTATGCAACGATTTATTTTTAGCTTAGCTATATCGGAGCTTTCATCTCTTACAGGTGTGTGAGCTCCATTTTAGACCTGATGAAATAAGGCGAGAGACTTTGTACTTTGACGAGAAGAGCGGAACTAAATTAGTGGCCAAGTTGACGTATCCTCAGCTCTGTGATGGTGTAATTCCATCACAATTGCCAAACTGCCCCTCTTACCTTTCTTGCCCATCACATGCTAGAGAAGCCCCGGACAAGAAGAGGAAACGAATGGAAGAGTCTGCCATTCAAGCTGCGGTAGCAAAGAGTATTGCAGATAACAATAAGTACAAACAAGACATAACATTTAATTCTTTAGATGAACTTAAAGACAAAATACAGTTCATTGATAAGAAATACTGGACAGTTATTGAAAACGAGGAAGATTTTCATATATGTCGAATTGTTCATTCCCCACAACCTAAAGTTATTTTGTCCTTAGTCATCAAATCAGACTGTAATGTTCAGGCTAGTGTACAGGCGGTGCAAATAAACCAGCTAGGGGATTATAAGATTCCTTCAAAGGTCATTGACATTAATACACTTGAAGTGTTGCTTGATGCTTTGCGTAAGTGCGATATCAATAATCCTGCCTCAAACCCAATTAATGCAATTGTAATAATTCAACTTGTGATCCCCTTTTTGTCAACTATTGTACAGGATAGTAGCTTCAAGTATCAGAATACACTCAAATTCGTTTGTGAACAGCTTCATTTAATGACTCACTAAATTTGATTACTCCTCAGAATTTTTGATATTCTCCTCTCTCTTGCATAATTGCTCACCTCAAGGTTACAGACTTCTGAGAGATAAGAAATGCCTAATTCTACCTAGCTATTCAACTATAAGACGAATATTTTTGTCCAAAACGTTTAACCCAGCTATCGAACACCGTACCAGCCATTTTCTTATGTATATTAAGAACACATTTAAGTCCCTGACAACCCGTGATAAAACGGTTACAATGATGGTTGATGAAATTCACCTGAAGCCTTACTTTGATTATAAAGCAGGAAATATTGTTGGTTCAGCATTTGACAGTGATGCAATTGCAACAAGCGCATATGGGTTTATGCTAAACAGTATTCGGTCAAAATACAGAGATGTTCACATAATTCCAGCAAAGATAATGAAGGCAGAGACATTATATAACATTATGAAGAAGATTATTTTAGGGCTTGAGAAGATAGGATTTAGTGTCATTAGCATTGTAACAGACAATAATGCAATCAATGGCAAAGCTGTATCATATTTTGCCAATCCACCAAAACTGTCCATTGTTTACCCACATCCAGCGCAAAGTACCAGACCTCTCTTTTTCCTATACGACGCTGTACATATTTTAAAATGCATCAGGAATAATTGGCTAGGACAGAAAGATGAAGAAAAAACTATGAAATTCCCACAGTTCCCAAGTAAAAATGTCCGTAATGAATCTAATAAGATAATTCAGTACTTTCAAAAAACTGTATTTCTTAGAGGAAAATTTGCTCCTAAAGCAGGCCTATAGGCTAAGCCTGAAAGCATTATCCCCCTCCAACCTAGAGAGACAAAATGTCAAATTAGTTCTCCAAATTTTTAATGAGTATATAATTCAAGCCTTGCTCAATATTGGAAAACATAATGGCCTAACGTTATTTTCAGATGTTGCTAGGTACATCGAAGTGTTTCTTAATTGGTGGAATATAATGAATGTGAAATCCCCATTTAAAGGTCTTAGGCACAATAACAAGTTATCTTGTCCATTAACAAATAGTACAGATGATGACCGATATCAGTTCTTGGATAGTTTCCATAAGTGGTTAGATGCGTGGGATAGTCTTCCAGGATGTGGGGGGAAACTGACTAGGGAAACAATTAGAGCTCTGAAACATACGACCCATGCAATATTAGAAATAACAAATTATTGCATAACAGAACTGAATATGACCTACATACTAACAGGAACATTTCAAACAGACAATTTGGAAGCAAGATTTGGTCAGTATCGACAGTTAGAAGGAGGAAATTACAATATTTCTGTACGCCAAATATATGAGTGTGAGAAAAATATACGGATGATGTCAGTGTTAAAACTTAGTTTACCCATACTCGACAAGAAGGTCATTTTAAAGGATTTTGAAGAAGTTGACTATGAGCAAGTAAACACAGATGAGGAAATTGATTTTGGTTTATGTCATACGAATGTTGAAGTTTGTAAGGAGGATATTGACAGGTGTAAAGACATCATCCCCGTTATAGTTTATTTAGCTGGCTATTGTTGTTACTCCGTGATAAAGGAAATGAAATGTAATGCTTGTAAAGAAATTATTACGTGTTCAGATAGTGCTGAAGAAATCCCAGAAAATCTAAGTTACATTGCTGGAATTAGCAGAGGTTCTCTTATATACCCAGATAGTGTGACTGCGAACATGGTCATGTATAACTATATTGTAATTAACAAACTTGCTAAGCTTCCTGCCTTTCGCAATGCTACTAGCCAAAGAAATATAGCAACACACCTCACAGTTACGGCTTTAGCAGATGCTGATCTCCTGTTCCGTAGTGATATCTGTGAAAATGGTCATAGCACCGAAAAAATAGAAAGTATGGTGGTATATGCTTCAACAAATGCAATTTTAAATAATTACTGTGCTAAAGAAAATAACATCCCAACAGCTAACAGAGCTAATAAGAATGTAGGCGTGAAGAGAAAGCTTCAAACCCTAGAAAAATAGATAATGTGTACTGTATTGCATAGTATATAATATGATATCGTGTGTGTGTGTGTGTGAGTGTGTGTGTGTGTGTGTGTGTGTTACAGTAAATATATTGTTCATCTTCATACATATAGTATATAATTAAGTTACTTATATATATTTGTTCAGGAATAATATTGGATGTCACGTAAATTTGCTCTTCAGTAAGGTTGTTTATGTCTTTGTATATAATATAGTAATGTATAATTATCATTGTGTTTTATTTTACTCCAATATAACAAAGTAATGAGATATACTTATAATAAGTTTTAATCTTGTACAACTACTTGTTCAAGGTATAAGTCATATGCAAGAAATAACCAAAACATGTTGTTATGATATCGGTATCATAATATAGAGTATAATAAAGTAAGATATAGGTAGATAGTGGTTTCGTGTACACCTTAAACGTAAAATATATAATTTGTTTGTACGTTAATCTAAAATTTAACAGAGAAAAGAATAAAAGAGAGTATTTATAAAATGGGGACAGAGCGCGGGCAGTGGATGTAGCACCCCATTGCCTACGTCACAGAATGGTCGACACGGCCTGGTACTCTAGGTGGCCTTGGCTCAGACCATAAAAACCCACCTGTTCCCTGTAGAAGGCGGGGAGGGTGACGGAGCAGTTGGTGGGATCCCTAGTAAACCTAGCCAACTTGATATACAATTGCCACCTGGTTTGACCGGTGATCAAATATTCGAACTAGAACAAGCCAAACTAAAAATAGAACTAGCCAGAATAAATACCGAAGAAGCCAGCATAAAAGCCAAAGCAAATGCCGAACAAGCCAGAGCAAATATCGAAGAAGCCAGAATAAAGACCGAACATTATGAATATCAATATCGTACGGCTCAACTAAATGTCAATACAAATGCTCCCTTAATTGCTCCCCCTCTGGGATTAACTATGACCAGTGTCATTCCACCTTTCACTGAGGATAATGTGCAGGATTTCTTTGTTTTGTTTGAGGAAGTTGCTGGAGGTATGAAGTGGACAAGAGATCAATGGCCTTTTATGTTACAAACCGTTTTGACAGGGCAGGCTCGAACCACGTATTTGTCAGAAGTAGCAGAAGTTAGGCAGGATTATGACAATCTCAAAGAAGCTATCCTAAAAACTTATCAATTGCAGCCTGAGGCTTACAGGCAATCTTTCCGTAAAAAACAGAAGAAAGTAGAAGAAACCCATAAGGTATTTGCCAGGACCATGACTAAAACTTTCAATCATTGGGTCAAGAGTAAGAAAGTCACAAGCTACAACGATCTGAAGGAGTTGGTCCTGTTAGAAAATTTCCTATGGAAAATTGAGTCTTCTGTATCCTATCATTTAAAGGGGAAAAAGGTAGATTGTCTTGCCGACGCCGCTGACATGGCTGACACATACGTGCTCAACAACAAATTTCGTGGAAAGAAGCCCTACGATAATTCTAGCTCTAATTTTAAGTATCCCAATCACAAATCTGACAGACCCAGTCACAAGCCTGTAACGTCTTCCCCAGCTAGCCACAATATAATTGTTCCCCCAACTAAAAATGCGACTCAGGGCAATGGTAACAGAGGTGGGCCCCAAATTAATAGTAATGCTCAAAGAGGGAACGTTCCCGTATCCCCTAAAGTATGTACTTTTTGTGGCATGAGAGGCCACCTAGCTTATCAGTGCTGGGCCAAGGAGAAAACCGAGAGATCGGGGCAGACAGTTGCCGCCGTATCTCAAACTCCATATGTGCCTTTAATGCAGGACTCCCGACAGAAGGAGTACCTAGCACCAAAAGTTCCTTTAATGCAGGACTCCCGACAGAAGGAGTACCTAGCACCAAAAGTTCCTTTAATACAGGACTCCCGACAGAAGGAGTACCTAGCAGCTAACGTTGGTAACCGAGGCATTACCGAGGTAATCCTATCGGGCATGGAAGCATACATTCCATTCTCTTTCTCTCAGACTAATGCTAAAAAATCTTGGTTTACTCACGCCTGTTCTACTGCTGTCCGCAATAAGGAGGAAGCATTCAAACGGTACCGACGCATTAAAACTCAAGACTCTCATTCTTCATATGTTTCTGCCCGGAATCAAGCCAAATCTGTTCTTCGACTTGCCAAACACTCTTTCATCAATAATAAATGCACTGAACTACAACTCTAGCTCTCCAAGCTTTCTGTCATCTAGCCAAAAACCTCTCCAACAATTTCTCTTCCTCGTCTTTCCCTCCTTTTCCCACTCTGATGGCACCAACCACTTCTTTCTCTGAGAAAGCTAAAGTCTTCGCTCAAACTTTTGCTAGAATTCCACTTTGGATTCCGGTTTTCCCTCTCCGTCCTCCTCTCTCTTACTTATGCCTAATATCCTAATCTCTTCTAAAGATGTACTTTCTACCCTCTCTGGGCTTAACACTAATAAGGCGTACGGTCCGGACGGTGTTCCTCCTGTTGTTCTCAAAAACTGTGCTTCCGTGCTGACTCCCTGCTAGGCAAACTCTTTCGTCTCTGTCTATCCTCTAACGTCTTCCCTTCATGCTGGAAGTTTGCTCACATTCAACCTGTCCCAAAGAAGGGTGACAGCTCTCAACCCTCCAACTATCGTCCAATTGCTCTTATCTCTTGTCTTTCTAAAGTTTTTGAAACTATTCTTGCTTCCAAATTTCTTAAGCATTTCTCTTCTCATAATCTGCTCTCAGATCGCCAGTATGGCTTCCTTAAGGGTCGCTTGGGACGTCCATCAAGTAGTAGTCCCCAAACCTTGTCGTAGAGATATCTTGGAAATGGCACATTGTATACCATTGGCAGGACACCTAGGTGTGAGAAAAACTCTAGACAGAATCAGAGCCCACTTTTACTGGCCAGGAATGCGTGCAGATGTACTGGAGTTTTGTAGAGTGTGTCACACTTGCCAGACGACAGGAAAACTTAATCAGAAGGTGCCTGTACATCCTCTGGTGCCCTTGCCCATCTTCGAGAATCCTTTTACTCGGGTGGTAGTGGACATTGTAGGCCCATTGCCTAAGACTTCCCAAGGTAACATTTATTTATTAACTATTATGGACATGGCAACTCGCTACCCAGAGGCTATACCCTTAAGGACTACCTCTGCTCCAACTGTCATCAAGGAACTGCTCAAATTCTTCACCAGAATGGGTTTCCCCCATGAGGTGCAAAGTGATCAAGGAACTAATTTTACCTCTAACATTTTTCAGCAGTCCCTGAAGGAGTTGGGTATCGAGCATGTTAAGTCGAGCACCTACCACCCAGAGAGTCAAGGGGTTCTCGAACGGTATCATCAGACATTAAAAGGGATGTTGCGTAAATATTGTACAGAGACCGGAGTTGAGAGGGATAAGGGGGTACCTTTTCTTCTATTTGCTACTTGTGAGGTTCCAACTGAATCCCTGGGTTTTTCCCCTAATGAGCTAGTTTTCGGTCACCAGGTAAGAGGTCCTTTGCAACTATTGCAGGATAGCCTAGTTGGCCAGGAGGGGAACCAAAACCTCCTCAAGTATGTTTCAGATTTCAAAACCCGGCTGAGATCCTCATGTGAGTTTGTAGCTCAAAACTTGACAGTGGCTAAAAGCTCCATGAAGAACTGGTATGACAGAAAAGCCCGAGAGAGGGAGTTTCAGCCCGGTGATGAGGTTTTGGTCCTGCTCCCCCTTTTTGGCCAACCTTTATCTGCCAAGTTCAGGGGCCCATATAAGATCATTCAGAGGGTGAGCATTACCGATTATCTAGTGACTACCCCAGACAGGAGAAAGCCCACGCAAGTATTCCATATAAATATGTTGAAACCCTACCATAGGTCCCCTGATTCCTCTCCTCCAGATTCTCCCACTGTGGCAGTGAATGTCAGGACCTGTGGACAGCCTGGTGCGGACGAAGTCTTCAGTTCTCTTACTGACCCGCAACAGACTGTTCCAGAGCCTGAAGGTATCCATGCAGACTTTGACTTGTCATGTAGCCTATCCAACTTTCAGTATAATTCAGTAGCTTGGGGGGAATTACCATCTAAACTATGTCATCTTCCCTCTGATCAAGCGAACCAACTAATCTCTGTTTTTATCTCAGTCTCCCAGTGTGTTCCGTGATACTCCAGGACTCACTTCTTTGGCCGTGCACGACATCGACGTAGGGGATGCAACTCCCATTAAACTATCCCCCTACCGTGTCTCGCCACAACACAGGAGTATACTGCAGGTCGAGCTTGACTTTATGTTATCAGACGAGCTGATCACAAGGGCCTTAAACCAGTGGAGTAGTCCGGTCATACTTGTGCCAAAGCCAGGCGGGAGCCATAGCTTATGTATGGACTATAGGCAAGTTAATGCTGTCACAAAGAACGATACCTACCCACTGCCACGGATCAAAGATTACATTTACCGGGTTGGCCTCATACAGCAGTAAGATAAACTTAATGAGAGGATTTTGGCAATTAGCTCTCCCTTGTAGTGAGGTAAATATCATGCTTTAGTAGTGCGCTTTCAAGCCTTCACCTGTGAGATGCCTTGCAGTTCGAATAGCGCTCCAGCTACGTTCCGGCTGTGTTCTGATGTGGTACCTGGAGACGTTGCCTACTTTGGGTGATATCCTTATTATATCCTCATTATAATCTTGCTGTTGCCAATCTGGTGGTGAATCTAATTATGTCTTATGTTTAATATTATGTACTATAATCCTTAAACTCTTTTCTAGGGGGGAGGTCTGACATACGGAGCCCTGTATGTTTATTTAAGAGTTAGAATTAAGAGTTGAAGGAGTGCCAAACTACCCAGGCGGCGAAGCAGACCAGCGAGCGAACCAGCGAGTGGGAAACCAGCTCGTCCGCATACCAGCAAACAAGCCTTCACACCTGCGTGCGTCATAGGGGACCCTGCAAACTACTTCGATGACCCGACGCTATGACGTATGATCGACGCCAGGAGACTCCATTGGACTATGCACCTCTTACGCAACTAGAGGAGCTGTGATTGGGGCGCGCACCATCACCTGCCTCCTGATTCGTTCCTACACCATCATTGTTTAGTATATAAGACCCGAGTAGTGGGCGTTCAAATCAGTCTCATATGGAGTTGGGAAGGTGAACTTGCAGCTGGAGGAAGACGGGGTGAAGTATTATAATGGGATTGTGACTGTCAGTCAGATTATATAAGTGTGTGTTAAGTGTGTTCGGTGTAAACACTTACGTTTTGTTGGTTAGTGAGATATGTGATTGGGAATTAACGTTAACGCTACTATTATGTACTTAACTATTTGATTGGGAATTAACGTTAACGCTACTATTATGTACTTAACTATTTGATTGGGAATTAACGTTAACGCTACTATTATGTACTTAACTATTTGATTGGGAATTAACGTTAACGCTACTATTATGTACTTAACTATTTGATTGGGAATTAATGTTAACGCTACTATTATGTACTTAACTATTTGATTGGGAATTAACGTTAACGCTACTATGATGTACTTAACTATTTTAGTTGACTGACTTGTGGACTAAAGCAACTCTTTAAGTTATTGGGTTATGATGAAAGTAATACTATTGTTTTATATTAATACTTACGAGTTCTTTCATTTTCTTTTAATTAAGCTTACATGCATAGCCTACGTGAGTTGCAGTTGGGATGTGTGTACATGCTTAGATTGATATGCAGGATTCGAAGTTGCATACTAAATCGTAGGCAGTGTCCACCAACCTTTTACTGTCTTCGTGGTGCGATGTATAAGGTGTTGATTTTCGGTGTGAGCATCCTGGGTTCGAGTCCACGGACTGCCACATGTGTTTGTAAATTTCATTAATCGATTTTAGGAGTATGGTTGGTTGTTGGAAGGAACATAATAATTGCTTAACGGTGCTTAGTACGGTGATGCTATTGTCTCTTATTAGTAATATCGCCTTAGACTAACATGGCTGTTTTAATGTTACTTCTAGTGATTTCCTAAGCTGAAGAAAATTCTTTTAGCTTCAAAATATTATTTTTGCTTTTCATATTATTTGAGTGAGACCTGAATCGAATCTATGAAGCGATCCTGTAACTTAATTTACTCATAATCAAACCTCAATGTTACGTGGTTAAGAAATACATTTAACTAATTATTAAATATATATCTAACTTTTTATGTGACTTTGATATTAATCCTGATGATAATAATAATATAATACTATTAACATAAGACAAGAACCAAGAATAATTACATTAAATATAAATAAAAGGACATATAAGAAAACTAGCTATTCATTTCAAAAAGGGTAAGAGACCGAAATATTCTTACCTCAATATTTATCTTTCAAGACTTTTTATAGAATGAATAGTCCTTCTTTAGATATAACTTATTCGGTTCATAACCATAGCCTACTAAGCTTCGGTTAAATAATAATTCTTTATAAATACTACATCATCCCAATGAAACTACAGACCAATAGCTATAACTTCCACTCTTGGTAAAGTCTTTGAAATTATATTAAATAATCACATAATTAAGCATCTTGAGAATAATAAATTAATCAGTGATAGGCAATATGGTTTTAGACGATGTCGATCAACTGCAGACATTCTTTGCCTTCTTACGCATCAAATCAACCAAGCTACAGACCAACATGGTGAAACACATACAATAGCACTGGATATATCAAAGGCATTTGATAGAGTCTGGCATCAATCCTTATTGTCGAAGATGTCACACTACGGCCTTGCATCATTAGTTCCACTAATTTCTTCTTATCTTCATAACAGAAAAATACGTGTAATGGTAGATGGCCTTTATTCTCAATTTCACTCAATAAATGCTGGTGTTCCCCAGGGATCAGTTTTGGCCCCAATTCTGTTCCTCATTCATATCAATGATCTCATACCTACCATTCATAATCCAATACATTCCTACGCAGATGACTCAACACTCCACAGTTCCTTCACATTTACCAATTCTTTCACCCAACCCGATCTTATAAATTCAAAAATAAACACTGCAATTTCTCTGAACCAGGACCTTTCTAGAATTAATGAATGGGGACAAAAGAATCTAGTTTCCTTTAATGCACAGAAAACCAAGTACATTCAATTTTCTAACCGACAGAATCTCACTGACTCCCATATATTTTTTAATTATGTAAATATTCCCACTTCCCCTAGTATTGACATTCTCGGTGTAACATTAACTACTAACTTGAACTGGACACATTATGTTAGAAGCATTGCTAAGAATGCCTCTAAAAAACTGGGACTCCTGTACAGAGTTCGAGAATTCTTCACTGACGAGCAGTTGGCCGTAATATATATAAGTCATGTGCGTTCTCAGATGGATTACTGTTCACCTCTGTGGGGTGGAAGTGGAGTGGTTGCATTGAGGCAGTTGGACAAAATTCAAAATAAAGCTATTAGATTAATCAATAACCCTGCAATCACACAGGACCTTCCTACATTATCCATACGAAGAAACGTTGCATCCCTTGCATTATTCTACAGATATTTTCACAGCAATTGTTCCGAGGAACTTGCTTCAATTGTGCCGCCTCTCCACATCTTTCCCCGTAGAACTAGGGCAGCTGAGAGCGCCCATGAATTTACACTTTCTCCTCCACAATGCAGAACTTCTGCTTATCAGAATTCATTTATCCCCAGAGCTACTACTCTTTGGAATTCACTTCCCTCGAATTGCTTTCCACAAACTTACAATCTACAAATGTTTAAATCCAGTTGTTACAAACATTTTATGAATGGAGGATGCCTTTAGGCACATGGACCTTTTTGTTTTATCTGTGTTTTCCTTCCTCCGTGCATTGTCTCTTAAAAAACAAAAAAAAAAACAAAAAAAACATGACTTTAATTAGTTTCAGTATTTTTTCATAATTAAAGAGTATCAGTCAATAAAGGATACCAAGTCCTAAGATCCAAAAGGAAAGGAAGCAACAACAGGAAATAATGTTATTAGATTTTACTTTTGTTTTGCCTTCAGCTGACTGATACCTTAATATATATCTCTGTACTATCTAGATTCATCAAGTTAACCACTTGAGGATCAAGATACGTAACAATATATATATAACAAGGGAGTGCAACAACTCTGTGACAGCACTAATAATAACCACTCAGAAACAGTACTTCCTTAGCCAATGTAACAGCCAAACTGGGTTGTGCACTATGCATCAACCTAGGCTAAAATAAGGCGTGAATAATTCCTAAAGCATACACAATGAGAGTTAATAAACACAATGCTGTCTTCCTCACTAATAAAGTCTAGCAGTGGCATAAAAGGTACTAGGAAACTAGGCAGAGCGCAAGCATGCTCGTAGCCTACTGTCTCCCCTTGAACAGATTTCCCTTATGTTACGTTAAGTGACTTGGAGGCTCTCTTGGTAAGTCCAGATCTCTAGTATCTGGTCTTGCCCTGGCGCTCCACAAAGGTCAACACAATGAGGTAGCAAGCATACAGATAAGTATAGGCAAAAGCCCTTCACCTGTATGCTGCTACACTCGCAAAGGAAAATATGCACAAGGGTTACAGGCTAGCTAGCTTCGTCGATGTTGTACAGGCTCTGACTTGCCACATACATAACTCAGACAACGACCAAAGATACCTTCCACTGTCTAGCATTAAATAATGGGAAAGAACAGCTCAATAATTAGAAGCACCCCAATACTAGGCAACCATATGACTATGACTCTAATAATCCCTAAAACTAGTGCAAATATAAATGTGAGAGCTGGTGCTGGTAATACGACTGGCCGACTATGGAAGTCATATGCAGAACCAGAAGGGATAAGTAATTGAATAAAGAGAGAAGTATGAAAACGAAGTAGTTCAGAGAGAGAGAAAGTAGTATAGGGGGTTATATGGGGGACAGATTGCAAAGGACATGTAGGACCAAGCATGCTGGGCCAAGCTCTGAAGGAGACACGAGGGCAGGAGCCCGCACCACCGTCCCAGGACAGCGGCCGCCAATCACAGACGACTACGTCATGAAGAGCAAGCGTCCTATGACGTAGACAGGCCCGCCGGCCAATCACGGGCGTGGGAGACTCCTCCGAGCGCGGGAGGCATACGTACATATACACGCACATAATACCACCGCGCTGCCTCCTCCGCTGTCTCTCTCCTTAACTTCACACAATGCATCTTATATTCTATAAATGATATAAAATACTTCCAAGTGTCACAGACAAGAATAAAGACCACCACTTATCTGTCTGTGACAACATGAACTCTATGAAAGAAATAACATCGTTCTACGATTATTGTAGCCCATATCACTGCCCTGGCGAGCGCTAGCGAGTTACGAGTGCATTCTGGCAAGCTGGCCAGCGTAACAAAATAAAACATATATTTGGATGTTTTTTGTTTTTTGTTTTTTTTTCTATGTGATAGGGGAAGGCAAAAGGCATAACTGCCTATAGCGAGTGCCTCCCCCATAGTTGAAAGAGTGACAGGGCCAAAATCAAGGGACGTTCGAGCCAAAATGCCTGGACACACGGAGTTTGAAGCAATTTAAGTCATAGGAAGAGGGAAAGACTGATTCTGGGAGAGAGTTCCAGAGCTCAGCTGTTGAGTAGAAGAAAGTTTGAGAGTAACTGTTATGCCCTGTTTTTCTACAGGTTTAACTTGGGTAATGTGAGTTCTAAATTGACTCGGTATATAAGGCTGCATGCACAATACAAGATATGAGGAATAGAGAACACAAAGAAACACATGGTAGCAAGTTACATGATCACGTTTATTGATATACCACTGCAGAATACTTGTGTAAGACAATATAATAGAATTGAACAACACTAGCATAAGTGGATCTGGATGGAGCCTAGTCTCCCACTTCCAACGTTCAGGTATTAATCTTCTGATCACTGGCTTTGATTTCACAGGTTTATATACCGAAGACCATCAATGTTACTTATAGATTCATATTCACTGTTAGATTTATTACTGGTAGCTCTGGTGCACAAGTAGTAGTTCACAGACTAGATTAGACACACGTATTTTTAGAGCACGGGAAATCTAGTAACCTCAGGGGGTACTGATCTAAGTTTTATATCCTTGTCTCAGAAATACATAGAACGCAAATCAGTGGGCGAACGTTAGATATCACTAGAGTTTTAATATCTGAATAAAGTAATTACGAGAGTCAAGGTCGCCTGTTAATTAAAGAGCACTGATCGCTTAGTACGTCCCAAATGGAATGGTTAAGTATGAATTACACTGGGCAAGGTCTTAGCCACTTCGTAGAAATATTAATTAGTGAATCTAAAACAGCACAGTAATATGTAGTACTGCTAAAGGGAATCTTGGGTAGTATCTGATGGGTCTGGTCCTGGTTATCATGCGTCCATGATGTTGGGGGCTAACGACTGGTTCCGCGGCCGTCCAGGGGGGCCATATGTGTGAAGTTCTTCAATACGTGGGCAGGTTCTTCTATCCAAATCTGCCACGGAGTCTGCCGGTTCTGGGATCTCACTCCGGAACAACACAAGGGCAGAGCTAGAAATTAACTGCAGGGTAGTGACCCCTGGTTGGTGTCTAGCTTTCAACTGATTTGACTGGGGGCGGGAGTTAGATTTATAGGCTCGGTTCTGGACCCTGTAGACAGTAGGGATCTCGAGTCTTATGGACTTAATTGAGCTCTCAATAGATATGGGGACTAGGTAAGATGGTATTTACTGTTGTGGCACAGGGCGATAGGAAGCCTTTATATTTTCATATAACTGAGCCTTAGTAAGAGGTACTATTTTGGCTATACTGGACGTATTTAGGGGAGAGAGACTGGATCTACTTTGCGAGGAGGATGGGGACAGCTGTGATAGGAGCGTCTCTCTAGATTGTTCAATCTTCATTCTATGGTATAGCTGAGGTGCTAATTTAGTGATCAGAGCATGCAAGAAAGGTAAATGGTTTATTGTGAGTTAATAGAGGTTAGTAAAGGTGTTAGTCATTCATGGTTAGTTCATTGATAGGAAGAATTCCTGTGCTACCTGGCAATGACTTGAAAGTCAAAACAGGGGCCAGGTATACCTCCGCGGGGGTGGGGGTCTCCCTCCTCGGGTGGGCAAAAAGGGGGAGCTGGGCGCCCTCTCTCTGATATAGTCGTCCGGCGGCTGTGGCTAGGGGCTTGCCATATCACCAGTGTTTGTAATAACCCTCTGTGTATGAGACAGATGTGAGTGTCTTTAATACCAAAACCGAAGGTGCCTTAGCTAGCTGGTTTTACTCGGCTGGTTGTTAATTGTAGGGTTTGCTGGATATGGTGGAGACTGGGTTGCTAACTCTGCCACATTTATCTGGAAGTATGGCAATAGAAGTTAGTTACTGGCGGGGCGGCTAGCATTGCACCGACGACCATTGGGTGCAGGGTTGTGAATGTGTTGTAAGAGAATAGATGGCATGCAAGGGGCTAGTAAAGTTCTAATGTTGTTCTGGCCTACTAAGTGAAGGTAGGCTGGATAGGAGTATATATATAAAAGGTTGGAGAGCGTTAGTAACGGACAATTCAAGGATCTTCAAGAGGTATGAGAGAGAGGCTAGGTCGGACAAGAGTCGAGAAGCGCGGGTGTCTTAATGAGAGGGGGGGGGGGGGGGGAGTTCAAGGGCTACAGGGAAATTTTGCCCCTAAGGTCCCTGGGCGTGGGGGTGGCATTAGGCTACAATTGATATGGAAGTTTGAAAAGGCAGTAGAATACGTTAGCCAACTGCTACCGGGGAATGCAACTATGGGGTGGTATATGAGTCTGGAAAAGATAGAGTTATGTGATCAGTCAGAGGGTTATGGATACTATTAGTTGGCCCTGGGAACTGCGTTTTCTATTAAATATAAAATACCAACCACAGCGGCAGTTCGTATGGGTACTTAGTTATTGTTTCGGGGTACTTATGACAGATACTGGTAACCAGGTTATCTTATACAATCTCTGGTTGGGGTAAGAGGTGTAAGACACGAAATAAATTGGCGTAGTGTGGGCTGTGGATACGAAGGAGGCAAGGGGAAGACGTATGACAATTGTGGAAAGTAAATGGAAAAAGGTGAACACAATGGCGGATAAAAATACTTAACCTAAGGATTGCATACATAGATTTATGGGGCGATGGGTCTTCAGAAGCTTAGTCTGGCAAGACAAGATGTTAGGGAATGTTAATATTAATACTTAGTTACTAGAGGAGCAATGCAAGGGGCGACTAAGCATGGGTTACATATATCTATACTCGTCATGGAAAATGATATAAGAGGTCTAGGGACAAGCGTGGGTGTTTGAACTTCTAAGATATATAACATCTACTTCTCGGATGTAAGAACATACATAGATATATTTATGGCTGTCTGATGTGTTGGCATTGGCTCAACGTCGGGACAGGGCATGTTTTTAATATGAATGTATATTCCTATTCATCATATTTGTAGCAAGGACAGTGCCGCTATGTCGTATCAATGCTGGTGGCAGTTAATATTATAGACTTAGTTACTAGAGGAACAATGCAAGGGGCGACTGGGCACGGGTTACATATATCTATACTCGTCATGGAAAATGATATACGAGGTCTAGGGACAGCGTGGGTGTTTTAACTTCTAAGATATATAACATCTACTTCTCGGATGCAAGAACATACATAGATATAATTATGACTGTCTGATGTGTTGGCATTGGCTCAACGTCGGGACAGGCATGGGTGTTTTTAATATGAATGTATATTCCTGTTCATCATCTTTGTAGTTAGGAGTGTAGGACACGAGGGGGTTAGTGTACGTGAGGTGTGGAAAATGGTCAGTTTTAGAAAAGGTAAATGGGTGTGTCCTGGAGCTGTTTAGCCCTGCGGGCTTGGGCCTGTCTGAAATGGCTGGCTCGGTCAGCTGGTCCTTTCGTTCTGTGGACCTTTCCTTTGGTGTTTCTGTGTGGTGTTCGTTCATGGCTTCTGTGGTGGGCTTCTCGTTCTGGGGCATTTTAGTAACGTTTCACTCTTGGGTTGGAGAGTTGCACAGAGTAAGGGTGGGATTGAGTTGCAAGACGGGTACCACGGGTTGTCGCATTGACCAACTGAATTTTCCTGTATAATTTGGTGACAATCCATTAAGCAGTCTAGGAGGAGTTTAGGGTAAATGACAAATACTCTTGTTTTGACCCTGACCTGTGACCTTAACTATTGCAATATTTATGTAAAATTTGATGTATATGATATTTAAGTAATAAGCCATAACACAGCCAGTTTTCCAAAATTTGAGTAATCTTTTTTAATAAATAATAAAAGTTGACCTTTGACCTTGACCTTGATGTAAGAGTAATTTTTTGTTT